>JACEFZ010028497.1:0-330000 GCA_014155875.1 Cepaea nemoralis
TCAGGAAAAAAACCCAAAATACACCCAAAAATCAAAAAATTTTTATTCCCGCAGACCTCAGGACATATGCCGTTATGTTGATCCCATACTTTGTGTTAAAGATAGTCCATAAAATAACTAGGGCCTACGTGTCACAGTGCTCCAGGTGTCAAAAGTTATGGCACATCCGTACTACTTGCAAGAACGAAACACCAAACACCGGGAAGGTTAACCCGGTCAACAAATGCCCGCAGAAGTCGGATGTGTCGGCCTAACGGCGCAAGAACGCAGCTCTGCTGTAAACAGGCACAACGCAATCACATCCAAAAACAAAAAAAAAACTCTGGATGAACGAAGAAGAAGAAGAAGAAACACCAAACAAAAACGAGAAGTAGATTGTGAGCTTTACTAGAACACGATTACAAGAAACCAAATGGACGTTGCGGCTAAAGCCTTCGTCAGCACAGAATAAACAAACACAAACCGACACACAACTATATGAAAAACATTACATGAAAATATTAAGGTTACTTATCTATAACCTTGTTTGGAGCGACCGATGTCTTTGATGACTGTCAGTATGACAAGGCTTACAAGAACGAGGTGGGCGTGTGGCAATCATGCATACAGGGACACGCTAAGACGAACGGGACTATAAAGTTCGATGTTGCTGTCACCTAATGACACCTGTAGAAAACACCAACTACATTTACCTGCCAACTCACAGAACTGTGTGACTTACTTATTGACTCGCCCTCGTATTAAGATAGCCGTTATGTCCAGTCTGACATGTTGAGTTGAGTTGAGTTAAGAACCGACATCACTGCACTCAGGACATTCCCATAGTGCTCCGTCCCCTCGTTCAACAGCCAGCGATGAGTAATACTACTAATCGCTCAAACCACTATCTGATTAAACGTTCTCAATTCCCTCTCAATTTTGAGAGTCCGACATACAAAGGGACCAAAAAAAAAGTAATATGAGACAACAAGACTGCCATCAACCAAAAGTGATCTCAAGAGAAATAATAGAGGGAGCACCGGGGATGAGCTGGACTCACAGAAACTAAGAGTTAATCCAAGAGTATAGAGAAAACAGTATCTGAAAACAACGCACTTAAAAGTGAACAACAGGCTATTGTCGAGTATTGACTAGCGCAGGACTGACTTATTTTATGAAGGGTAGCGTGATATAATACGAAATAGGACCGGAAATGTGTTTCTAACGCATTCGGCTGGGGAACTTGAAGTGTTAACATCGACAGACGAAATTGTATAATTCTAACTGTTATCTACGAAAAAATGGACTGTGTAAGAATCATTATATTAGCTAACGAAGTTGTTTGAATTCTCCAGTGAATCAACAACCATCTGACATCAACTTCAGTCAGATAATGCAATCATTGAGGACGATGTGACACTGTTAACTTAGAGTCACTGGACGTGGGTTCAGTGTTTAGCTGGTGTGTTCGTACATTGGTTATTGACAGTTTAGAGTGATAGCGGCAAGATGGCAAGTAACCCTTTGACGACAGGGACCATATAATAAATAGGGACTCCGGGCAGATGGCCATACGCAGGAACACGTAACAATGCAGTATCAATACAGTTGAATGAAAGCATTGGTGGTGTGTGGGATCAGTGTCATCGGAGTTACCCAATAGATATTATTGTATGAACTGCGACGCTTAAGTGTTGAAGTCATTTCTGTCTCCGCTGTAGACATTTTGAAGTTGTCTACTGTTGTCTCTGTTTAAACCAACAACAAAAAATGAGGTCGAAAGTAGATGATAGAGCGCAGAGATATGAACAACCACAAGAGCCGAGAATACAGTAAAACTTCGATTAACCGTCACCGCCGGATCGGGGCTCTGACGGATAACCGAATAGACGGCTAAAAGTGAATGATACATACATATTGTAGTTAAGCTTACAAACCGATCAATATAACCTTAAATATAAGAGTAGTAATGTACAGAAATGTATTGTAATACTATCAACCTACGTTACTTATAAATAATCTATCATCTCCTTCTGTGTCTTTGCTGCTTGCTGGCTTGCTTGCTTGTATTCGTTGGCTTGAGCTCCAACGCGAAGTCCTGTATGTCGGATCAAGGCATCCTGTTGTCCAACATCAGTGTGGTGTCATACAGGACCTGAGGTTTGCGTGAGTATCCGTTGTCCCATGTCTGGCTTATTGGTGTGCAGACTGGTGGTTCCTCGTCGTACAGGCAGACACTCTCCGACTTCGGAGGAATCGGCGATCCTACTGACTTAGCCAGGACCCCGAAGGGACCTGTTGCCCAGGACGTTCGACGAGGACGCGTCAATAGGTCTTGGCCAGTATATAACCCGGCCCTGGTAGTAGTATACAATGTTGTATTTACTTAGCATTTGTGGTTTCAAACCACCGATAAATCGTTCTTTACGGGGTTATCCCGCCATCTTGTTTCGTCACAAAACCGGCCCTCCATTGACCCAGATATTTTGAACTTGGCGGGTGTTTTTCTTGGTTCCGGGTGACTACTTCCGATTGTCGTGGTGACCACTTCCGATTGTCACTTCCGGTCTAGGGGTGGGGCGGTGGCGGCGGCGGTGGAGGCGGCGGAGTAAACACGAATCGATCCGAAGCGATCCGGCCCGATCGGGTGTGCACCTCGGTCCGACGCGATCCAACCGGTCGGGTGTGGGGGCACCGCGGCGGTGGTCACGTGGTGTGATCGAACCCCAGTCAACCCCCTTCGATGAAGAGATAGAAGTCAGTATGACAATGACTTAGTCCATCTCTCGAGTTACCCCGAGTAGGTCAAGTAATGACCGTCTTAATAAACTTTTGCACGCTTCAGCAGAAGTCCCGACAACATGTATATCCTTTACGCGTTTGGTGAAAATCTGCTTTAAGAATATTCTAACCACCCAATCAATTTTATTAACAATTAAACCCAAAACTTAACTAAACCCTCTAAATTCTTGTATGTATATTGGTTCATAGTAATTTCAATATAAAAATCTAATCCCCGTTTAAAATAAGCCATAAGTTCCCGAGATATACATTAAATTATGTAATATTATTAAACAAATAACGTCCCCTTTTACAAACATAAATAGAATTAACCAAGGGAGATTAATCGTGGTCCCTTGGCTCAAACCAGAATTGTTCCCCTTGAATGCCCGGTTACCTGCGCGCACAAGCAACAAGTGACGCTTCACCGAACACACCCCAGCGAGAAAAATACAAGGGCTGACCAGCGACCGCGAGGTTAAACGATACCACTGAAGCGGGCTGACAACAGAGCTGGCCAGCTCGAGGTGATCTTACCTGAGATAAACACATCCATTGAGGCATTCTGTGTGACCGCTAACATAATTAACACAGTGACACAGCCCAGGCTTTGAAGGGAGTGTTTGCGTAGGAAAAATATAGCGAGCTGTAGGCAAATATACAGTGGTCCTGCATACAAGATTTCAACCCAAATATGTTCTTCTATTTTGCTGTAAATCTCTCTCTCTCTCTCTCTCTCTCTCTCTCTCTCTCTCTCTCTCTCTCTCTCCTCTCTCTCTCTCTCTCTCTCTTCTCTCATTCTCTCTGTTTCGCTCCCTCTTTCCCTCCAACTCTCTATCTCGCCTCTCTCTCTCATGAAATAATACTGAATACGTGTGTGCGTGCGTGGGTGTACTGTCGAGTATGTGTGCGTGCGTGCGCGCGGGTGTGCTATCAATTACAGGACATCACAGTCAGTCCCAATATTCGGTGGAGTGGTGTGCTGCTGTCTTATTGAACGAACGGTAGTCATGGCACGTTCGTATCCGTACGGGTATCTACATGCGCGTTTGTGTGTGCTATCAATTACAGGACGTCGCATGCCGCTCCAACATTGATTGGCTAGTCATGTGCCACCATGATTTACCATGTCACTTCACGACAAAAGCGTGGGTGTACTGTCGTGTGAGCGTGTGTGTGTGTGATATCAAGTACAGGACGTCGCAGTCAACCTCAACACTCCTGCTTCCTAGACAAGCTTGCGTTAGTCAATTAGTACGAAC
Organism: Cepaea nemoralis; assembly: GCA_014155875.1. NCBI lineage: Eukaryota > Metazoa > Mollusca > Gastropoda > Stylommatophora > Helicidae > Cepaea > Cepaea nemoralis. The sequence continues at coordinate 4,023 of JACEFZ010028497.1, forward strand.
GACAACCATTTCATGTCACGACCAAAGCGTGGGTGTACTGTCGTGTGAGCGTTCGCGTGTGTGTGTATGCGTGTGTGTGTGTGTGTCCTATCATTTACAGGACGTCACAGTCAACCTCAACATTCGATTTTCCTGGGCAAGCTTGCAATAGTCATTCTGTACGAACGACAACCGTGTTAGGTGCACGTGTGTGTGTGTGTGCTCGCGTGCGCGTGTGCTATCAATTACAGGACATCACAGTCAACCTCAACATTCTTTGGAGTTTCGTGTGTGCTAAGCAAGTTTGCAATTGTCATTATATACGAACCACAATCATGTCATGTGCGCTAGCGCGCGCGTGTGTGTGCTATCAATTATAGGACGTACGCATTCAGACACATCATTCAGTGGAGTGGTGTGTTTGCTGGGTAAGATTGCTGCTGTCTTATTGAACGACCAAAAGCTATGCCTTGTACTATAGCTGTGAGGAGTGTGTATGTGTGTGGGTGTGCGTGCGTGTGTGCTATCAATCACAGGACGGCGCAGTCAACTCCAACATTCTATGGAGTGGTGTGCTTGCCGGGTAAGATTGCTGCTGTCTTATTGAACGAACGGTAGTCATGTCACATGCGTAGGCGTGCGTGTATGTACAGGCGTGTGTGTGCGCTATCAATTACAGGACGTCGCAGGCAACCCCAACATTGATTGGTTGGTCGTGTGCCACCATGCCATACCGTGTCATGCATGACCAAAACTATGTCTTGTACTATACCTGTGTGTCTATCTTTTACATAGCACAGTTAAGCTGTAAGGCAAGCCATTTACAGGACGTTGCACTCAGCCCTAACATTGATTGGTTGGTCGTGTGCTATCATGATTCGCCGTGTCACCTCACGACCAAAACTATACCTTGTACTATAGTTGTTTCTGGCTATTACATAATGCAGTCAAGTTGTAACGCATTGCATTTACAGGACGTTGCAATCAGTCCCAGCATTCATCCTTCTTGGACAAGCTTGCCGTTGTCTTTCTGAACGACCGACAACCATGATCTTCTGCGGTCTCTGTCAGCAGGATTACCATCATCAGCATCAGCCAGCACCACCAACAAAATCATTATCATCATCATTATCAACAGCAGCATCGTCATCAGCTGAAGGTGACCAATCGGGTGACTCACCACACGGCTATGTCGGCGGAGTGAACGTACGTGAACGTGTTCAGACATGTCTTTAGGGAAAACTGGAAGATAACTCAGAGCGTACTGACAGTATAACGATACAGCTGATCAAATATGACGATGCTTCCGGTCATATGTCTAAGGTATACAATCGAAACACGTGACTAAAAACCGATTAAAGATGGCGTCGCACTCGATCACATGTGTAAGTGTACATCGCATGACTAAAACCTTTAAAACATGGCGCTGTACCTGGTCTCGTGTCTTATGGGATACATCCTAAACACGTGACTAATGGTCAAAGACGGAGTCGCATCCGGTCACATGACCAGAGAATATACTGCTGAGTCAGGAGTCTTCACCAGCAGATATCGTGTATATAACACCCACCATTCGCCGTCTAGATGTCCCGGTCTCAGTGAACATCGTTCAGGTCACAATGTGCCAAGTCTCTAATGGTAAGATGGGGTTTTTGATAAGTCTTTCACATTTTCGGTGTGGTTCTCCAAGTAGGCATACAGTTAACCTAACAATACTAGTATAATAAAGAGATATATGATGCTAATCACATATAACTGGAGTATGTGCTCTGCTGGCTGCGACACCAATCAACACATGCACATGGCTGATCCAGCAACCCTGCATACAGAAAGTAGTGTCCTTAGGACCGACAATGTCCCACAAGGAGCGCCTCGACCACTGATTTTTGCATTTGCCAATAGCAACTAATGATACAACCGAGACACGCGTGTAATGACCCAGTAGGTCAAAAACAGTGGTAATGGAAGAAACCATCGTGGAAACTAACACACAAAATACCCCAGAGGGGGAAAGAAATTCGTTCTGGTGCATGTGTGGTCGGCGAGTGCCACGACTAGAGATTGTCTGCTTCTGTCAACTGGTCGCTATATACACAGTCATTGGCGTATCACTATTCAATCTGTCTCGAGACAGCGTCGACACAGTCGAGGGCAAGTTGTGGATAGCTCTTCTAAGCAGCTGTCTGGGTTACATGCTACCAAACCCTAAAATATGAGCTTCTACCTGACATTACCGAGTAATGCGTCGCCGAACATGTTTCCCAAGAACACACCGGGTCACTATTTCGTCAAGTTACCGCAGACTATTGAGGTGAGTCAACATTTCGAAGTGGGTCTGGCCGAAATTCAGTTCCCCAACTACTACTGCAATGTGCTAGAGAATGAAGTATGGTTAAGATACATACCACCAAACGGTAGAGTGATAAGAAAGGCGTGTCCCCCGGGCCTGTACAGTTCACCAGACGCGTTTATAACTGCCCTGAATCGCCTAATGAAAGATCGGAAGGTGGACGAGCAGCTCTGTGTTCTATTCCATTTCGACAATACATCAAAGAAAGTCATCGTGAAAATACTCGAACCCGGGGCCACTATTACATTTAGGGAGCATTTGCAAGAGATACTAGATACAATTGAAGGTGAAGGGGCGATAGACCTGAATTCCGACCTACAAAATATCTACGTATACTGCGATCTCATTGCGGCGAGACCAGTCGGAGACGTCCTGGTCCCACTACTAAGGACGGTTCCTATCATGAATCAGAACTCGACCTCAGTGTTTCGCGCCTACGACAATCCTCATTACATACCGCTGAGTCGTTACTCCTTCGACACGGTGGAAATACTTCTAACCACTGATACGGGTACAAAGGTCGCATTCACTACAGGGACTTCAGTGCTGACGTTACATTTTCGAGTTCGGAAGAGATCAGACCTAGAATAACGGTAAAATACGGGGCGCTACGTCGAAACCACAGACTGTCCGAAGACATGATGTGCCCGACACTCAGATGATTGATGCCTCGGTTATCTACAAGACTCAGATATCAGCCCACCAAGCAGGGGACCAGTTTTATGACTACAGGCTAAGTGACATGTACATACCAGGCTACCAGCTGGAAAAAACCAACCTACCCAGACAAGGGTGTGAAGAAATCCAGATACAACATACATTGTGTATAGCTCTGTATGTGAAAATAAAAGGTTGTGATGATACTATGTATACCACCTCATTTCACATCAGCCATTTCGTATAATGACATTATGCGATTTTATTCTTGAAAAATGTACTGAAATACTGTAAAAATGTACTGAAATACTGTAAAATAAACATGGTCTATATTATAATTACGTCTTGGTTGTTGAATTTTTTTCCCAGTGTTTACGGTGTATATAGTTGTCATGTGATGAGAGAATGAAGGGCAAAAATCTTGGTCAAGTAAGAAAATTTGTTAGCCAAAAGGGGAAAAATGTTGGCTACATTTCAACCAGACTTATAAAAAAACTCACCCAAGCTTATGAAAAGTAGGAAAATTTGTTAACCAAATGTGAAAAGGTTAGCCGAATTTCAAACCAAACTTATAAAAAAATCTCAGTCAAGCATATGAAAAGTAGGAAAATTTGTCAACCAGACGTGAAAAGTTTGGCCAACTGTCACCCAAGCTTATGAAAAGTGGGAAATTTTGTTGTCCAGAGGTGACAATTTTGACCACATTTCACCTAAACTTATGAAAAGTAGAAAAATTGTGTTAACAAAAGGGCAAAAAGCTTGGCCAAGTAAGAAAATGTGTTAACCAAATGTGAAAAGGTTAGCCAAATTTGAAACCAAACTTATAAAAATCTCAGCCAAACTTATGAAAAGTAGAAACATTTGTTAACCAAAGGTGAAAAAGTTAGCCGAATGTCAAACCAAACTTATAAACATCTCAGTCAAACACATGAAAAGTAGGAAAATTTGTTAACCAAGCATGAAAACTTTGGTCAACTTTCACCCAAACTTATGAAAAGTAGGAAACTTTGTTAACCAAATGGCAAAAAGATTGACGAAGTAAGAAAATGTGTTAACCAAATGTGAAAAGATTAACCAAATTTCAAACCAAACCTATAAAAATCTCAGTCAAACATATGAAAAGTAGGAAAAATATGTTAACCAAACGGGAAAAAGTTTGGCCAACTGTCACCTAAACTTATGAAAAGTGGGAAATGTTGTTGTCCAGACGTGAAAAGTGTGACCAAATTTCACCCAAACTTATGAAAAGTAGGAAACTTTGTTAACCAAAGGGCAAAAAATCTTGGCCAAGTAATAAAATTTGTTAGCCAAAGGGGAAAATTTTGGCTACATTTCAACCAGACTTATAAAAAGCGCACCCAAGCTTATGAAAAGTAGGAAAATTTGTTAGCCAAATGTGAAAAGGTTAGCCGAATTTCAAACCAAACTTATAAAAATCACAGTCAAACATAGGAAAAGTAGGAAAATTTGTTAACCAAACGTGAAAAGTTGACCAACTGTCACCTAAACTTATGAAAAGTGGGAAATTTTGGTGTCCAGGTGTGAAAAGTTGGACCACATTTCACCCAAACTTATGAAAAGTAGGAAACTTTGTTAACCAAATGGCAAAAAGCGTGGCCAAGTAAGAAAATGTGTTAACCAAAGGTGAAAATTTTTGGACAAGTTTGACCAAAGTTCAAACAAAACTCATAAAAAACTAGGAAACTTTGTTAACCAAATGTGAAAAGTTTGACCAAAGTTCATCGAAACTTATAAGATATTCGCCTGTCCCCTATGCAAACAACAGTTGTATTTCAGAAAATTAAACGTATCTTATGTAATAAGTCACTATAATTGAAGGAACAAAATAAAATTTCAACAATAAAATTGTACAAAAAATTAACAATTAAATTTCTCTTTATGTTTCCAGCTTGAATGTTTCATGTAGAAATTTAATTGTTAATTTTTTGTACAATTTTATTGTTGAAATTTTATTTTGTTCCTTCAATTATAGTGACTTATTACATAAGATACGTTTAATTTTCTGAAATACAACTGTTGTTTGCATAGGGGACAGGCGAATATCTTATAAGTTTCGATGAACTTTGGTCAAACTTTTCACATTTGGTTAACAAAGTTTCCTAGTTTTTTATGAGTTTTGTTTGAACTTTGGTCAAACTTGTCCAAAAATTTTCACCTTTGGTTAACACATTTTCTTACTTGGCCACGCTTTTTGCCATTTGGTTAACAAAGTTTCCTACTTTTCATAAGTTTGGGTGAAATGTGGTCCAACTTTTCACACCTGGACACCAAAATTTCCCACTTTTCATAAGTTTAGGTGACAGTTGGTCAACTTTTCACGTTTGGTTAACAAATTTTCCTACTTTTCCTATGTTTGACTGTGATTTTTATAAGTTTGGTTTGAAATTCGGCTAACCTTTTCACATTTGGCTAACAAATTTTCCTACTTTTCATAAGCTTGGGTGCGCTTTTTATAAGTCTGGTTGAAATGTAGCCAAAATTTTCCCCTTTGGCTAACAAATTTTATTACTTGGCCAAGATTTTTTGCCCTTTGGTTAACAAAGTTTCCTACTTTTCATAAGTTTGGGTGAAATTTGGTCACACTTTTCACGTCTGGACAACAAAATTTCCCACTTTTCATAAGTTTAGGTGACAGTTGGCCAAACTTTTTCCCGTTTGGTTAACATATTTTTCCTACTTTTCATATGTTTGACTGAGATTTTTATAGGTTTGGTTTGAAATTTGGTTAATCTTTTCACATTTGGTTAACACATTTTCTTACTTCGTCAATCTTTTTGCCCTTTGGTTAACAAAGTTTCCTACTTTTCATAAGTTTGGGTGAAAGTTGACCAAAGTTTTCATGCTTGGTTAACAAATTTTCCTACTTTTCATGTGTTTGACTGAGATGTTTATAAGTTTGGTTTGACATTCGGCTAACTTTTTCACCTTTGGTTAACAAATGTTTCTACTTTTCATAAGTTTGACTGAGATTTTTATAAGTTTGGTTTGAAATTTGGCTAACCTTTTCACATTTGGTTAACACATTTTCTTACTTGGCCAAGCTTTTTGCCCTTTTGTTAACACAATTTTTCTACTTTTCATAAGTTTAGGTGAAATGTGGTCAAAATTGTCACCTCTGGACAACAAAATTTCCCACTTTTCATAAGCTTGGGTGACAGTTGGCCAAACTTTTCACGTCTGGTTGACAAATTTTCCTACTTTTCATATGCTTGACTGAGATTTTGTGTAAGTTTGGTTTGAAATTCGGCTAACCTTTTCACATTTGGTTAACAAATTTTCCTACTTTTCATAAGCTTGGGTGAGTTTTTTTATAAGTCTGGTTGAAATGTAGCCAACATTTTTCCCCTTTTGGCTAACAAATTTTCTTACTTGACCAAGATTTTTGCCCTTCATTCTCTCATCACATGACAACTATATACACCGTAAACACTGAAAAAAAAAATTCAACAACCAAGACGTAATTATAATATAGACCAGTTTATTTTACAGTATTTCAGTACATTTTTACAGTATTTCAGTACATTTTTCAAGAATAAAATCGCATAATGTCATTATACGAAATGGCTGATGTGAAATGAGGTGGTATACATAGTATCATCACAACCTTTTATTTTCACATACAGAGCTATACACAATGTATGTTGTATCTGGATTTCTTCACACCCTTGTCTGGGTAGGTTGGTTTTTTTCAGCTGGTAGCCTGGTATGTACATGTCACTTAGCCTGTAGTCATAAAACTGGTCTCCTGATTGGTGGGCTGATATCTGAGTCTTGTAGATAACCGAGGCATCAATCATCTGAGTGTCGGGCACATCATGTCTTCGGACAGTCTGTGGTTTCGACGTAGCGCCCCGTATTTTACCGTTATTCTAGGTCTGATCTCTTCCGAACTCGAAAATGTAACGTCAGCACTGAAGTCCCTGTAGTGAATGCGACCTTTGTACCTGTATCAGTGGTTAGCAGTATTTCCACCGTGTCGAAGGAGTAACGACTCAGCGGTATGTAATGAGGATTGTCGTAGGCGCGAAACACTGAGGTCGAGTGCTGATTCATGATAGGAACCGTCCTTAGTAGTGGGACCAGGACGTCTCCGACTGGTCTCGCCGCAATGAGATCGCAGTATACGTAGATATTTTGTAGGTCGGAATTCCGGTCTATCGCCCCTTCACCTTCAATTGTATCTAGTATCTCTTGCAACTTCTCACTAAATGTAATAGTGGCCCCGGGTTCGAGTATATTCACGATGACTTTCTTTGATGTATTGTCGAAATGGAATAGAACACAGAGCTGCTCGTCCACCTTCCGATCTTTCATTAGGCGATTCAGGGCAGTTATAAACGCGTCTGGTGAACTGTACAGGCCCGGGGGACACGCCTTTCTTATCACTCTACCGTTTGGTGGTATGTATCTTAACCATACTTCATTCTCTAGCACATTGCAGTAGTAGTTGGGGAACTGAATTTCGGCCAGACCCACTTCGAAATGTTGACTCACCTCAATAGTCTGCGGTAACTTGACGAAATAGTGACCCGGTGTGTTCTTGGGAAACATGTTCGGCGACGCATTACTCGGTAATGTCAGGTAGAAGCTCATATTTTAGGGTTTGGTAGCATGTAACCCAGACAGCTGCTTAGAAGAGCTATCCACAACTTGCCCTCGACTGTGTCGACGCTGTCTCGAGACAGATTGAATAGTGATACGCCAATGACTGTGTATATAGCGACCAGTTGACAGAAGCAGACAATCTCTTGTCGTGGCACTCGCCGACCACACATGCACCAGAACGAATTTTTTCCCCCTCTGGGGTATTTTGTGTGTTAGTTTCCACGATGGTTTCTTCCATTACCACTGTTTTTGACCTACTGGGTCATTACACGCGTGTCTCGGTTGTATCATTAGTTGCTATTGGCAAATGCAAAAATCAGTGGTCGAGGCGCTCCTTGTGGGACATTGCCGGTCCTAAGGACACTACTTTCTGTATGCAGGGTTGCTGGATCAGCCATGTGCATGTGTTGATTGGTGTCGCAGCCAGCAGAGCACATACTCCAGTTATATGTGATTAGCATCATATATCTCTTTATTATACTAGTATTGTTAGGTTAACTGTATGCCTACTTGGAGAACCACACCGAAAATGTGAAAGACTTATCAAAAACCCCATCTTACCATTAGAGACTTGGCACATTGTGACTTGAACGATGTTCACTGAGACCGGGACATCTAGACGGCGAATGGTGGGTGTTATATACACGATATCTGCTGGTGAAGACTCCTGACTCAGCAGTATATTCTCTGGTCATGTGACCGGATGCGACTCCGTCTTTGACCATTAGTCACGTGTTTAGGATGTATCCCATAAGACACGAGACCAGGTACAGCGCCATTTTTTGAACGGTTTTAGTCACGCGGATGTACACTTACACATGTGATCGAGTGCGACGCCATCTTTAATCGGTTTTTAGTCACGTGTTTCGATTGTATACCTTAGACATATGACCGGAAGCATCGTCATATTTGATCAGCTGTATCGTTATACTGTCAGTACGCTCTGAGTTATCTTCCAGTTTTCCCTAAAGACATGTCTGAACACGTTCACGTACGTTCACTCCGCCGACATAGCCCTGTGGTGAGTCACCCGATCGGTCACCTTCAGCTGATGACGATGCTGCTGTTGATGATGATGATGATAATGATTTTGTTGGTGGTGCTGGCTGATGCTGATGATGGTAATCCTGCTGACAGAGACCGCAGAAGATCATGGTTGTCGGTCGTTCAGAAAGACAACGGCAAGCTTGTCCAAGAAGGATGAATGCTGGGACTGATTGCAACGTCCTGTAAATGCAATGCGTTACAACTTGACTGCAGTATGTAATAGCCAGACACAACTATAGTACAAGGTATAGTTTTGGTCGTGAAGTGACACGGCGAATCATGATAGCACACGACCAACCAATCAATGTTAGGGCTGAGTGCAACGTCCTGTAAATGGCTTGCCTTACAGCTTAACTGTGCTATGTAAAAGATAGACACACAGGTATAGTACAAGACCTAGCTTTGGTCATGCGATGACACGGTAAAGCATGGTGGCACACGACCAACCAATCAATGTTGGGGTTGCATGCGACGTCCTGTAATTGATAGCGCACACACACGCCTGTACATACACGCACGCCTACGCATGTGACATGACTACCGTTCGTTCAATAAGACAGCAGCAATCTTACCCAGCAAGCACACCACTCCATAGAATGTTGGGGTTGACTGCGCCGTCCTGTGATTGAAGCACACACGCACGCACACCCACACACATACACACGCTCACAGCTATAGTACAATGCATAGCTATTGGTCGTTCAATAAGACAGCAGCAATCTTACCCAGCAAACACACCACTCCACCGAATGATGGGTCTGAATGCGACGTCCTATAATTGATAGCACACACACGCGCGCGCTAGCGCACACGACCTGACTGTCGTTTGTATATAATGACAATTGCAAACTTGCTTAGCACACACGAAACTCCAAAGAATGTTGAGGTTGACTGTGATGTCCTGTAATTGATAGCACACGCGCAGGCGCACGCACGCACGCACGCGCGCACACACACACACACACACGTGCACCTGACACGGTTGTCATTCGTACAGAATGACTATTGCAAGCTTGCCCAGGAAGATCGAATGTTGAGGTTGACTGCGACGTCCTGTAAATGATAGCACACTCACGCATACACACACGCACGCTCACACGACAGTTCATCCACGCTTTGGTCGTGAGATGACACGGTTGTCGTTCGTACAAATTGACTATCGCAAGCTTGTCCAGGAAGCACGAGTGTTGAGGTTGACTGCGACGTCCTGTACTTGATAGCACTTGATAGCACACACACACGCTCACACGACAGTACACCCACGCTTTGGTCGTGACATTACACGGTAAATCATGGTGGCACACGACCAGCCTAATCAATGTTGGGGCTGCATGCGACGTCCTGTAATTGATAGCACACACACGCGCGCATGTGCATACCCGTACGCATACGCACGTGCCATGACTACCGTTCGTTCAATAAGACAGCAGCACACCACTCCATCGAATATTGGGACTGACTGTGATGTCCTGTAATTGATAGCACACCTGCCCGCGCGCACGCACACATACTCGACAGTACACCCACGCACGCACACACGTATTCAGTATTATTTCATGAGAGAGAGAGGCGAGATAGAGAGTTGGAGGGAAAGAGGGAGCGAGACAGAGAGAATGAGAGAAGAGAGAGAGAGAGAGAGAGAGAGAGAGAGAGAGAGAGAGAGAGAGAGAGAGAGAGAGAGAGAGAGAGAGAGAGAGAGAGAGAGATTTACAGCAAAATAGAAAAACATATTTGGGTTGAAATCTTGTATGCAGGACCACTGCATATTTGCCTACAGCTCGCTATTTTATTCCTACCCAAAAACTCCCTTCACAGCCTGGGCTGTGTCACTGTGTTAATTATGTTAGCGGTCACCCAGAACGCCTCAATGGATGTGTTTATCTCAGGTAAGATCAACTCGAGCTGGCCAGCTCTGTTGTCAGCCCGCTTCAGTGGTATCGTTTAATCTCGCGGTCGCTGGTCAGCCCTTGTATTTTTCTCGCTGGGGTGTGTTCGGTGAAGCGTCACTTGTTGCTTGTGAGCGCAGGTAACCGGGCATTCAAGGGGAACAATTCTGGTTTGAGCCAAGGGACCACGATTAATCTCCCTTGGTTAATTCTATTTATGTTTGTAAAAGGGGACGTTATTTGTTTAATAATATTACATAATTTAATGTATATCTCGGGAATCTTATGGCTTATTTTAAACGGGGATTAGATTTTTATATTGAAATTACCTACTGAGCCAATATACATACAAGAATTTAGAGGGTTTAATTAAGTTTTGGATTTAATTTTTAATAAAATTGATTGGGTGGTTAGAATATTCTTAAAGCAGATTTTCACCAAACGCGTAAAGGATATACATGGGGTCGGGACTTCTGCTGAAGCGTGCAAAAGTTTATTAAGACGGTCATTACTTGACATACTCGGGGTAACTCGAGAGATGGACTAAATAATTGTCATACTGACTTCTATCTCCTCATCGAAGGGGGTTGACTGGGGTTCGATCACACCACGTGACCACCACCAGTGTGCCCCCCACCCGACCGGTCGGATCGCGTCGGACCGAGGTGCACACCCGATCGGGCCGGATCGCTTCGGATCGATTCGTGTCGCCTCCACCGCCGCCACCGCCCCACCCCTAGACCGGAAGTGACAATCGGAAGTGGTCACCACGACAACCGGAAGTAGTCACCCGGAACCAAGAAAAACACCTGCCAAGTTCAAACTATCTGGGTCAATGGAGGGCCGGTTTTGTGACGAAACAAGATGGCGGGATAACCCCGTAAAGAACGATTTATCGGTGGTTTGAAACCACAAATGCTAAGTAAATACAACATTGTATACTACTCCTGGTGCCTTGGAAACACCTCTGAGGCTCGAGCTTTCTGTGCGGCGATGTTCCGTATCTTACGCAGAAGTAGGATCTGTGTTGCATATCCTCCTCTTGCATTTTAAACCCGTCGATGCACTTTGATAACTTTGTTTCTGCTTCTGAGAAGCTAAGTGTAGGTTTCTGGTTAAGAACTGATCCTTCATTGTTATCAATTTCTTCTTCTTCTTCAATGGTAGTCACACTAGGAACAATTTCATCATCGTTCACAATTTCAAAGTCTCCATCCATTTTGTCACATTCTAACCAATATATTACTTCTTCTGCCATAATGTTTTCACTGTTCAGTCCTACATTGTTGCACGGTTGCACAATTTCGTCAACACTAACAGTCTCAGTTCCTTCAGTTTCATCAATAGGTTCAGGCAAGAGTTTAATCCACCCATTTTTTTGTGCGTGAAACACTATAAGGTCAGCCCAGGCAGTGGTGGCATTGAAAATTGTGTCCTTTATGTTGAATCTCTTCTTCTCATTTTGAAGACAACGACGGATAACAGAAACTGTCAGTTGACCGGGTGACGGTTAATCGAAGTTTAATGCATGGAATTCTTGGCATCTGTAAAGATTGTGAACCTAGTAAATAAATACATAATGCAGGGTGGTGATGATGTTATAATCGCCCATCCTAGACGAAGTGAAGCAAAAAAAAAAAAAAAAATAGGTTGGGATGTGGCACGGATGGCGAAGATTAAGGCCATGATAGAAAAAAAAAAAAACCAAGAAAGTTAAAGAAGAAAGATCACGAACAAAACAAAAAAGACAAAGAAACAAAACGGGGTCAAACAGCTCAAACGAATGATTCACAAAGCAAGGCCTTGGCAGAAGCCAAAACAAGAGAAGAGGAGAAAGAAGCAGAAAATGAAGATGACCTAGAAACAATAAAGAACAGGAGGCAAAAGACTGCACACAACCAAAAACGAGAATGTAATATACAAGATATAAAACAGAAAACAGACCCCCCAAAGGTACAACAACTGACCAAAATACGAGAGAAACGGTAGGATCAATCTAGTGCCGATTACCAAAGAATCCCTTCCTAAAAGAAAAACATAGGAGGTGGGAACCAGTCTTTGAAGCGTGCGAACCTGGAAAAAAAAAACATAACAAAAAAGTAACAAATAAGAAACCAACACCAAGCCAAGAAACGCATAGATGATAGGAAGCAGAACAAGCAACAATATATCAGAAAGCAGAAGCTGAGAAGAAAAGTCATAAAGGTCCCAAATAGAACATCTTGATAGACAAGGCAGTTTAACGTGAGAAGTCAGATTCTTCCCATTTGCCTTTGTCGTCCCTCTACATCGGCGGTTCGCTATGCACCAGTAAAACGTCATTGTACGTCATTGTCACCTTGTTCATATCCTGTTCATGGTTGAAGGCGCCGCCCGCCCTCTAGGAAGCCAGCTTTTCCTCAGGGCCACTTGGATGTGGCCTTGGGTTCCCCAAGCCTCACTCCGTGTCTACTGTAGAGCGCGGTCTCCACAAGACGTCTTACACCACCACCACTATCAGCACCTTTGCTCTTGACGGGACTTCAGTTAACATTCCTTGATCTCGTTGACTGCTACAATGTGGTGTTTCGACAACGCTGCAGAGCCAGTCTCAAGTCAAGTGCACTGCCCTCATTTGAAGGAATGTTTTGGTTTTAATGAAGTAATACTGCAATCTTTGAGCGAAGGACAATTATTTTTTGGAAACAGATAAGGGTAGATCAACAGGAGTGCAGAAGGCCATCTTGTCGACACGAATGGTTTGGGTTTTTATTCGGCATATCCTTTTACAGGACATCGCTGTCAACATCAGCATCTTTCAGCTGATTGTTATCCACACACACACACACGTACGCACGCGCACACACACACACACACACACACACACACACAAGTATTGCTTGGTGCTCATAGAAGTAGGGGAAAGAAGTAAAGACAATAGGATGCACTAGAGAACATAACAATTGAAAGCTATATTTACCGACCGGGATTCAAATCTGTCACTTCCAAATAACGACAGCGCCTGTCTACCGGAACAAGTCTACTTCTACGCATGCCCAACTAGACACAGCCGATAACTATAGCTTTCAATTTGTATGTTGTCAAGTGCGTCCTCAAGCCTTTACTTCTTTCCCCAACTTATATCAGCGCCAAACATTACATGCATGTTTATTTATGAACCACCTGCATGTGTCTTTTCTCTCCCTGCCACTCAAACGCCTATCTTTCCTCAAAGACTTCACCACCGCGGTTTCTTCTTTGCCCAAGTCGCTTCCCGTCTGTTGATCTACAAAACACGTGTACTTAAGTGTTGTCCTAGTTGCGTCTAATCAACATCAAGTAACTATGCATATTTTTTACTTATGAAATGACGGGCGGGCTTTTCCAACAGGGCTTTAATGTCCGACAACTAATAAACAACGCTTTTGGATTTTTCTGGGTTAATTATTAACACTGGGTTGTTTCCCTACTGCGTTATAAATAAACATATGGTGACCGAGCACAATCGTTTATTCCATCACCACATAAGTATAATCTAATAAACAGTTCTGCTATCACTAGGACTGTCTGATGTAACTGAGAAACCGGGACATTTAAGCATAATAAGAATCTAATAACCTTAGAATGGACACTCTCTTCGGCATTTTGAAGCCTGCTAATACAATAATTGAAACGTAGCATTGTTATACAAATAACACATAAGACCGTGATTAATTTCTCACACCACAGAGACCACGTTGTTACAATGTAACAGCATACGACTAGTTCTTAACAACAGACAAAACTACAATGAAAATACAATGACCAGGTCTGCAACTGAAAATTGGGAAATCATTTTACTGAATTAAATATTGCATTTAAGAAAGGAGGGGGGGGGGGGTGGAGAGAGAGAGAGAGAGAGAGAGAGAGAGAGAGAGAGAGAGAGAGAGAGAGAGAGAGAGGGGGGGTGCTGATTTATTTACTTCAAAACTGGGACCGGCCCGGAAATCCGGCACGTCTGGTAACAATACCAATCACACACTGCGACACTTGATTAAAATTATTGTTCGTGCCTATTGTGTGGAGGTAGAGAGCACATACCGGGTTCGAAAGTTAGCTACAGATTTTCTAACTGACCGCTTTGTGTTGATTTTCACAATAATAAAACCATTGTCCACCCAGAAAAACATGGGAAACTACTGAACGTAAAATTGCTTAGAAAAATCACAAAGAAAAATTACAAAGAGCAGACAATGCTGGAGTTGACTGCGATGTAATGTCAAGCACGTGCAAATAACTTAACATTTACAGCCTATCCCTGCGTATGGCTTTATTTCATCACGAACCATTGGTGGGGGAGGGGGTGGGGGGAGGAGGGGAGGATTATTGTTGACTAGGTTTCGATTGCTTTCTAGTGTGTTCATTGATTACACTGGGATACAGTTGCAGTTCTGTTCAGTTTAATGTTCGTGAAATCATGAACATGCCTCGGTGCAGTGGAGATTCTGTGCTACTGGCGTAGTCTACTTTAAGGTTCCACAGAGTTCTGAAGGATCTATGAGGGAATGCAGGTCTGCCAAATATTTGAAGAGAACTGCTCGAAGAGTCGAGTGGTTAAGGGGATTTTAGTCGTTTGTTTTTGAGGACCTTATTTTGTGTGTGTACGCATATAACTTTACAGGACATCGCTGTCAACATCAGCATCTTTCAGCTGATTGTTGATTTCTTGGCAAGATTACGCTCAGTAGTTTGCCATTGCTTTCTGAGCGACCGGCTCACATACCCCTAATTTACCGACGCGGCTAGAACCGCCACCGATTCTCGCGCACGTCACGTTACTCACGAGAGTATACGGAATTACGGAGAAAGTCGCTAACACTTAGGCCAGGGAGACCGGCTTTTTGGGGACTGGCATGGATAATTATGTAATGGATATGGGGTATCCATTGATGGGCAATTGTAATTTAAATTAGAATGGATAGGCTACAGAGTGTCCATTTAAATGTTTTTGTGATTTTGTTGTTGTTGTTGTTGTTGTTGTTGGTACTTGATTCAGTTGAGGGGTGCTATAGCATGTTTTCTTTCGTTTATATATTTTGTTTGTTCATGAGTGATCAATATGGCTAGGTTGGATTTGGTGACACGGAGTTTCATGGAATTTATTCAAAATAAAAGGCAAAACAATGATGTTTGAGAAGTCGGCCTCAAAATTCGTTATTTTGGCGAAATAGCAGTAATCATTCTGGGAAAGATGAGAAATAAAGTGGAGGAAATGTAGCAAAATCTGGGTTTATTGGGACATTCCGTGAAATTTCCCATCATATGGTTTTCGCGTGATGAGTAAATTGGTGATGCTGTGTGCGGGAAACAAACGTTTTTGCTTTTTAGCTGTAAGTGAATGTTGTACTGAATGTACAGGGTTGTCACTATCTTGTGTAAATTTCCTGAGTTTAGTTATTGAGTTCAGTATTTTGTATGTTTAAAACAACCAGTCCGTAAAAGAAACAGAATCGTATGAGTCATATTCCCGTTCGTTAAGTCGATTGTAAGATTATTGGTTCTGTATTTATTTTTTTCTGTATATGATGTAGTGTGCTCTGTCTATGTTTTCAGATTTTTAAGGATTTTTGTGTATTTAAAAAATTAAAAATAATAACATAAAAACTATAATAACGCTTGATTTGATATGGAGAACGGAGGAGGAAATATTGTAATGTTTGAGTTGTACTGAGATTAGTGTAATAGAAAAGTGATACTTTATAGTTTCTGCGGATAACATTAAAAAACTATTAGTATAATAGAGCTTGAATTTTAATGGAGAACAGAGAATGAACTATTGTAATTATTGAGTTATACCTAGATTAGTATAACAGAAAAGTTATACTTTATAGTTTATGTGGGTAGCATTTGAAAACTATAATAGAGATTAGGTTTTGAAATGGAGAAAGGAGGTGGATATATTCGTGATCATTAAGTTGTCCAGAAATTGGTTTTACTGAAAATAATGGAGATATATCACTCTCCATTAAACTTACACGTCGCAACTGACAACAAACAGCAGTTATAAGAATCAACTGTTTCGGAACGTTTCAGTAAATAAAGAAGGGTGTCAGAAAAGGATGTGTAATGTCTCCTGATGTGTTTTCATTACATACTGAGAATATATTTAGATCAATAGAAAATATGTCAAGCTTCACGGTGGCCATGATGTAAATAGCTTCTGTATTTACGCGGATGACTCGGTATTGAAAGAAACAAGTCAGAAGGAACTAACGAAAATATAAAAGCAATGACTGTAGAAATAGTTTTTTAAAATGTCCATCAGCTTAAATAATAGGTTCTAATCAATGGCAACAATCTTATATATAAAATGCGATCTCCGTCTGTCTGTCTGTCTGTCTGTCTGTCTGTCTGTCTGTCTGTCTGTCTGTATGTATGTATGTCCTTTATGCGTTCGCGAACGGCCCATCCGATTGAGATGAAATTTTCTACACGCCTTCCTTTCATTCCAGCGCTGCCAACTGTCGTATTTTTTTTTCTTCTTCCTCCTCCTCCCTCCTCCCATTCCCAAAATACGTACGTAAATATATGATGATGATGATGAAAGAATCCCCGAACCAAAACGCTAGGAAAAGGGAAGAAAATGACGTGACTACACAGAATCGTCACACGGCAATCATCATCATCATCAAGTGCCGTGCCGGCTGGCGTAGGCGTTCAACTCTGCTGCTGATATATATGCCTCCATGCCACGGCAATATCAATAACAATTCATCTTTTTATGTGTAAGGAAGTTATCTACAGTCGTGTAGAAGGGAAGAACAATCAATGGAAGGACCGAAATCACAGAACCTAGACGAGTATGAATTCGGAATGGCGAACTCCCTCCTCCTCTCTTCTCCTCCTGCCTCTACCTCCTCCCCTCCTCCTCCCTCTACCTCCTCCCTCCACCCTCCTCCTCCTCCCTCTCCCTCCTCCCTCCTCCTTCTCCCTCTTCCTTCTCCCTCTTCCTTCTCCCCTCCTCCTCCATCCTCCTCCCTCCTACTCCCTCCGCCTCCTCCCTCTACCTCCTCCTCTTCCTCCTCCCTCTACCTCCTCCCCCTCCTCCCTCTCCCTCCTCCTTCTCCCCCTCTCTTCTCCCTCCTCCTCCCTTCTCCTCATCCCTCCTACTCCCTTCTCCTCCTCTCCTCCTCCTCTCTCCTCCTCCCTCCTCCCTTTTCCTCCCTCTACCTCCTCCCTCCTCCTCCTTCCTCCACATCCCTCTTCCTCCTCCTCCCTCCTCATCATTCCTCCTCCTCCTCCCCCTCCTCCTTCTCCCTCCTCCTTCTACCTCTTCCTCCCTCCTCCTTCTCCCTCCACCTCCTCCCTCCTCCTCCTCTCTCCTCCTCCTCCCTCCTCCTCCCTCTCCTCCTCCTCCTCCCCCACCTGCGTTCTCCTCCTCCCTCCTCCTCCCCCTCCCTCCTCCCCTCCTCCTCCTCCTCCCTCTTCCTCCTCCTCCTCCTTCACCCTCCTCCCTCCTCCTCCTCCTCCTTCACCCTCCTCCCTCCTCATCCCTCTTCCTCCTCCTCCTCCTCCCTCCTCCTCCTTCTCCCCTTTCCCCCCTCCTTCTCTTAATCCTTCCTCCTCCCTCCTATTCCTCCCTACTCCTCCTCCTCCCTCCTCCTCCTCTCTCCGCCTATCTCTTCCTCCCTCCTCCTCCCTCCTCCTCCTCCGTCCTCCTCCTCCTCTCTCCTCCTCCTCCTCCTACCTCCTCGCCCTCCTTTTCCTTCCTCCTTCGCCCTCCTCCTCCCTTCTCCTCCTACCCCTCCCTCCTCCCCCTCATCCCTCCTCCTCCCCCTCCCCCTCCTCCTTCCTCCTCCTCCCTCTCCTCCTCCATTCTCCTCCTCCCTCCTCCTCCTCCCTCCTCCTCCCTTCACATTCCTCCTCCTCCCTCTTCCTCCTCCTCCCTCCTCCTCCTCCCTCCTCCTCCTCCTCCCTCTACCTCCTCCCTCCTCCTCCCTTCACATTCCTCCTCCTCCCTCTCATCCTCTTCCCTCCTTCTCCCTCTTCCTCCTCCCTCTTCCTCCCTCTTCCTTCTCCCTCCGCCTCCTCCCTCCTCCCACTCTCTCCTCCTCCTCCCTTTCCCTCCTCCTCCCTCTCCTCCTCCTCCTGCGTTCTCCTTCTCCCTCCTCCTCCTCCTCCCTCCTCCCTCATCCTTCTCCCTCTTCCTCCTCCCTCTTCCTCCCTCTTCCTGCTCCCTCCTCCTACTCTCTCCTCCTCCTCCCTCCTCCTCCCTCTCCCTTCTCCTCCTCCTCCTCCTGCGTTCTCCTCCTCCCTCATTCTCCCTCTTCCTCCTCCCTCCTCCTCCTCCACCCTACTCCTCCCTCCTCTTCCTAATCCCTCCTCCTCCCTCCTATTCCTCCTGTCTCCTGTCTCCTCCTCCCTCCTCCTCCCTCCTCTTCCCTCCTCCACCTCCCTCTTCCTCCTCCCTCCTCCATTTACCCAAGACAGACAGACAGACAGATAGTCGGGAACGGGATCTTATATGACTACTTATATGATTTAAATGAGATGCTCTCCACCATGGGCCCACCGGGTCAGACAGACAGACAGACAGATAGATAGACAAACAGACAAACAGACAGACAGACAGACAGACAGACAGACAGACAGACAGACAGACAGACGGGAACGGGAACTTATATGACTACTTATATGAATTAAATGAGATGCTCCCCACCAGGAGTTGGGCGATGCCGGGCCGGGTCAGACAGACAGACAGATAGATAGTCGGGAACGGGAACTTATATGACTACTTATATAAATTAAATGAGATGCTCCCCATCAGGGTCTGGGCGAAGCCGGGCCGGGTCAGACAGACAGACAGACAGATAGACAGACAGACAGACAGATTGTCGGTAACGGGAACGAGAACTTATATGACTACTTATATGAATTAAATGAGATGCTCCCCACCAGGGTCTGGGCGAAGCCGGGCCGGGTCAGCTAGTGACATATATTAGTCAGTCCTTACCGTCTCAGAGATTCAAGCTGTTGTCTTCAGGCCCAACTCATCCAAATGTTCATGAACAAACTTATTGAGTCGCCGAGAAAACCTAATTGATGAGCCTTGTCAAAAAGAAAAGAATCAACTAAAAATCACGCTTACACCATGTCAGTCAGTAATCTCAGAGACTATCGCGTTGAAGTGTTGCTCCCTTAGGTCTTCGGTTGTGGTAGGCGCCAGTTCATTTCCCCTGCAGTCTTAAATGACGTGAGTAAACTTGGGACTAATACCTCTTCTAGTGAATAATAACAGACAAATCCCCTACATAACATTCGTAAAAGACATTTAACAATAAAATAATTGTTAGAATTGTACAATGACAGTCAACGAGTTTGTTCAGTCGTGAATTAGTCATTTTTAGGGTACTTCTTCTTCTGCGTTCATCTGGAATGGTTTTTTTTTTTTCTTTTCAAATGTGATTGCGGTGTGTCTGTTATGCACCCTTGGTCTGAAACCCTTAGGCCGACACATCCGACTGTTAGCGTGCATTTTTGACAGGTTACAGGTTGGCAGGTTTTGACTGGGAGACTCATTTTTGTGGTGCTGTCCACATCCCAGCTGGTCAATTTAGAACAGTCGTATACTTCACGATCAGCCCTCAATGGAAGGCAGGGACAGTCCATGGGCAGTATCCGCCATCCAAGGGAGACTTCCATAGTTGCAGAGCCGTCACATAGCGCCCTGGTGCTGGGCTCACCGAGGGAATCGCCACGTCCTGCTCATGGCTGTTTTAATTCCTCACTTCAATGTATTGGGCCTTTCGTGTGCTATGTGTCGCTCCCCGCACTAACCTGGGACGGTCGGATTGCAGACGGTATCCACTCAGCGAGCTTTCGATTCGGACATGTGCTTGTCGCTGTGCCCGGAAAACGAAGTAATTGGAGCTGTTCCAGGCACAACGGACATTCGGAAAACTATCCAGTCAGAGATGTTCCGGACATGAAGGACATTCCGAAGACTAGATAGTAAGAGCTGTGCCTAGCACGCGGAACACTCGGACACGATCGAAATTTCACTTGGACGTAATTGCGTTGTGCCAATCTTTATTTTGCCACCGTAGGCCGGCACATCCGACTTCGGCAGGCATTTGTTAATGAAGTTAGCTTTCCTCTGGTTTCGAGGCAATTTAGACTCTTACTGTTGTGGTGTCGCCCACATCTCAGCTGGTCAAGGTAGAAAGGCCAAAGACATAAGGTCAACCCTCAAGGGAAGGCAGGGGCAGACCATGGGCATTCCCCGCTATCCAAGGAGGCTTCCATAATTGCAGAGCCGGCACATATTGCTCTGATACTGGACTCACCCGAGGAATTGCCACGTCCTGCTCATGGCTGCTTTAATTCCTCACTTCCATGTATTGGGCATTTCGCTTGCCACTGGTCGCTCAAGCACAAACCAGGAACGGTCAGTCTGCGGACGACATCCACTATGCGAGCTTTCGCTTCGGACTTCGAACCACGCTAGCCAAACGTTCCATTTCGTGTTATTGAGACGTTTTCCCGCCTTTGACTACACTCTCTATGAGTATAGATATAGACATTTGTCGTAACCATTTTGTGCGACTGTGGCACTTGTTCTACCTTTAGTACACGCTCACGAGGTGGGCTACATGTGCTGCCAGCTCAGAACCTTACCTCCGTGCATCAGTGAGCGAGAAAACGGCCAGGCCCTCTCATCCGGGGGATCCCTCATATCCCCTAGCTGAGAGCCTTCGGACATGTTGTATCTGATCTAAGCATGTAGCGTGCTCAGCATCTAAAGTCCGTTTTGCAGTAGGTGAGAATCGGCTCGGCTCTCACATCCAAGGGTTAATGGCTTAGAGGCGTTCAGCCATATCCCTCAGATGGGAGCCTTAGAGTATGTGTCTGGGACAAGAATGTGTCGCTTCGTGCGCCTGATTTGGACTTTTGACTGCTATCCTCAGTCTACCCGCAGAGCAACAGGTTGTGTCTCTCTTAGTCTGGTCCCTAACCCAAGACCTGTCCGACACGTAGTTGTGCTTCCGTCGGATTAGCTCGTGGGGTAATTGGGACACGCAAGGCCCCCCCCCCCCCCCACATCGCGACAAGGTGGAGACACATCGGGGGAGGGGGGATTTTTAGGGTACAATTGTGTTTAAAGTATGTTTGCTTTTGCACATGTGTTTCACATCTCCATGTTAAATCACGCAAAGAACTGAGAACAATTATTTATCATAGAAACTGTCTCAATTTGTGAGAACATATAAACACATTCACAAGTACTGATTGGCGTGAGACTTCTGTTTATTTTTCCAGCTTGCTAATGTTAACACTTCTGCATGCCCTTTCACAAGGACCATCAGTGTCTTCATGTGGACATTTCCTATTCTATCATTTTGCTTCTTTGAGAACTCAGAAAAACAAACATGCATATGTTGTCCATATTTGTTTACGCACATAAATAAATTATTACTTTTCACTCCACCCCTATTGATTTTGACGTTGAGTATTTTAGCCGTAGGCCTAAAGACTTTTAGCTACACTTATAATTGCGGTATCCCCATGAGGCACTTTGTGTCCAGCATTCAACTTCCCACCTGGGCCATTTTCCAACAGGCCATGTGTTTTTCAGCACTCTTGTTTAATAACATGCTTGTGCGATAACAAACGGAGATCAGGCTGCAGCCGTCTTAACACCCGCCGTTTGGTTACTCGTATTCATGGCCTGATCATGGTTAATCAGTGTCAACAAGGTTGCTCTTGCTATATCATTTACTGGTCACAGGTTACAGGTGTCGATTAATTGTATTATTTTCTTCGTTGCGTCTAAACATCTAATTCCTTAGGAGACTGTGATCTGTTGTACTCTTCACACATTTATGATAAGAAAAGAAATTACTGTATGTGCTGTATTGAAATATGTTATTGTGTTTTAGTCATGATGATGTTTTAGTTATAACTTCACCCGCGTTGGTTTGTCTGTATTCTGAACCACTGGAGGCTTGCTTCAATGACAGAGACAGATAACATTTCCGGAAGGCAGATAAGAATGTCAAAGAATGGTGCCGAATTCATCAATTCATATGACTATAGTAAAATTGAAATCAGAGTGACTTATAGGTCCTCAACTCACCATTAACTTTTCAGTTAAAGAAAGCATCAGTCAACTTGTAGTTACTGACATCCCCATAGAAGTTATCCACAAATGTAGCCAGTGTCGGTTAAATAATGTTTACTGTTCAGCATTTGGGCATTCTTGCAGCACATATTTTGCAGCCACTATTAATTCTACACTTATATTCATAAGTATGAAAGTAATATCATTAGCTTGTTGGATTTTTTAAATGTTTCAGATTCTTGAACTCAAGATAAGTCCATTCCTCATGACTTGGATCGCCGCAGCCCTCTTCTAAAGGAAAGTAGTTTTTAGATGTGGCAGTTGGACTTCTGAACCAACAACAATATATCCGGGTCTGCACAGGGATCACCATTATCACCGGTGCTTTTCAACGCCTACACTGTGAGAATTACCGGCGAGCAGATCAGAGGACCGGGGAGGACATTGCCATTCGCCGACGATGTGTTAGTGTATCGTCAGGGTAAGAATAGAGATCGGGTTGCTGTGGAACTACAAACAGAACTAAATAGTAAATAGCACTTGGTGTGCGGAATCTGGGGTAATGGTAATGAATGGTCAACCCAACGAAGGCAGCAGTGACATGGTTCTCTTTGAATAAACATATTGTCAACACTCTAATACCAGCTGTAAATCTGTGTTCAGAGACTGTGGAAAGAACACAGGCAACGCATTACCTGGGGATACGTTTTGATCGAAGCCTTGCTTATAATGAGCACACAGACCAGGTGATACCAAAAGGCCAAGCGGAGTTTGGCTGTGCAGCGGGTGATGGCGCGCGGCAAACTGTGAACAGCGCCATCTAAGTCTTCTTTACGAGGGTCTGGACATTTCTGTTTTTGTGTTTGCGATGTCAATCATGACTTTCAGCCGTAAGCAGACAGAAAGGATGGAAAGGATACCGAAGCTATGCGTATTATTCTTTGATG
This sequence comes from Cepaea nemoralis, assembly GCA_014155875.1. Classification (NCBI taxonomy): domain Eukaryota; kingdom Metazoa; phylum Mollusca; class Gastropoda; order Stylommatophora; family Helicidae; genus Cepaea; species Cepaea nemoralis. The sequence continues at coordinate 27,594 of JACEFZ010028497.1, forward strand.
TACAAGAGATACAGCATGCAGGGTGATTTGATTTTCCAACCATTAGGGATGTGACAAAATCACACACACACACACACACACACATATATATGACACTCTAAATGAACCCTGTCGCCAGACGCGAGAGGTACATCGGGAAAACAAAGTGCCTCGTCAACCAACACAGAACTGGCACTATTAGCCACCGGACGCTGATGCATATGCTGGGGGGAGGATCTGAGCACCTATGGACATGTCCAGAGTGCAACGAAGATACCCCAACTGATAACTAACTAACTAACTAACTGTTTTTCCTTTCTTCATATGTTTCATAGCGTCAGCGACTTCTTCTTTTAGAATAGGTGGGCCTTCTAAGTTACTTTCTTCTGTTAATTCTTCCTTTTCTCCATTATATAATTCTCTTATATACTCATTCCATGACCTCATTATAGCACCTTCCTCCAGTAATATTTTTCATGTTTTTTTATTTCAAACACCCTGTATTTATTCTTATTTTTCTTCCTGTGAGCTCACTGATTTGTCTGTGCATACTTTTTTTTTATCTTTAATGGAATTTAATTCAATTTTTCTTGCATTGCTCGTTTAACAAACTTTCTTTTGCTTTCACACATTTATCTCTTATTTCTTTATTTATCTTAGCATTCTCTTGTTTGTCATTTTTATTCTTTTTCCTTTTGTCCATCAGCATTAAGATTTCTTCATTCATCCAATTTTTCTTAGCTATATATTATATTATATTATATATATATACATAATATAATATAATATAATATAATATAATATAATATAATATAATATATAACTGAATAAATTATAGAGTGGGACAGAAAGAACTATAAATTTTAGATTTTTAAGAGCATGCATCTTTCCCATTGCAACATACACCTGTGAGACCTGAACTCTTACTAAACAAGCTGAACAGCGCATAAATGCCTTTGAATTTAAATGTTATAGACGAGTTCTAAGAATATCTTGGGTAAAGAAAGGAACAAATGCATCCATACCTCAAGAGCTGAATATTGAAGAAGATTGGCTATTAAAGACGATAAAACAAAGAAAGTTGAAATATTTTGGTCACTTGAAACATCACAAATGTTTGGACAGAACAATAATGGAGGGGTATATGCTTGGGAAGAGAGGAAGAGAAAGGTCAAAGAGAAGATGGGTGCAGGATGTGGCGGATAATCTCCAGATGGGTGTATCGGATGCAAGACATCTTGCTTATGATCGACAGGTTTTCCAGAAGGTTGTTATGGGGGGCGAGGTTCTGCAAAGGACATGCTACTGAATGAATGATGTTATAATAGTGTAGTTATAGAATTGTAATGTACAAATAAGTGTACCCAGCCAAACCTGCAGATTTGGCCGAGACATTTGTCTCAGTTTGGTCTGAGAAAACATTGGCAGCAAACAACCTGGACGGATAACTTCCAGTCGCGGGGAGAAAACGTATAACCGTTCTTTCTGTGTAGCGATATCGTAGTGGCAGCATTGCCAGTCATTAGGCTACAGGGTTCATTTAGAGTGTCATAGTTTATTCTTGTGGTTCTTGTTAAACCAATATTTTACAAACGTATAATATAAAAAAAACCTTCGGCAATAGTTTCACACTGGACAAGCTTTGGTCACGAATAGTTGAAGGATTCTAGACCTGAATCCATAAGTGATAGTCAAGAACTTTGACTTGGCTAAACAACATAAAAAACCGTATTACAAAAAAGATTACAGCTATCAGACATTTGTAATAAATGCCCTGCCGCACCAAAGACTATAAACATTTTTTAAACTTTTGTCTAGAAGGTAGACCAGAAGATAAACTGTGAATAAAATATTAGAAAGTTAAAGCCAGTCTCCCGGCCGGAGATTGTGCATCATCTTCAGAGGAGAAGCAGAGGAGAGAAGTGACATACCCACTTGTCAGCCAGGAGGACAAGACTCATCAGTTAAGTGGCCATTCACTCGTCCGCCACACCAAGATATATCTTAAAGCATATGCAAAAGGCAATTGAGGCCCAACTAAAACTGTCTATGATTAAATTGTAGAACATCTGAACAATATAGAAATGTAGGAGAAAAGGGGGAATTGTAACACCCTTATTTGTGTCAGGGCAGGATCCTGTGTTTCACCTGTTGTGTGTTCATTAATAAACGTAGATGTTGTGATTTTCAATTTTAAACCAAACTTACTTTGTTATCATAATAATTATTATTAGTATAATCAGTTTACATACGAGGCGAATGGTTTGTGACTTTGTGTGTGTGTGTGTTAATCTATCTCCTTGTTTGTGAGACTGAATCAAATTTGGGGGCTCAATTAGCATCCAGGCATAGTAGCAGCAATCCCTTGGCATACCGCCTTGATCTTAAGTACGGTTGGTCACCATAACTTTCCTACCTGGCACTGTTAGAAGTCTTGACCAGTTCTGGGACCTTTTGAAATCATAAGTCCAGAATTGCGAGCCATTTGACCGCTTCTTCAGCAGTGATTAGACTATCTAGTTTAGTTGAGTTTATTCGATGGATCAACATCACGGCACACGGATGTAACCCATAAGTGCTCCGTTCTCCCAACTCAAACCTGAGTCTGGAGAAACTAAGCTCAGTGCACGAACTCCGTAGCACCGGTGAGGATCCTGAAATACTTTGGGTAGATTTTTAACTCAACATTTTTCCCGGGCAGCGCCGTTAGGCTACTCTTTTTCGATTTCCAACTTCCAAGGGATTTTTTATGTGCGCAACAATACACACGGGCGTCCGATCTCACTACCCAGAGACCAGGGGAAATTTTATTACTAGAAGTCCACGTGAAAAATCCCGGTCCTCACTGGGGCATGAAACCGGGACCTCCAGCACTCGAGGTGGACACCATACCTCGAGACCACTCAGCTCCCTGATTAGGATTAGACTGTCTGTCCTTGGGAAGTCTATTTTGCATCTACTTTGGTATATTCTCTAACCTAGTAGCATACATTACGCAACAGGGGACAGAACACAAATTTGCATAGCATGTGCCTACCTCAGAGTCAACACAAACACACAACATCCACTGCATAGTGAAATTAAGAATGTAAAGGGCAGCAAGTTAAAAAGAGGAAAGTTGTGGATAGGTCAAGCCGAAGACATTCTTCAACAGGTGTGTTCACTTGAGGACTTAGAACCTGGCGAGGAGTGGGTACAAGTGCCAACAGATTTATGCATGTCCTTTTCAGTGTGCATCCAACTAGACAGAAAATGCAGACAGTAAAATCTGGTTGCTTTGGAAGCGGAAGTACAGGCTTAGATCTTTGAGAATTCTTTAGAGGGTGATGCTTTCATTTACACAGATGGGTCAGTCGTTCGACGAGTGAGAAGTTTATGGGCCTCTACGGCTCAGACCGGACAGAGAATCGTGAAGGAAGATTCTGGTGCTTTTGCTTTGACCACAAGTAGCCTGATTATGGAAGTCATGGCAGTAATTAAAGCAATATGGCTAGAGACACAAAGATTCACTAGGGCATGTTTTCTTAGTGTCTAAATGAGAATGCTCAAGAAGATAGATATGAGTGGATCCAAAGAGAGTGGCTGCTGTCTCTAGAGTGATCTCGGCTGGCTAAGATTAGTTTCATTTTCATGCCAGGGCATGCGGGTGTACAAAGAAATGATCTGGCTGACAAGCTTGCAGGTAAGGCTACTGTGGAAGGCGGACGAGCCATGGACCAGGCAGATAATCTGAATGCTCTACGAAAAGTAAGTCGTTCGCAAGAACCAAGTGATGACTGTGAATCTACAACCATGGTCAGGATGCGAGAACAGCAAATTAAAAGAGGTGTGGCCAAACAAGAACTCTACGCTGGAGGCCAAAGAAGATTAATAAACCGACTGGGGACCCTAGCCGCAACACGCTGCAGGATTTACTAAGGAGGGGATCTGAGCACTTATGGACTGAATATTTTGATGTGCAATGAGGGTGATCTGTCGACTAACTAACTAGCTAGCAAGTGGCCCAAAACATGGGGGTTCATATTCAGTCAATTGTCCAACCTCTGGAACAAATTAAAGGCTTATAAGTAAGTGCACAGACCACGACATGGCAAGAAGAGTTATAGATCAGATAGCACTGGATCAGCAACAATTGATTCAATGCAAAGGTTTATTAATCATCTACTTAAACTTGGTCCTTGTAGAAGAAGAAAAGCGTGGAAAGAAAGGAAACTGGTCACCTACTTTATAAAACCACCACCTAATATATGTGATGTATTTGCATTTGGCTTCCCGCTATAATAAAGCTGAAAATAAAACTGACTTTATTAGGATCCAGTGGTGTTTGGGATCTTGCATTTTACCCATCACCATGTACTGTGATATATGCTAGCATTCGTGGGCTGCTGCTGTGCTCCCTATACCTCATTGTGGTGGAAATAACCAATTCCTGTTATTTGCAACAGCTGGACATTCAAAGTGGTGATATTCAACAATCTCAAAATTGTGTGTAAAACTCTAGGGTCCACATTTTCTTTCACCAAATGGCACTTGTGGGACAGTATGGTGTGTATTATGCAGGCTTCATTTTCTGCCCCATACTGAAGGTGGATTTACCCCATATTTGTTTTGACAGGAAAAATAATTAAAATTTGTTAAATAATGAGGATGTAACTTAGGAACGCAGTGTTAGCAGACAAGTATACTGATCACTACACCGCTATGCCTAATCTGGGTAGCAAACAAACAAGTGCAGAAATACCGAGTAGTTTCAACAAATATCTGGAGATATATTAAAATTAATCATTAATATCTCTGATGCCTGTTTTGACCTTACCACATTGATCATTATCAGCAGCATCTAAGCAATGATTACATGTGTCCTTACATTAGCTGAAGCTGTTCTGCCATCAGAAAATGTGGCTAACATAACATTTACCACATTAAGTAAAATGAATAAACCAACCAGGAGTCACAATTCCTATCACATGCCAAAGATAAAGTGTGAGTCAAGCCAAAGATAAAGTGTCAGTCAAGCCAAAGATAAAGTGTGAATCAAGCCAAAGATAAAGTAAAGAAACAGCAGTAATCTTGATTCATTCTGCAGCCACACCTTAAATGAGCTAATGACTTTTATATAACATTCGTCAACAAATACAGAGAGCCAAACTAAATTATAGAAAACCAGTATAAAATTTAATGAATTAAACAGATTAACTAAAATATAGGAAGACTTTATCCCCGTGCATGTAAATATGAATGCAATGATTTGGAAGAGCACAAAATTGTGGATCTGCATAAATATAATACAAGAACAATGCAGAATCAGAATATGAGTGACAAAATAATTATCTGCTCTGTTCTTTGCATACTCAAATGTACACAAAATATTTAACATTTTATGAATGTACAAAAGTCAGAAAAACTTTAAAATATTTTAGGTAAACAACACAATTTATGAAATTACTGAGGATGTTCCTCCTCTGAAAAATGAAGAGTTTAATTTAGGAGTATTCATCAATCATTAAAATAAATGTTTCACAACCACTTAGCTAATTCCAAACTTACATTCATTAGTATGCTTGGATGATGCTCCGATTCCCAGTTTGTTCTGCAGCTGCTTCTTATAAACCTCTTGACCTCATTATAGTGGTGTCTATATCAGGTATGCCAACAAGCACTAAAACAAAACTCGTGACCCTAATACTTCATGACTTTACTAACATGTGGAGCAAGACCAAACTAATTGAACACACTCATCCAAGTTCATCATCATCATCATCACCCTCATCATCAAATGTCCTGCCAAACTAACATCGGCGTTCGTATCTCTCCACAGATCCCGTCCTCAGTGTTCTGGATCAATTCTATTGTTGTTATTGCTCTATGCCACAGTCTTAGACCATCCAACATAATTTATCTCTGTATGTTCCCTCGTCTACCTCTGATCTTTCCAGTTATTACAATTATTTCCAGTACTGCTTTCTCATATAACCCTATAATACCATTTATCTCTTTCTTATAGCTGTGTATAATATTCTACTTTCATTAGCCTCTTCAAGGCAATCATTGTTAGCTATTCTGGCAGTCCAGCTATTTTCAAATTTTGTTTCAGAAACAACATCTCTTCCTCTAATCTCTTCCTCATTTGTTCATTCCACTTCAAGATGCACTGCCATACTGCAGAAATAGTGCAGTATAACACTTTAGTGCTCCTTATGTGACATTCAATGAAAGTGACTTATTAAATCTTTTCATCTTCTAAAATGCAGCTTTTTTCGCCAATTGTGCTTTCAGTTCATCTGATATTACAACTGCCTCCAAATATTTTAACTTATTGGCTTGGTTAAGCATTTGTCCTTTAATTGTAACATAATTTAATGTTATCTTTTTCCAAGTTAGCTACATGAAAAAATAATTACTGAGCCATCTAATTTTCCAGTTTCTAATTAAGAACATAGTCCGCTGCAAGCTCTGGGGAATAATAGATACAAAACCAAAACATGCTAACTTGTACATACAGCAAACTTAAAATATACTTTTTACAAACATACAAAACCAGCAGAATCAACATAATGACAAATTAGCCAAGAAAAATATGCACTGATTTATAAATTACAAATCAAAGTATGTTTAACACAACAGGTCCCACTCTCAAAATGCCATCTAAAGTGAGCGTGCAGAGGCTGTAAATGTGTTGGTGTTTTCATTTTCAGCATGCTAAGAATGGATGCTAAAGAACAAACTCAACAATTTAACAAAAGTGTAATAGGAATGAACTAGCATGTAGGATAACAGTTTGAGGCATAGGCATGCTTACAAATTGTTTAGTTCACCAAGTCTTTGTCAGATAAGAGATGAACTTAAAATAATTCAGTGTTTCTGGAAATTACCGAGAATACAACTTCAACGGGCCTAAGTTGCTATAAAAAAAGAAACTTGTGAATTATACCAGAAGTAAAATAATATTGTACACTAGTTACTGAAGTGTAGGAGATATGTACTACAAAGAGAGCCACTAGTACAATATGTGTCCCACTGCAAATGAAACACTACATAAGTAGAACTAAAATCCATACAAATGAGACACTACATAAGTAGAATTAAAATCCATACAAATGAGACACTACATAATTAGAACTAAAATCCATACAAATGAGACACTACATAATTAGAACTAAAATCCATACAAATGAGACACTACATAATTAGAACTAAAATCCATACAAATGAGACACTACATAAGTAGAACTAAAATCCATACAAATGAGACACTACATAAGTAGAACTAAAATCCATACAAATGAGACACTACATAAGTAGAACTAAAATCCATACAAATGAGACACTACATAAGTAGAATTAAAATCCATACAAATGAGACACTACATAAGTAGAATTAATATCCATACAAATGAGACACTACATAAGTAGAACTAAAATCCATACAAATGAGACACTACATAAGTAGAATTAAAATCCATACAAATGAGACACTACATAAGTAGAACTAAAATCCATACAAATGAGACACTACATAAGTAGAACTAAAATCCATACAAATGAGAATACTATGTAAGTAAAACAAAAATCCACATAAACCTAGCCTTATATAAGCAGAACTAAAATAAAAAGAATATACCATATACTGTTTTTACACGCATGCTTGCGCGCGCAGGCAGGCAGGCACACACACACACATACACGCGCGTGCACACACACACACACATATATATATATACTCTGGTCTCCTCCTATATATGTATATATATAGATATATTCTATAACTGTTGAACAGGATACTGATGAAAAAATAAGCAATACAGAGAAAAATGGTTCATTAACAGTAAGATGGACACAGGAGTAACGGAAGCTTGGCAACTCAATCATACAATGCGCCAATAGCATTTGTACACATTTTTCTCTCCTGGTCAATAACTGCCCAATCCTCTTGGGAACAGTCTACATCCTTCTCGAAGCTCTTGCAATTTAACCGCAGTCAGCTTCTTTACAACTTTGCCAATTGTATTTTCTAAAGTGAGGATCTATAGCCATTTAGTCTAGTGTGATCTTTATTTGGTTAAGGTAGTATATTCAGCGGGCACTGATGTCATTTCAACACTGAAGTTGAAATAATTGTAATGAGTTGAAAGCAGGTATCATGCACACAACATTACCAAATGAAGAGCGATAAGAAATAATTGTTAAGACGGCTTTTGGGCAAGTACTGGCACACTGTGAGTGGTGTAAATAGTTTCTATGACATATTATAATTATCATCACTTGTCAAGTCATTATCACATTCAAAACCAACCTGATAATACTTCATGATGTTCATCTGAGTGAGCTTTGCTCATGATCGGGCATGTGGATTGCCTAGAGCAAGAAGCCTCCTTCGGACTGAATCCGAGAAAGAAAGGTCTCTCAAAAATGGGACTCGAGCTGAGACCATTGTAAGAAATGGTCAGAACATAAGCTGACGATGGCAAACATTAGATTGGCGCCGAGGTTTTATATTAGTGGAGCGTAGTAGTAATTGATAGCATGATTGCATGATTGTTTGAAGTTTTGTAAACATGAATGCCAATGATAAGAAGAGAAACATTGTATTAGAAAACCATTATCCACTGGTCGAATGGGTAAGAACTTGTGTTCTTAAACATCCATTGTGCTGATGCCGAGGTAAGCGGTTCAACCCCAACACCGGACAGCTGGACTAAAATGTTGACCTCTTGTCCTTGACTTGGGGGCATAAATTACAAGTACCTCTGAAGTTGGAGTGGGTTCGCCTTATGGCAAGGGACACTGTTAATAGGAAAAGCTAATCCACACACAAAATTCAGTCCACCTCTATTATAAATAGTGTGTATGGACTACGCTTGAGTTCAAAGCGAGCGAGCACAAAGATAAATAAATATCGTGGAACAAAGGTATATAGAGAAGCCACTCTAAAATGAAGATGTGGAACAAAGGTATATAGAGAAGCCACTCTAAAATGAAGATGTGGTACTAAGGTATATAGAGAAGCCACTCTAAAATGAAGATGTGGAACAAAGGTATATAGAGAAGCCACTCTAAAATGAAGATGTGGTACTAAGGTATATAGAGAAGCCACTCTAAAATGAAGATGTGGTACTAAGGTATATAGAGAAGCCACTCTAAAATGAAGATGTGGTACTAAGGTATATAGAGAAGCCACTCTAAAATGAAGATGTGGTACTAAGGTATATAGAGAAGCCTCTCTAAAATGAAGATGTGGTACTAATGTATATAGAGAAGCCACTCTAAAATGAAGATGTGGTACTAAGGTATACAGAGAAGCCACTCTAAAATGAAGATGTGGTACTAAGGTATATAGAGAAGCCACTCTAAAATGAAGATGTGGTACTAAGGTATATAGAGAAGCCACTCTAAAATGAAGATGTGGTACTAAGGTATATAGAGAAGCCACTCTAAAATGAAGATGTGGTACTAAGGTATATAGAGAAGTCACTCTAAAATGAAGATGTGGTACTAAGGTATATAGAGAAGCCACTCTAAAATGAAGATGTGGTACTAAAGTATATAGAGAAGCCACTCTAAAATGAAGATGTGGTACTAAGGTATATAGAGAAGCCACTCTAAAATGAAGATGTGGTACTAAGGTATATAGAGAAGCCACTCTAAAATGAAGATGTGGTACTAAAGTATATAGAGAAGCCACTCTAAAATGAAGATGTGGTACTACGGTATATAGAGAAGCCACTCTAAAATGAAGATGTGGTACTAAGGTATATAGAGAAGCCACTCTAAAATGAAGATGTGGTACTAAAGTATATAGAGAAGCCACTCTAAAATGAAGATGTGGTACTAAGGTATATAGAGAAGCCACTCTAAAATGAAGATGTGGTACTAAGGTATATAGAGAAGCCACTCTAAAATGAAGATGTGGTACTAAGGTATATAGAGAAGCCACTCTAAAATGAAGATGTGGTACTAAGGTATATAGAGAAGCCACTCTAAAATGAAGATGTGGTACTAAGGTATATAGAGAAGCCACTCTAAAATGAAGATGTGGAACTAAGGTATATAGAGAAGCCACTCTAAAATGAAGATGTGGTACTAAGGTATATAGAGAAGCCACTCTAAAATGAAGATGTGGTACTGAGAGAGAGAGAGAGAGAGAGAGAGAGAGAGAGAGAGAGAGAGAGAGAGAGAGAGAGAGAGAGAGAGAGAGACAGAGAGAGAGAGAGAGAGGTTTAAATTGATTGGCACGAAGACTGAAATGGTGTAGTTGGTGTCTTCAATATGGGAAGGGAGATAGTCTGGCTGGATACCTCAATATGGGTAGGGAGTCCTTAATGTAGGAAGGAAGACTGGCTAGGAGATTTTTCTTTTATGATCTATAGGGGAGACCAGAGCACATATGGAGATATCTGTGAGCAATGAAAGTGGCTCTTAACCAAATACCAAACTTAGCGTTTCACATCTATCTGTATCATGGACTTTGATGACATAGTATGCTTGCCAAGACATTGGGACTGGTTCAAACCCAGCAGTGGCTTGATTTTTTTTTTTTCAAAACCAGTGCGATTCTAGTAACAATCAATCAATCAATCATGTGCCATGCCGGAAAGCGTGGGCGGTCATGACTCGCCATTTCACTCAATCACCAGTATCGTGGATCAGCTCAGTGTTCCTGTCTCGTCCATGCCATGTGGCCAAGCCATCCAGGTATTTTCCTCTCGGTCTTCCTCTTGGTCTGTTCCCTTCGATCTTGCCAGTTGTCATTCTAGTAACACATCCTCCTAAAATTGATGGGAGGTGATTTTCAGAATTTCACAGAGAAATGGCTGATAAGAAGAGGGAGGAGAAAGGGAAATTATCATTCCTCATCATTATTCCATGGCTAGCCTATAACACTTGACACCTTTCTGACGATAACTATCAGAGGAATATATTTAGTTCTGTATCTGCTTTGAGATGACTCCGACTTCAGAGGTACTTGTAATGTACATCCCCAAGTCAAGGATGACGTACCATGATATAATGGTCTTATGTCTTTGAGGTTAGTTTTCCTCAGAAGCCTTGTTTACTCCCTAACTTCTATCCAAACATAAAACCTACCTCCACCATTTGTACGTGTAAGACCCATGTAAGATTGTCCGCATGGGTTTCAGACTTGGAGGCTGACATTCCTCAATGTCACGTTTTACATCTATGGGGTTCTCCTTGTGATATTGTAGCAGGATTACGGGAAGATGGCCTGAGAATATGAATGATTTTCCCCTACCCTCTACTTACACTCACAACATAATTATTTGTCAATATTATTTTGAATAACAAGGACATTAACAGGGCTCCATGTGTGATGTATAAATATGGCTCAAAATCTCTAATTTGGTTTAGAGGAATGATGACAACCACACCAAGAGCCCTGTTAAGCACAGAAACAAGAATGGGTATCAACCATCTATCCTCCCTGCTATGATTAACAAATGTCAGACGATCCACCTGACCCCTTCCGCCTCATCTTTACTTCTACTTCTAAATAGTTCTAGCATTTAAGAGAAACAATTTGCAACTTGATCAACACAGAAAATTGGTGAAATACAACACATACATTTCAACAAGTTAAAATTTGGAATGTAATAAGCACTAACCTATCACAGATGGAATTGAAACAGAATTACAAATCTATAAAATGGTTACAGAATATTCTTCTAGAAAAAGTTCCAACACTGAGTTGGACTTGACAGTGAAAACACATTCATCATTGAAACCTTAGGCAAAGTTTATTGAAAGGTATATGGCGGGTTCTTAGTAGTTTCTGTATATTAATTCACAGCACACTGACACTGCCCATACACATCACCTTGATTCTGGTTTTGGTGGACTTCAGAAATGTAGCATTCTTTCAATGATATACTGTCTTGAATGCACCAAAGTTTTTCGGAGCACTATACAGAAAGATGTCATTCACATACCCTTGGTCACTCATTGCTTGAAAATGCACAGATTAGGAAATGCATGGACGACATAGCACCTCCTTGGGATACACCATGACACATTCGAACTTTCTTGCTCTTCAGAACGTCTAACAGTACTCAAACTCTACTGTTGTGCAAGTTTGTGTCATCCATTTGTACATTCCCCCATTCACTTCATATTGTCTCAGTTTCTTTGTCAGACCTTCCTCTCAGACCTTGTAATAAACTTTCTTTAGATCTATACATGTCAGACACCAGATTCCTATCTCGGAATGTATCTTTAAAATCTTGAGAGGGGTAGTTGTCTGATCTCTGCAGAATAACAGTCATAACCCTACCAGCTGTGGCATCAACATGTTTTCACATTCAGTGTTCCATTGTAACGTTGACGCAGCTGGAAAGATTAACTGGTCTGTAACTGGAGATAATGGAATTGTTTTCCCTTGGTTTTAGGAGCAGTTTCATGATTGCTTCTCTCCAGGTCAGTGGAATTTTGAATAAGCTCCTGCAATTATTGAAGACAAGCAGTCACTTTGGATAAAGTTCCAAGGTTTTTGATCAGCTCATTGGATATTCCATTGACTTCTGAGTACTTTCTCAATTTCAATTTTGATATTGCTAACCCCAGTTCACTGAGTGGAATAGTGCCTCCTCTGTCCTGTATGTTGTCATTTCTCTTGAATCTCTTGCTGTTTCTCTGCGCTGATTTCAAAGTTGTTGTCTTGTTCTAATAACTCTGCTTTGTTTTCCTGTTAAGATGTTTCAGTATTTTTGTATTGCAAGTTTTAAGTGTATGTCCGCGCCCTCGTTGCTAAGTTGTTATACTAGCTTCCACAATTTCTTTTCAAAGTTCAGAGACTTTTTTTCTCCAACCAGCTTTTCCGGCTAGCAGTAACTTGGCCCTGTAAAATGTGACTTTTGCATGCTGGTATACATTGTGCTACTCCTGGCATGGCGTGGTCTCTGCTTGTTTTCTAAATGTTTTCACATCAATATGCAGTTGTTCTATTCAGTAATCCAGTAGTATTTATACTGCTTAATAGCATCTATTGGTATTCCTATTCTTTCTGCATGTTGCCTAAAAACCAAAGATGGAAATATCATAATAGAAAAAGATCAGATTTTACATGCGTGGTCAGATTATGTGAAAGACCTTTATGATGACACAAGAGAATAGTATGATATTCTGAATAATAACGAAGGACCATCAATTTTGAAGATGGAAGTTCAGAATGCTTTTAACCATATGATAACTGGCAATACCCCAGGTACAGATAACATCACAATAGAAATGATCAATGCCCTGGAAGAATATAGAACAGACCAAGTCACCAGACTGCTGAACGATACTGGAGATATACCCCCTGAATTATGTAATTCAATATTTATTGCAATCCTAAGAAATCAGGAGCCTTAGAATGTGATCAACATCGAACAATTGGTATAATGCGCCACATCATGAAGATTTTGCTGAGAATTATCATGCAAAGAGTTAGGAAGAAAATACAACCTGAAATAGGAGAAGAACAATGTGGGTTTGTGGATGGCAAGGGTACAGTAAAGGGGCTGTGTATATGCTGAGAACAGTAATTAAAAGTTCTTTATAAGTAAACAAAGATCCACATATTTGCTTTATTTACTACACAAAGGCTTTCAATAAAGTGAGACATGTCGACATGATAAGGATGCTTGAAGATCTACAAATTGATGGAAAAGACCTTAGACTTGTAAAGAACATATATTGGAAACAACAAGCTGCCATCAGAATTGATAACGATGTAGGTCAATATCAGCCTATTAAAAGAGGTGTGAGACAGGGATGTGTAATGTCTCCAGATAGTTTTTCCTTGTACAGTGAAAATATTTTCAGAAATATTGAAGATATGGAAGGAATCAACACTGGGGGAAGATACATCAATAACATTAGATATGCAGATGATACAGTCTTGATTGCAGGACCTGCAACATTTAGTAGATGCGGTTGTTGCACACAGTGAACAACTAGGGTTAGAACTGAATAGTAAGAAGACACAGATTATGGTCGTCACAGAGAATAATGAAAGACCACTAGGTGATATATGAGTAAATGGGCATATTCTTAAGCAAGTGAATTGATACAGGTATCTCAGAACAGTCATAACATCTGATGGGAGATGCCTTGAAGAGATTAGAACAAGAATTGCCAATGCGAAGCTAGCCTGTTGCAAGGTGAAAAAAATATTGACCAATAAAAAGATACCAAATGAAATGAGAAAAAGAGTGTTGAAGTGCCACATAAAACCTGTACTTTTGTATGGATGTGAAGCGTGGAAAATGAGCAGTCAAGCTGAAAAACATCTGATGGCTGTAGAAATGTGGTTTTGAGCAAAATGCAAAGAATACCATGGACAGACAGAAAAACCAATGAACAAGTCCTTCAAGAAATAAATGAAGATCGTAAACTGATTTGTCATTAGACGTAGACAGCCAACATTTTTTGGGCATGTTATGAGAAGAAATGACTTGGAGAACTTGGTGACAACTGGCAAGATCGAAGGGAAGAGACCAAGGGGAAGACCAAGAAGTAAATACCTGGATGGCTTGGCCACAAGGCATGGTTAAGACAGGAACACGGAGCTGTTCCACGACTCTGGTGATCGAGTGAGATGGCAGAACATGACCGCCCACGCTTATCGGTATGGCACATGATGGATGGATGGATTCTTTCTGCAGTATGCATTTGCTGAACTTCTTACCTACTTTAATTATATCTTTATCCATGTTCAGATTTCTAACCATTAAGCTGGTACGATATTTGTAGTCTCCAGTCTGTCTTCTAGTAGTCCCACCTTGAGAAGGTGCTGCTTTAACTTTGTTTAAACTCATTTTTCTAAGAAGTAACTTGAAGTCCTGGTCTTTCATTGAGCACAATAATCACATGACAGAAATTTTTGAATGAAAATTCTCTCTGTCAGCTTTACATTCCCCAACTAACATTCATGCATCTACAAATGAGTCAAGTAATGCTTCAAACCAGTTTTTAAAAACGCCCACAGAAGTCAAGCTTCCTAGTGAACGAACTCTCTGGACATGGAAGTCAAGTTACTGCTTGAAACAGCAGCCCGTGAATGGACTGGGGGAGCTGCACACATTTATTTATATCCAAATATTTCTAGACAATGTTCCCCAGTTGTGAATTTTAATAATCATGATACAAATAATTTATTGCACAACATTATTGCCTTGCATTTTTCACCATTTTAATAATTTTGAACTTTTCTCAGATGAAATAAGATAGAAAATCTAGTCTCATCCCATCTTTTTCCTCTAGTAACTTGCTGTGTTGAGGTGAAGCAAATAGATAGTGCCTGTTTATGGGCTTCATATTTCGAGATTCCCATGGACTCTGTTATTCCCTCAATGTCCACCGTTTACATGGTCGGCCCCTTCTAGTTTCATTCGGTCTGTACATCATTGCTTGTTGTTAGTTAGTAGCCTATTTATATAGCCGAACCATTTAACTTTCTGTTTTCTAGCGCTGCTAAAATCCACACTTTAGTCCTGATTTCTTCATTTCTCTCTTCTTGATACATTAAGTATTCTTCTCAGGAATCTCATTTCTGTTAATCCGTTTAAAAAAAAAATCTTTTTCTGTCATTGTCCAGGTTTGGCATTGGTGGCATAGAGTTAGTAGGAAGATTATGTTGTACAGTGCATTGTTAGTATCTACTGACATATGTTTGTTCTTTAGTATTGGTGCCATTTGTCCGATGGTTTGGTTTGCCTTATTGCATCTATTTTTGACCATTTGCCATTTGATGATACTACACTTTCTAAGTACTTCGAGCTCTCTACTTTTGTCTCTTTTAAATGAATCTTCGTTGTATTTTCTTCTTTGATTATAGTCATTACTTCTGACAGACAACAAATTGTGCAATCTTTGTTTGTGTCTTCATTATTCAATAGCAAAATATTTACGATTTAGACCTTGTTCACTTGTGAGCATATCTGGGCAGCTACAACCAGTCAAGTCCAGCGTTTTAATGCCATGTGTCCGAAGCAGTTGCTGGAGATAATTTGGCTGGCTGAAGGGGTCAATTAAAACAACTTGGGGATCAATGTTGACTAGCCTGGGCCTCAAATCTACATTTCTTTGCTTGTCCCGGTCAATGATCCCAAAATCATTATCAACAGTTTTATTATGAACACGTTTAATGTGAGCCCTGATATTTATCCTACAATGACTGTCATATTCACACATGAAGCACTTAAATCTTCTCTCTGAAAGGTGTTCTCCTGTGTGTTGAACAAAGTCCCCACTGCTCTTTGCAATGTAGCCACATGTAGGACATAAGAAAGAAGCTCCCGCAGTCAGCTGTGTGGTATGCTTGTAGCACGGATGACTTGCCAGATGAAGTCTAAACTGAAACTCGCTGTTCTTGACTTCATTGCACACATTGCAGAAATAGGAAGAAGGAGCTGGAGAATTACTTGAGCTTGCTGTTTAAAAAGAAGAAAAGTATTTTCCAAATAAAGAACAATGTTATTATGAAAAAATATTTTGAAAACCAAATTATTAATGTAGAACTATGGCACATACTGCTAAAAGGATGTGTAATATTTTTTTTTCTTTGCATATCCTTTACAGGACATCACTGTCAATACCAGCATTTTACCACTGTCGTTGATTTCTTGGCAAGATTACGCTCAGTAGTTTGTCATTGCTTTCTGAGTGGCCGGCTCACTTATCCTGTAAATTACCAACGCGGCCAGAACCGCTTCCAATTCTCATATGCTGCGTTACCCCATGTGGATAAATGGGATTATGGGGGAAAGTCGTTTAACTCCTGGGCCAGGGAGACCAGCTGTGCAATATTACACATATCAAATGCGTTATCCATGGAATTATGAGATGGTCTGACCTTTTCCTTTCATCTTGCCACTTCCTTACCCAGTTGCGTAAAATGTAGTGTCTACTGTAGCACTATTTTACAATGCAACTTGCAATTGGTTACATTAGTCGCTAATGGTTACCTAGCTATGAGCCAAGCTGCTTAATAAACAGTAAAACGTCAACACTATCAATAAAGTCACACTATATAAATAAGTCCAATTAAAAAAAGCACACATCTGTACTCATCCATCTCAGTCAGTTGATGGATTAATCTACCACAGATATACTTTAACTTCTCCAGCCTTTGCCAGTTGGTGGGTGGCTCAAATGTACTTTAATTCTTCCTGTCCTAATCAATTTTTGAATAAATTATAATATCCCAAATGATTAATTCATCCTATCTCAGATGTATTCTATATTCACTGGACTCAGCCAGTTACTAATTTAATCTGTCTCAAATGTACTTTAACTCCTTTTATCCTAGCCAGATGATGGATTAATCTATCATATCTTTGGTTAAACGAGCAGTGCAAACAAATAGAATTAAATTCTATTAAAGATCCCAAAAATATGCACTGACAAATCAGTGAGCTCACAGGAAGAAAAATAAGAACAAATACAGGGTGTTTAAAATCAAAAACAGGAAAGTTATAATTAGAGGAAGATGCTAAAATGAAGAGGTGAAATGAGTATATAAGAGAATTATATGATGGAGAAAAGGAAGAATTAACAGAAGAAAGTAATCTAGAAGGTCTACCTATTCTAAAAGAAGAAGTCGCTGACGCTATTAAACATATAAAGAAAGGAAAAACAGCTGGGCCAGATGGAATCACACAAGAAGAATTAGCAGTACTGGGAGAATTTGGAGTAGATATATTAACCAAAATATTGAATGATATTTCCATCCATCCATCATGTGCCATGCCGGTAAGCGTGGGCGGTCATGTTCTGCCATCTCACTCGATCACCAGAGTTGTGGATCAGCTCAGTGTTTCTGTCTCGACCATGCCACAAGGTCAAGCCATCCAGGTATTTGCTTCTAGGTCTTCCTCTTGGTCTGTTCCTTTCGATCTTACCAGTTGTCACCAAGAATGATATTTAAAGAAGAATGATATTTAAAGCAGTGGATATCTACCGAGTGATATGCTGAAATCAATATTTATAGCTATACCACAAAGACCAGGAGCAATTGAATGCAAAGATTTTCATATAACTAACCTCATAAACCATATCACTAAGCTTCTACTCAGAATTATAATGAGAAGAACAAGAAAGAAAATAAAAACGGAAATTGGTGAAGAACTGTATGGATTTGTGGAAGGAAAAGATACAAACGTTACAAACACTAATAGAAGATCAACAGAAAAACAGAAAGACATATATTTGGGCTTCATAGATTATACTAAGGCATTAGATAAAGTAAAACATAATGAACTGATTAAAATGTTGGAAGATATTAACATTGATGGGAAAGATCTCAGAATAATAAAGAATATTTCCTGGAACCAAGTAGCAACAATTAAAATGGTAAACAAAGAGGGCAATAATGAACAAATAAAGCTAGGAGTACGACAGGGATGTGTCCTGTCATCGGATCTCTTCTCCCTCTATAGCAAAGTATAATGAGAGAGATCAAACAGAAGCCAGGAATACTAATCAGAGGTAATATAAATAATATATGCTATGCAGATGACACAGTTGCGGTTGCGGATAATGCTACAGATCTACAACGATTGTTGGATGGTGTAGTAACCAAGAGTGCAAACAAAGGACTCTTCCTTGAATATCAAGAAAACAGTAACAATGGTGATATCAAAGAAAAAGGTGACACCAAAATGTGAAATAGAAATAGAAGGGAAAATTCTTAACCAGATGGATAGTTTTAAATACCTAGAGGCATTTGTAACATCAGATGGAAGATGCACAACAGAGATTATGAGCAGAATAGGGCAAGTTAAGGCTGCATTTTGGATAAGGAAGAGTATCCTATGCAATAAGTCACTATCATTGAATGTAAGAGAGTGCTAAAATGCTATGTAGAACCTGTCTTGCTGTATGGCAGTGAATCTTGGAATGTAACTGAACAAATTAGGAAGAACTTGGAAGCAACAGAAATGTGGTTCCTAATGCGAATCTTGCGAATTCCTTGGACTGCCAAAGTCTAAACTGCAAAAGACTAACAACAACTGCCTGAAAGAGGCTAATGAAACTAGAACATTACATACAACAATAAGAAAGAGACAAACAGCTTTCTTTGGTCATGTGATGAGTAGAGAGTCATTGGAGAACATCATGACAACTGGAAAGATCGAGAGGAAGAGAGGGAGAGGCAGACTAAGAAAAATGATGCTGGAAGGATTGAGACAGTGGCATGGAGGAATATCATCAGCAGAGTTGATCCAGAACACCAAAGACCGAGATCTGTGGGGAGCCATGAACTCCTACGCCAGCCAGCATGGCACTTGATGATGATGATCTTAAATATAAACCACTCTTGCCCTAGGTAATTGTTGAATTTATAAGTCATTTCCCAGTTGGGCTTTAAGTTCCCCTGTCCTAGCCATTTGATGAATTAATCTTCCTCAAATATATTTTAACCGTCGTAGCTGGTGTAGAGTTAATCTATCCCAGTGGTTCTCAACCGGTGGGGAATTCCCCCCCCCCAAGGGGGAATTTTAGGGTTTCCAGGGGGGGGGGGGGGGGGGGGGGGGAATGAAGACCATTGAAGATAGCGTTAATACAAGAATCAATTACTTGATATTGTTTTTTCCTTCATACTTTACAGTTATGAACGTCTCATCCTTCTAAAATTCATTTTATAAAGTAAGTAGACCCACAAATCATGTTTTATGTGGATGTCTAGACTTGTTTTAGTATAAGCTATTACATTTACCGTCCATTTTTACGTATACTGTGTAAGGGGGGGGGGGGGATTTTTAGATAGGAAATATGAAAGGGGGGGAATGACGTTCTGAAAATACAGTGAAGGGGGGCACGGGCCAAACTTTTGATAGGAAGGGGGGGGGGGGGGGGGGGGAAATGACGTTCTGAAAATATGGTGAAGGGGGGCACGGGCCAAAAAAGGTTGAGAACCACTGATCTATCCCAAATGTTCTTTAACTTATCATGTCCGTGTCATTTGTGGGTATGGTTACTTCATCATATCTCAAATATAAACTCCTGAACAAGGCAAGAGTTAAATTTATTAGTCATCTCATAAATGTGCTTCAACCCTTCGTATTCTAGCCAATTGATGGATTAATCTATCCAAAATATAATTCCTCCCGTCCCAACCAGTTGTAGGATTAATGTATGCTCCAAATATACTTAAACAATTCCTGTCCGACTCCAAATGCACTTTAACTCTTTCTATGCTAGCCAGTTGATGGATCAAAACAAGGTTGTTGATTAATCTATCATATCTACTTAAAAAAAAACATAAGCTCCTGTTGAATTATATAATCGTTGGGTTTATTAATCAACATTCAAATTACTTTAACAAATCCTGTTTTAGCCAACTGTTGGATTAACCCATTTCTCAAATGTCACGTGTCAGGACGATCAAGGTATTGGAACCGGACAAAGTGAGACACACAAACCACCTGCCTTGTAGGCCAGGAAAGGCAAATGTGAAAAATATGCTTGTTTTAATTGAACGTACCGGGCCTTTCACATGGCGTAATTTGCAACGAAACATGTTATGATGATGTCAACGAGGCTCTTGAAAGAGCCATATGTTAACTGTGGTGTTACTTCTATAAAAGTGTAATACCTTCGTGTGGCAATGCTGTCATCTTGGATGTGAATTCTGATCGGGTGCGATGTCTGCCTGTATTTGGCTTACACAAGGAAAACACTTGAATATCTCTATTTGGGTGAACATGCCTGATGTGGTCTTTCACATCAGATCTGAAATTTACAGTAGCATTATTGGCATAAACAAGTGTGACATCTCTTTCTGCGTGAAGACACTGACTGGAATAATAAAGCACATCGGTAATGCATCTTATAGATTTACAAATCAAGTTTAAGGCGAGATATAAGTTCACCATTACATTAATCAGTCTTAATAGTCATGACTGTTGTGGTCTCATGCTGTGTAATTACAAGTCACAGCAATTCCCTGTGGTAATGGTACATTATCAGCACCCACATCTTGCGTGAGTGCGCACACACACACACATACACACGCAGTCTGTCTGAAATGTTTGTTAATAGCCTACATAGGATGGAACTAAGAAATCACCATCCTCACCACATGGTAAAAACAGTTAGTTAGTTGATTGGTTAGTTAATTAGTTAGTTAGCTTAATGGTTAGTTGATTCAGACAGGGGAGAATTTTAAGAATATATATCTGGGGGAGAGGAAAGGCAAAGAGGTGTAGCAATTATCTAGGATCTGAAAAGATCATAATCTGTTAAAGGATAGTGGGCAGTGTCAGACAGGGTTCTATTGGTAAAATTAATCAGCAGACCTTTTAACACAAACGTCATTCAAATATATGCCCCAACAGGAGAAAGCAGTGAAGACAGTATAAAGGAATTTTATAATGACATCGAGAGTGCTATGAAGAAATGTAAAAATTCAGAAATAAATATTATAATGGATGACTTTAATGCGACAGTGGGAAATCAAGGGATGAATGCACAGTAGGCAAACATGATTTGGGAGAATGAAACAAAAAAGAATTCAGAATTGGCAACAGCATGAACTGATTGACGGAAACACCTGGTTGAAGCAACACCCAAGAAGATTACTTCCTGATTAGCGGGATTTGAAATGCTGTAATAATCGCCAAAAAAAAAAAACGTTCCAAATCCAGACTGTTACAGTGATCACAGATTGATTACAGGCACACTAAATGTAAAGTTAAAGAAAGTATACCCAGGAAACACTAAATTTGATCTGTGAACATAAAAAAATGACAAGGTACTACAAGTCAATTTTAACATAGAAGTAATAAACAGATTTGATGTATTGTCTGATCTAGAGATATTATTTCAAGATGTGGATGATCAATGGGAAATGTTGAAGAATTCAATCAGTTTGTCTGCAGAAAAAGCTATTCCAAAATTAAAGAAAGTAGGTCATAAGAAATCAATCAATCAATCAATCATGTGCCATGCCAGAAAGCGTGGGCGGTCATTACTCGCCATTTCACTCGATCACCAGTGTCGTGGATCAGCTCAGTGTTCCTGTCTCGTCCATGCCATGTGTTTTCCTCTCGGTCTTCCTCTTGGTCTGTTCCCTTCGATCTTTCCAGTTGTCACCAAGTTCTCCAATCCATTTCTTCTCATAACATGTCAAAAATTTTTGACTGTCTACGTCTAATTTCTCTAATCAGTTTACGATGTTCATTTGTCTCCTGTAGTACTTGGTCATTGGTTTTTCTGTCTGTCCATGGTATTCTTTGCATTTTCCTCAGAAACCACATTTCTGCAGCCATCAGATTTTGTTCAGCTTGACTGCTCATTGTCCAAGTTTCACATCCATACAAAAGAACAGGCTCTATGTATCCCCTCAACACTCTTTTTCTCGTTTCAATTGACATCTTTTTATTGGTCAGAATGTTTTTCATCTTGCTAAAGGCTACTTTCGCCATGGCGATTCTTGTTCTAATCTCTTCAAGGCATCTCCCATCAGATGTTATGACTGTTCCAAGATAATTGTACCGATTCACTTGTTGAAGAATATTTCCATTTACTTGTATATTACATTGTGGCACTTCTTTCTTCCTAGTGACGACCATAAATGGATGACTGATAAAATTTTACGACTAATGGAAACAAGAAGACATGACAAAAATAATCATGACAAATATGAAGAGATTTACAGAAAAGTCAGAACAGTATGTAAATAGGCAACAGATGCATGGCTCGAGAAACATTGCATATACATTGAAAAAACAACACAACAGTAAAAATACCAATTTAATGCACAAAAGAATTCAGGATCTTACTAATAAAAGAACATGTACATCAACAGGCTACACAAAAATAAAAGATAGAAAAATCATAATAGAAAAAGATCAGATTTTTCATGTATGGTCAGATTATGTGAAAGACCTTTATGATGATACAAGAGAAGAACAGTATGATATTCGAAATAATAATGAAGGAACATCACAACAGAAATTATCAATATGGAAGAATATGGAATAGCCTAAGTCATCAAGCTGCTGAACGCAATATGTGATACTGATATTTTTATTTTTAATTTGCATATCATTTACAGGACATTGCAGTCAACACCAGCATTTCTCAGCTGCTGTTGATGTCTTGGCAAATTTATGTTCAATAGTTTCCATTGCTTTCTGAACGACTGGCTCACATACCACTGTAAGTAACCAACGTGACATGATACACTGCCAAATCTCGCGCAGCTGTGTTTCGTACAAGAGTATATGGGATTACGAACAACATCCTTAACTCCTACGCCAAGGAGACTGGCACTGAAGATATACCTCCTGAATTATGTAATTCAATGTTTATTACAATCCCAAAGAAATCAGGAGCCTTGGAATGTGATCAACATCGAACAATTAGTATAATGAGCCACATCACAAGGATTTTGCTAATAATTATCATGCAAAGAGTTAGTAAGAAAATACAACTCGAGATAGGAGAAGAACAATGTGGGTTTGCAGAAGGCAAAGGTACAGTAAATGCTGTGTATATGCTGAGAACATTAACTGAACGTTCTATAGAAGTAAACAAAGACCTACATCTTTACTTTATTGACTACACAAAGGTTATCAATGATGCTTGCAGATCTACAAATTGATAGGACAGACTTTAGACTTGTAAAAACATATATTGGAAACAACAAACTGCCATAAAGATTGATAATGAAGTAAGTCAAAATCAGCCTATTAAGAGACGTGTGAGACAGGGATGTGTAATGTCACCAGATCTTTTATCCCTGTACAGTGAAAATATTTTCAGAAATATAGAAGATATGCAGATGATACAGTCTTAATTGCAGACAATGAACAAGACCTGCAACATTTAGTAGACGTGGTGGTTGCACACAGTGAACAACTAGGGTTAGAATTAAATTGTAAGAAGACACAGATTATGGTTGTCACTAAGAAGGAAATACCACAATGTAATATACAAGTAAATGGGAATATTCTTAAAGAAATGAATCGGTACAATTATCTCAAAACAGTCATAACATCTGATGGTAAATGCCTTGAGAGACTAGAACAAGAATCGGCATGGCGAAGATAGCCTTTTGCAAGATGGAAAACATACTGACCAATAAAAAGATGTCATTTGCAATGAGAAAAAGAGTGGTCATGTTATGAAAAGAAATAACTTAGAGAACTTGGTGACAAATGGCAATACCGAGATGAAAAGAACAAAGAGAAGACAGAAAAATAAATACCTGGATGGCTTGGCCACATTGTATGGTCGAGACAAGAACACCGAGCTGATCCACGAACCTGGTGATCGAGTGAGATAGCGAAATATGACCGCCCTTGCTTATCGGCATGGCACATGATGAATGAATGAAGTTGATTAGTTAGTTAGTTAGTTAGTTAGTTAGTTATTTAGTTGATTGGTTAGTTTATTTGTTATTTAGTTAGTAAGATAGTTTATTGGTTAATTGATTAGGTAGTTATGTAATGAGTTAGTTAACTGGTTAGTTAATTAGTTAGTTAATTAATTGATTAGTTGATCAGTCAGTTAGTTCATTAGTTAGTAGATTAGTTAGTTAATTAATTAGCTGATTGGTTAGTTGATTAGTTAGTTAGTTAGTTTGTTTGTTTGTTTGTTTATGTATCAGTCAGTCCTCACTGCACATCAAACCATTCTGTCCATAAGTGTTCTGATTCCCTCCTCAGTATTTCCTTCAAATTGTATCAGTGAACGACACCAGTTCTGTGTTGGTTAACCATTATTCTACCTTCTTCCCCATCCTTATGAGCGCTCTTGTCTGGTTTCAATCGTTTTGACTTGATATTCTTGCGGTGTGGTCAAGGTTGCAGATTGTAGTCATAAACAGATTTGTTTAATTGCCCTGCCTCTCTGATGGCATTCATTATATCAGCCAGGTCCACTGCTCATCCGATTTCCACACTAGCCGACTCGCAATCCTATCAGTTGGCCTTTTCTCCACACATCCACACTACCTGGCACACAAATTTTCCTGATTTGTGTCAGCCTTGACCTTTTCTGACCTGGGAGGTTAACCCGGTCAGCAAATGCCCACAGAAGTTAGAGCACAGCTCTGCTGTAAACAGGCACAACACAATCACATCTGAAAAAATTCTCTGGATGAATGAAGAAGAAGAAGACCTCTTCAGAAACTTCAACTTCTGTATTCGAACCAGCCAAACTCGATGTTCTTGTGTATACTCACCGAGTCACTGAGAAGGCATGTCTGGCTGAAAGACAGTCTCCAGCCAGGCTATTGTTATATTTACTGTCACGACCTCCGTAGCAAGGCTGCTTGTTGTCAAGGCCAAGGCACCGCAGTCTTCTTTTACGGTTTGCCTTCTGACTTCAACGTAAAAGGCAGTGATCTCCTCGTGTGTAATAAAACACACCAATCTGTGTAGGCTACCTCATTCCCAGAAGTATTCTCAAATATAAAGGCCTGAACTTCTGCCTCCACAATTACCGGGCTTTGTTGTATGCACCCCCAAAACAGCGTGAGAAGCAAAGTGAAAATGACGCACCGCACACGTTTGGCACTTTTATCCAGTCTTCACTAAGTAGTAAAGTTGTACAAGAGCGGTCGACTACAAGTTTATAACATCATCACAACTGTCGCTGTACATTTCTGATTACACTGAGGGATGGGAAATCTTAAATCAGCACAGGAATATGCTATTTTATTATTACATTATAGACATGATATTACAGAACAGACAGACAGACAGAAACACACACACACACACACACACAAACATAACCATGGTCTATGGGTCAGACGACTCTTGCCTGCTGGTCTAGTGACCATGTGTTCGAATCTCCACCGAGATGGATTTTATTTAAGAATTGATATGGGTGCCCAGGTTGACCCAGCCTAAACTGGGCAACAGGAAATATCCTGGGAAGTAAACATGGCCGACGTGATACTGAGTGTCGATTATTCCATAAAGTTATGGGGCTGGCATAATATACCCAATACACATGAAGACGTGCGAAAAGGGTCTTTTATATTATTTTACTTACAGTACAGAAGAAAATAAATATTAAACCCATACATTAACCAAGTGGATAATGTTACATACTTATGGGGCATTTATAACATCAGATGGAAGGTGCACAACAGAGATTAAAAACAAACTAGGGCAAGCAAACGCTGCATTTCAGAAAATGAAAAATATATTCTGCAATAAGTCACTAGCATTGAATGTAGGAAAGAGAGTGCTGAAGTGCTATAAAGAACCTGTTTTGCTGTATGGTAGTGAATCTTGGAATGTAAATGAACAAATTAAGAAGAACTTGGAAGACACAGAGATGTGGTTCCTGAGACGAATGCCTGAAAGAGGCTAATGAAACTAGAACATTATATACAACAATAAGAAAGAGACAAACAGCTTTCTTTGGTCATCTGATGAGTAGAGAGGCATTGGAGAACATCGTGACAACTGGAAATATGAAAGCAAAGAGAAACAGGCTGACCAAGAGAAATGATGCTGGATGGATTGAGACGATAGCACGGAGGAATATCTTCAGCAGTGTTGATCCAGAACACCAAATATCGATATATATGGAGAGACATGAACGCCTACGCCAGCTGGCATGGCACTTGATGATGATGATGATACATTTACCAACACACACAAGAATTATTAACATTGCAGTTAGTTAGTTTACATGTAAATGTTGCATTCAATGTTGAATATCAGCAGCAGAGTTGATCTAGAACACCAAAGGCTGAGATATGTGGAGAGACATGAAAGTCCATGCCAGCTGGCAAGGCACTTTATGATGAAGATATGTGTACCCACACACACATGATTGACTAACATTACAATTAAAATCAAATTACAGAAGTTATATAGTTAAATCCAACAAATACAATGGTATCCTACCTGTTCATACATCTAAATTCACAATAGCTGCACAGGTACGAATCTGTGGGTTCCTTGAATTCATCTTTCCAACGTAGGCACTTTCCAGAGTTTGAATACACAAAACCTGATTTCCTTTCAGTCAGCCGAACATCTTGTCTGGGGTGATCACTGTTGTAGTGTTTCTCAATGTCCCTCACACATTTCAGAATCCTGCTGCACGCTGTACATCTAAAAGGGTAGTCATGCTGACTGAATGACATCATGTCTGTGGTAGCAGCATTCTCAAACTTGGACTCAGATTTAGCTTCATTTTGCATAGGTAGGTTGTTCGAA
This sequence comes from Cepaea nemoralis, assembly GCA_014155875.1. NCBI lineage: Eukaryota > Metazoa > Mollusca > Gastropoda > Stylommatophora > Helicidae > Cepaea > Cepaea nemoralis. Next base: position 54,761 of record JACEFZ010028497.1, read on the forward strand.
TGAGCAGTTCTCAAGTCTTTGTTTTGATTGATTTTTGCTGCAGTTTTTTCTACCAGCTGATTTGCCGCCCAAGTCCCACAGTATTTCTTAACTTGTGTCTTTGGGGTCACAATCACTGATGCAACCGTCTTTGTGTAAGGCAACAACACAGTATCAGATACACATGAAGCAGTCTCTGAACATATTTCTGGTAATGTTTCATGAACATTTCCAAGTCTATTACTTGATTCTTGCTTGTCAGAAACATCAAATGAGTTTAATTCCTGCTGTTTAACTGTACCTGAAGATGGAACACTTGTTGCTGAATTAAGGCTTACATTTATATCAGTATGGTTAGATGTGGCTGCAGAACTGTTATCTTTTCTAACAGTATCTTGAGAAGACACTGGTCCCAAAGGCCTAATTTCAGAACACACATTTTGTGCAGAAGAATGCCAACCCGATTCCAGATCTTCTGTCACTTTATTCCTCCTGGTGTTATTTTCTGTAGATCGAGGAGAAAGTAATAAAGTTGCATTGGGTGCAACAGTTTTCTTTGTATGCAGACATACAGGGGGAGGAGTTCTATGGGTATAATCAACTGTTTTTGCAAATGTACTGCTCATTGTCATTTTAAACAAATTTGTTTCAATTGCTGCTGACAGAGAATCACCATTAGAGATGGCAGCTGTCTTTGAAGTGACAGTCGGCTTTTCTGCAGAACTGACTTCATGTTCAGGCACTGGAGAAATGTCCTTAGAAATCTGCTCCAGAATGTTTTCAGACTTGGAATGTGCTAACTTACATTGTGGCGTCTTTAATCCCTGGAAAGCTGTTGAATGACTGTCATCACTATCTTCAGATGTCCTCTCAGTTGTAGAATCCCCAAGAGGCTGATTCTGCTTGCTGATAGTCACATTTACTTCACAACTCTTTACAGGAGCATGTCTTTTCATTTTTAATACTTTCAACTGACTTCTGGCTTTAGCCTTGGATTTTTTAACATCATCTATTACTGAGGACTGACTTCGCTTTTTTTTATTCTTTCGCATGGCAGGAGTTTGTGAAGTTACATCTTTACACTCTGCGCCTTGTCCATTATAGGGAATGTCAACACGTTTGAAGAGCAGGTCCAATGCAATTGTATCATCCATAACTCTGGGTTTCTTGCTTCGATGCAAAAATTTAATGTGTTTATACACACTTGCAAGAGTAGTATATGGAGCTTTACAGTATCCACAGCTGTAATATGGGTGTTTACTCTTAATGTGTGCTTTCATCTGTTCATGATTCCATTTACGTGTGAAAGTACATTTTGGACGTATACATTTGTAGATTCCATTATCCCACTCCTTGTGAATTTTATGAGAACTTTCAGAATTAACTTCTGATTTATTCACTGTAACACGATATCCAATGCTTGTTTCTGAATGAATTCCAGTGTGTTGAGGAGTAGTGATTCCATCATGCACACATGACATGGTCACGTCATTGTTTTGAACTTCTTGTAAAGACAGAGTGGCATCGTGCCACCTTTCTGATTGTCCTGCTGCATTTTGCAAACTTCTGGAACGAATTCTACAAACCCGGGCAGACTTATTTTGAGGATGCCGAGACTTTACATGTTGTTTCCGTTTTGTATAAGACCGGGAAGTAACAAATTGGCAGGCAGAACGTACACATTTGTAAATTCCAATATCCCACTCCTTGTGAATTTTATGGGAACTTTCAGAATTAACTTCCGATTTATTCGCTGTAGCACAATATCCAATGCTTGTTTCTGAATGAATTCCAGTGTGTTGAGTAGTAGTGATTCCATCATGCACACATGACATGGTCACGTCATTGTTTTGAACTTCTTGTAAAGACAGAGTGGCATCGTGCCACCTTTCTGATTGTCTTGCTGCATTTTGCAAACTTCTGGAACGAATTCTACAAACCCGGGCAAACTTATTTTGAGGATGCCGAGACTTTACATATTGTTTCCGTTTTGTATAAGACTGGGAAGTAACAAATGGGCAGGCAGAACATCGGAAGCGAGCTGAATCTGGTTTAGCCACATCAGCACCCTGAATATCTTTTGGTGACTGACTAACAGCTACAGCTCTATCCAGCTGTTTGATTGTGTCTTCTGGCTTGTGCTCTTCAGAATTAATTCTCAATAGTTTAGAAGTAATGACTCCCTCACCTTGCCCAGCTTCTGACTTTCTCTTACAGTGTGCATCAAGCATTTCTCTATTCGATGTGGTGAAATCACGAGGACTGTTCTTGCTTTCAGACAAAACTATGCTACCATTGTCAGCAGCAGTCTCTATATCAGATTTTAGCGCAGGCTTAGTCTTTGATATTTCTGGACTCACGCATGTTTCAGAATGGCCAGACAGAACATCCGGTTTAATAGTGCTGCTTTCTGGTGGATCTACTTTAGATCTTGTTATAAGATTACCGCAGACATGTTCTAGCCTGTTAATCTTGCCACTATTTTCTGAAATTAATGAGGCTGTCCGTTTCAGTGCTCTAAGAACATTTTCTATTGCCTTCTCAGACAATGGATTGCTATCTTTTGAATGCACTGCGTCTACAGTTTTAGAAATCACATGCTCTGTGGTGTTATTTGGGTGTGAACTTCCTTCACCTTGCCCAGCTTCTGATTCTCTCTTACAGTGTGCATCAAGCATTTCTCTATTCGATCTAGTGAAATCACGAGCAGTGTTCTTGCTTTCAGACAAAACTATGCTACCATTATCAGCAGTAGTCTCTAGATTAGATTTTAGCGCAGGATTAGTCTTTGATATTTCTGGACCCATGCATGTTTTAGAATGGCTTGACAAAACATCTGGCTTAATAGTGCTGCTTTCTGGTGGATCTACTTTAGATCTTGTTATAAGATTACCGCAGACATGTTCTAGCCTGTTAATCTTGCCACTATTTTCTGAAATTAATGAAGCTGTCCGTTTCAGTGCTCGAAGAACATTTTCTATTGCCTTCTTTGACAATGACCTGCTATCTTTTGAATGCACTGCGCCTGGGTTATTAGAGTTCACATGCTCTGTAGTGTTGTCTGGTTGTGAACTTTCTTCTGTCACTAATCTGCACTTAGCACACTTACCAGTAAAAGATATATTTAGTGACTTATCTTGTGGTTGCACATTGTGATCACCATCAGTAAAACAAGAAATCAAAGTACCACAGTTACACCTGAAAAGTGAATTGCTTAAATCCTGTTCAGTGGAAACCTTGTCTGATAAACAATTTGTTTCAGTATGAGAACTATCATTGTGTTCAGTTATATTTGAAGCAACTGAGGTCTGGTCTACAGAAGAAGTGTTATTAATTTCCTCCATGAAGATGTTACTATGTGAAGGTTCACGGGTTTCTCTGCTCCCTATACATGCTGAGGTTTCATTACTGACATAAAGCTGGCCATCTTTTGTACTGACAAGGCTGTTCTTGTTATAATGTAGTTCATCATATGATCCATCCTTTTTTGTTTCTTGCTTTTCTGCCTGGATATCTTGCATCAAATTTGAGCTTGTCTTATCTATGTATAGATGCAATAGATCATGTCCATAAGAAATGTCATTCTCTAAAATATCATCATTTCCAGCAAAGTCACTGACAGACTCTTGTAAAGTACATGCTGAGTCTTTACTGGAGCTGAAATCAGTATCATGGCAGCTGTCATGATCGGAGCCCAAGCTGTTAGTGGCAGGGTTTACAATGTCATCAGAGTCATGTGATACTGTTTTAAGTACACTGATTACATCTGGTGTGCAATGACTTCTATTATTAGTACATGGCTCTCTCAACAGATCATTTATGTTTGTTTCTGAATCATGAGCGCTCTCAAAATTCTGGTTTATCACAGATGCACCTTTCACAGTTTGTTGGACAACTGAAAGCTCAGTTGGTTTTTGTCTGTTCTCAAGCTGTAAGCTTAATATGGATTCATCTGTAATACTTGGAACAGAAACAAAAGAATCAGTTCTAGCAACTTCATTTGAATGGTGGATGTTATATGATGGCAATACATCTGTTTGCTGGTGTTCTTGAATGCTATTTCCCCCAACAGTAGAAGTATGAGATGACATGAACACTATTCGTGAAATACTCTTTCCATTCACTGCAGCAGAAGCAGCCTGGTCTCCACCATCCTTAACCACATTTGAAATCACATGTTCTATATCATGTTGAACACCAGACCTAAGGTTGTTTTCCAGCACCACAGATGAATGTCTACTTTCCTGTCTATTGTCAATATCTGCTCCAATATCTTCTACAGGTAAACACGTGTTCTCAGTGTATTCCAGTTTATTATGTTCTGATACACACAAGATGGTCCTTGATTCAGCCATCTCTAAACTGAAATCAGCAGCTGAAGTGCTGGCCAAATCTGACACTCCTGTGACTAGCAATGATAAGGCTGTTGATGTGATATTAAAATAATCTTTAGAGCCAACACTACAATCACTGGCCTGTGGCAGTTGGCAACTTACTGTATCTCTACTGCTAACAGATGGTGGCACATCACAGCCATCTTGACTTTCAACAGATGTAGCTGGGTCTAGATCTGAACTAGCATCAATGTTTCCAACAACTGAAAGGGAAGTGTGTTTAACTCTGTTCTGACTTATTTCACTGACGGCTTCTGCTTGTCCAACAACATAAAATTCTGCTTTTCCATTTAAACAATGATCATTGAGTGGCACAGTAATATTGTATGGCAAGGTGCTGATATTTTCACTCACTGTCTGACCAAAATTGTCATGATTGGATAATTGCACTCCTAATGGTATCTCGGCTACAACTCCCTGAAGGCATTGATCTTCATAGTCCAATACTGTGTTTGTAAGATTGTCTTCAGCATGTGACAAGGCAGATTTGACACTGTTGCTGCTATCAATAGATGTACTGGTTTTAGAAACTGGTTGAACATATTCTTCCATATTACCACTATTTTCAATTTGCATCAGTCCATCACTGCCACTCATAGAAGCCTTAATAGCAGTTAAATCTGGTGCAATTTCTCTAAATTCATTATTTCCACGACTTGAAACAGGCCTCATTAATCCATGTAGATCTATATCAAAGCTGCCTCTTCTTTCATTGATAGTAGTGGTGTACGTTCCAGACTCACACTGCTGTGCTACACTGTTCCCCCTCCTTCTTTCATTGATAGTAGTGGTGTAAGTTCCAGACTCACACTGCTGTGCTACACTGTTCCCCTGACTTTCATTACTATTTGGTCCTGTAATTGCACCTGCACCTTGTTCAGACTTTCCATCATTCAAAGAAACATCTGATGTCAAACTTGTCATAGCTGCAGATGTCTTCACTAATTCTAATAAGTTGGGAAGTTTAGAAATGTGCTCATGTGTAGTTTGAGCTTCGATACCATCAACCACATCTCTCCCCTCATGATGAGAATGTGTCTCAGTTAATTCAACATCTCTGCTGCATACTTCAGAATTTTCAATTACATGGCTGGCTCCAGTTTCTATCTCATCCAAGACATTTGCAGTTGCCCCAGATGTAGTGCGAGATTCATGATATGGTCCTCCCACAATGATAATCTGATGTTTCTGCATCTCTCTCAACATTTGACAGACATGGAGTGTCTTCCTGTGAAGCCTGATGTGGTACATTACTGTGCATTTTGCGCTCATAACAAAGAAGTTTTTGCTTTATGTAGTACATTCGAGACAGGTCCACATGCTCTATTGCCATATGCTTCTTCCACGAGAAAATATTCAGAAAAAAAGATGCACAGTGTTTACACTCAATTACTTTCAAAAGTGATTCCTGTAAGTGTAATTCAAGTTGGTCCAAATCAGCAAATTCTGACTGACACATATTACATGCAAAACGATAAACAGCAAAGATATCACTGTTTGCAGCCAAACTTGACTCCAGCATCCTGATGATACATTTCATGTCGTTGTTTTTAAATTGAGCCACTAAGTCTGAATTCTCAAGCAATGAGCAAGAAAAAGTTTTTCTATCATCACTTGCTAGGTGGTCCTCCATATGCTGAATTAAATGTTTGCTAGACCGACATATAAATCCACAATGAACACAGGGTAAATTTTGTTCCAAGGTGTGAACTCGTTGGACATGAACTTCTAATTCCACTGCTGTGGGAAATGAGATGACACAAATCCCACATCCATAAAAACACCACAGAGAAATATCATCATCATCACCCATTCCAATACTTTCAGTTGAATGCCTCTCTGTCCGTGTTCTAGGATTTGCAGCAATACTCTGTGTTATAGAACTTGTGACAGCAGTTTCGGCTACCGACAATGGAGTAATGATAAAACTGTTATGAGAATTATCTATTCTCTCAGGTGGCAGTCTCTCTAGGTATGTTATAGAATTAACAGTAGCCATTTCTGCTGCCAACATTGGAGTTACTGTAAGACTAATATGTAACTTTTCAAGCTGTGTTGATTTCTTTGACAAATGTAGAGGCAATTCATCTGAATAAGGACTATCAGCTAAACTATAATTAATGCTTCCTGTCCCCCGAATATGATAATTCATACCACTACGATCATCATCTGATATGTCTTCATACATATTTTGGTTATTGCTCTCTTCATTAACTGAGTTGGAAGCTACTGAACTACTTAGATCAATGGCCGTTATGTTCTGCAAATTCTCATCATTAAAATTCAGATCATCTCTTAATTCAGAAGCAGAACAAACATTCTCACTGTCTGCTCTTTGTTTCCCAATTTGTATGGCAGATTCGTGCACATATTGTGCACCTTTCTCCAATTCATTACCTGACTTCAATGCAAAGTCAATGTTTTGCTTAGTTTCTATCATGTGCCTGTGTTGATCTGGAATTGGGGTCGTTGGTGGAGAAGAACTTTCACTGGAACATAAAACAAATTCTGCTGGCAAAATCTGTTCACATTCATGTGGTGCACTTCTTGGTTGTACTGGCACTGTTAAAGATGGGCTTTCACTCAAATTTATCTGTTTCACAGTTTCAACCATGGAAGGTACTGGAGTTGAGCTGCTGCTTTCAGATGAAATGTTCTGAACATCCTCATTCACAGTTTCTATGGTGGATTTTGGTGTAAAGTAACTCCTAATTTGATCGGGCATTGGTTCTTGGGATTTATCATAGATTGTCTTTACAATAGCCTCTAAGCGAGCACAGTATGGAGAATATCCTGTAGGACAGCAAGAGAAATCTGCCCCATGAGTGTGCTTTTTCCAAATATGTTTAAAAAATGAATCATAGTCTGCTAACCATTTCATACGACAGACCAGGCATAAAAAATATCCTTTAATAACATGCAGGAATGATAAGTTACTAGACCCCTCAGTTTTAAATTGATGTTCAGTGGTGGTACTCCCAGTTTCTGTTAAAGATGATTCAGTGCTAGCAACAGTGTCTGTGGCATTATCCTGCACAAATTGTTGAAAATCCCCATGACAAGCTGATAAGCTGATTATGTTTTCATTACGAATTTGTAAGGGAGTGTCAGTATCCCCATCTGTAGAATGTTCACTTTTAATAACGGCTGCTGGACTGTGTTCATGAATAACTTCTGTAGCTAAACTTGAAGCCTCTTGGTTTATTTGCAAACTGCCGTTCCCAGCAAAGTCACCATTCACATTATCATTTTCAATGCTAGATTTAACCTCTGTAGGAAACTGCTGAATACTGACTGTATAAATATTCCCTACATCAGTTTCAGTAGGACTCTGGCAATTTACAGGCATATCTGCGGACATCAATGGGCTATTTCCTTTAGTGCTAGCTATAACAGCTGGTGCAAGTGGTTGGTTCATAGGAGAAGGGGATAACGGTTGGTACTAGATGGTTCCCTGCTTTGTGAGTATTTGATGGGACAGCTGAGGATGGAGATATATTGTTCATAAGACTGGGTATTGAAGTGGATGCTATTTGGTTGCCTGATGTATTTTGTAATGAAGGAGATGAAAGACATGCTTGATTCAAATGAAATACGGGTGCTACAGTTAATGCAGGTGCATTTTTCACATGATTTACAGAAGTGGTTGACACATTTTTCACAATGTAGACCCCCCTTGTGTTAGCATTTTGTGCTACACTTGGAGCAGCTGAGTGGAGAGAATGAGTCACAAGATTGGGCAATGTAGTTGCTGGCCTCTGGATACCACCTCTTTCAGCATTGAACCTTTGAATTGGTAAATTGGAACTACACTCCGCCCTGGAAGTTTCTGTGCAATTGGATGTCTCCAAGAGGTATCTGAGGCTGGAGTGCAAACATCTCGTGATGAGCAGCTTGGGGCTTGTGTCTGAAGGACATTGGTTGATGTTGTTGGCACAAATCTAGTTTGTGGTTGTGTTGCTAACACAACAAAATATTGTCTTTGTTCAGCTGGAAGCTGTGGTCTTGCAGAAGTTATAACAGTATTAGAATTTAGTTGGCTGGCTAGATGAGGATGTGCTCCCAAGGAAACTGGTGAGATGGCTGTAGGAAGTCTGTTACGAACTGTTGATGCTGACTCTAGACTGCTAAGATGTGAATAACTTGCCATTGTCGCTTTGATTATTTTATGTTATGGTCATGGCACTATTGTCAAATTCTGTGTGGTAGTTTTGCCAATAATGACTTGGGCACTATCACTCTTTAGAACTAGCAATACCTGAAAGTGAAATAAGTTAATCAATACAGACAGTATTATATACAGTGTACACAATAGGTTTTCTAGTTCAGATAACTTACACAAATTATCATGATTAAAAAGATAACACTATCAACACCAGAATGAAAATATATTCATAACATTCCAGCATATTAATTGATTCATCATCATCATTAAGCCGGCTGGCGTTGGCTATCATGGCTCTCCACAGATCTCAGTCTTTGATTTTCTGGATCTTCTTCTTCTTCGTTCACCCGGAGTTTTTTTTCGGACGTGATTGCGTTGTGCCTGTTTACAGCAGAGCTGCGTTCTTGCGCCGTTAGGCCGACACATCCGACTTCTGCTGGCATTTGTTGACCGGGTTAACCTTCCCGGGGGTTTCTTAGGACATTTGACTCTCACTGGTGTGGTGTTATCTCCCATCCTAGCTGGCCCATATAGAACAGCCAAAGACATCCTGGTCAGCCCTCAAGGGAAGGCAGGGGCAGACCATGGGCATTCCCCGCCATCCAAGGAGGCTTCCTTAATTGCAGAGCCAACACACAGCGCTCTGGTACTGGGCTCACCCAAGGAATCGTCACGTCTTGCACATGGCTGCTTAGCCTCACTTCCGTATATTGGGCCTTCCGTTCACCATAGGCTGTTCTTCCAGAAGCCAGAAGAATGCAGTTTGCAGATGACATCCACACAGTGAGCTTTCGATTTGGACTTTCCACGTAATGGATTTGCTATCCGAGCAATATTCCATTTTGTGCCACTAGGACACTTTTTCCACCTTTTATGAAGCCCACACAGTGAGCTTTCGATTCGGACTTTCCACGTAATGGATTTGCTATCCGAGCAATATTCCATTTTGTGCCACTAGGACACTTTTTCCACCTTTTATGAAGCCCACACAGTGAGCTTTCGATTCGGACTTTCCACGTAATGGATTTGCTATCCGAGCAATATTCAATTTTGTGCCACAAGGACACTTTTTCCTCCTTTTATGAAGCCCACACAGTGAGCTTTCGATTCGGACTTTCCACGTAATGGATTTGCTATCCAAGCAATATTCCATTTCATGCCTCTGGGAGGCTTGTGTAACCGACATGCCTGTGGTATGAAGTGTGGCAGTCTAAATACTTCTTCATGTACATTTAAATGTCAACCTGAATACAGTTAAAGTAAGCTGCAGTCGACTTGAGCTTGTTGATATCTCCATAGAGCTTGTCCTCGAATGAAGCAGGTGTGGGCCAAAATATCTTTCTCTGTTCTGCATATATTGGGCACTCTTGCAGCAAATGTTTAGCTGTCATTTTACCAGTTCCACAATTACATTCATCTGTATCTCCTATCTTTAGTTTGTTGAACAAGTGGTATTTCAGCCTGTTATGTCCTGTGCGGAGTCTGAAGATTGTTACTTGTTCTCTTCGGTCGAGTTTGTAATATGCATCATCCTTCTGGTGGCCTGGATGCTCTGATTCCCATTTGGTTCTATAATTGCTTTTTATCAACCTCTTTGCCTCATTATAGGTTATGTCTATGTCAGGCTGTGGTAGTCGTCCGCCCTCTTTTGCCAGTCTGTCAGCCTCTTCATTTCCAGGTATACTGCAATGTGATGGGATCCACTGTATTACAACTTTTTTGGATTTCTGGCATAGCCCATGGAGTGCTGCTCTTAGGTCAGCTATTTCTGTGCTGTTATTGCTCTTCAGTATTGAGACAGCTGACTTTGCATCTGTGAAGATAGCTATTTGCTTCTCTTTATTTTCCTCCATCAAGAGCATTTCTGCTGCAGTTTTCAGAGCCTCTACCTCCGCTTTGAAGTTACTTGAAAACTTTCCAGTTGCCACTGAATTTGTTTTTTTCACTCCATTTTTTAAATTTAGGAGAATTCCTCCTCCTCCATTCTCTACTGAATTTTTGGCTGATCCATCTGTATATGCATGGGTCCAATTGCTGCTTGGGTAATGTTCTTTTATGTAGTTTAGGGTTATTTCTCTTCTTTCGGTTTCATGCTGAGTGTTCTTTTTCTCAATACCAGGAATGTTTTCTATCATCTCAGGCAGTTGCTGCTGTTTCCAAGCTGGGAACTTGTCTGCATTGTAAATGGGTCTGACTGTTGACATGTTAAGTATGGGATCTGCCCTAATCTTTCGTTTTGCAGTTTCTACAAAGTTGCTACGCTTCAGTCTTCCCTTATCCAAAACCACTAAACCTTTTATACATAGGGTGGTCTGTCAATCTTCTAAATTTTTCAGCTTGTTGCTGGGCTCTGCTATCTCTTCTATCCTGCATTGGTTGTAAACAAGTGATCTTTTCTAATTCATTAATAGGCGTTGTCTTCAGGCTTCCAGTTATGATTCGCATTCCTTGATTTTGGACTCTACTTATTTTGTTAAAGTTTGACTTAGCTGCTGTTGCCCAAGCTGCAATGCCATATTCCAGTACTGGCCTCACCCGTCCAGTATATAACTTCTTGAGAACTTTCTCATCTGCTCCCCACGTTGTACCAGCAAGCTTTTTCATGATTGCCATTCTTTGCCTTGCTCTTGTTCGATTTTTCTCAACCTGTGTTTTCCATGTCAGGCGACAATCAAATGTGACTCCTAGATAGTTTGGATTTTCTTCATGGCGCAATATTTTTCCATTCAATACCAGCTTAGGTTGCTGAGTTTTAGTTGAGAGGGAGAACACTGTGCATGTTGTTTTCTCCTCACTTATCTTCACTAGCCATGATTTTGACCAGTCCTCTAGCGCTAATAGGGCTTGCTGTATTCTGCTGTTAGCTGTACTAATATATTCTTCAGATGTCCATATGGCTAGGTCATCTGCAAAGGATGATGTGTGTACTCTGGCTGGAAAATTGTCTGTGATGTCGTTTATATATGCTAGGAATAATGTTGGTGAAAGAACTCCTCCTTGGGGGACACCTTGCTCCAACAGCATCATTTTGCTGGTTTGTCCTTGTACTTTTGTCCTGGCAGTTCTGTTCTCAAGGTAGTGGCTGATCCAATTGTACATTTTCCCACAAACATGCATTTTTTGCAGTTTTACTTTCAGTCCTTCCTTCCATACTTTATCAAATGCTTTTTCTAAATCTACCCAGACCGCTAGTGTGTGCTTTTTCTCTTGGAAGGCATCCTCTATTTCCTGAGCTATATAGGTTATTTGATCTTCAGTGGATCTGTACTTTCTGAATCCTGCTTGGTGTGGTGTTAAGAGTTGGTTTTCTTCCAGATGCCATGTTAGCCTGCCATTGATAATGCGTTCCATTAATTTTCCTACACAGCTAAGTAGACTGATAGGTCGATAGCCATTTGGTTCTTCCAGGTCTTTTCCTTTCTTTGGGACTGGTATTAGTATAGCTTTCTTCCATGCCTGTGGGACTATTCCCCTCTTCCAGCTGTAATTTAGGACTGCTAGTAGTTTCTTTTTTGCCTTAGTGCCTAGTCCTATTAGCATTTCATTTGTGATTCCATCCTTTCCTGGTGATTTCTTCTTTTTTAGGGTATTCATTGCCTGTTCCATTTCTTCCATTGTTAGATTTGCCATCATATATTCTGCTGCTGTCTCTGTATTACTATGATGTATCTTTTTATCTTTGATTGCTTTCTTCTGTTCGGTTGTAATATCAATGTGGTTTGCACTGGCATAGTGTTCCATTAGTGCATTTGCAGCCTTTTTTCCTGTAAGCAAGGCATTTCCTTGTTTCTTCTTCTTCTTCTGCGTTCATCCGGATTTTTTTTTCCGGATGTGACTGCGTTGTGCCTGTTTACAGCAGAGCTGCGTTCTTGCGCCGTTAGGCCGACACATCCGACTTCTGCGGGATTTTTCCTTGTTTAATTGTTATTTGTTTGTTTCTAGGTCCTTCATTGTTCATGGCTTTCACTAGTTTCCATAGTTTATTTCCATCCCTGTCAAAATTCAGGTTTTCTGTTTTTTTCCTCCAACAATCTCTTGTTGTTTGATTTACTGTTCTTTTATATTTTGCTGAGATGGCTTTGAGAGAGATGTTCGCTTCAGTTGTTTGTTCTCTCTCTGCGGTCTTCCTAGCATCTTCAACTTTGTCCTCCAAAATTTGTAGTTCTTCAGTCCAGTATGGTTTGTAATTTTTCCTCGCTCCTCTTGGAATAGACTCAGTGGCCGCCTGTATTATTGCTCTGTTTAGACTTTCCACCATTTGCTTCATGTTGCCATATTGTGTATTTATGTTTTCACAATATTTGTCTGTTAGTATGGCAAATCTGTCCCAATCTGCTCGTTTGTAATTCCAGCGGGGCAAAGGCTTTTGCTCCTGTGGAACATACTCCATATTCATTACAAGCTTGATTGGTCTGTGGTCACTACCTGCTAATTGGTCAAGCACGTGGCGATCGATTTTGTGGAGGATGTCTCCTGTGCAGAAAGCTAAGTCTGGAGTAGAAGTGGTAATCCATCTTCTGGAGTAGAAGCTCGGTGTGTCATCCACTTTGTTGAGTAGATGGAGATTTGAGTCTATTTCCCAGTCCTCCACTTCATCTCCTCTTTTGTCAGTATCTGGGTATCCCCATCTTTCTGAACGGCTATTAAAGTCTCCGACAACAATGCAATTTGTGTCAGTTATTTTCATGTTTGAGAGTGTAAGATCCTTATCTGCCGGGCTATACAGATTGTAAATTCTTATTTTCACGTCCTTTATCATTATATCAACACCTATAATTTCCGTTTGGTTGTTAGAGATCACAGATACTTTGCTGCAAGGTATTGTATTTCATGTAAGTATTACAACTCCTCCTTTGTGTCCTTCGCGGTCGAAATGTGTGGCCTGATATCCCTCAACTGAAAATGTGTGATTGGCGTTGAGGTGTGTCTCTTGAATGCATGCCACATCTATTCTATCTTTATGAAGATGCTGTGTTAGGGAGGCTTTCTTGTTATAAACTCCTTCGGCATTCCACTGTAGTATGTTGAGTGTCCGGGGTGTTTGGTCAATAGCTCTTAACCTACTCCTCTGTGCCTTGACTCCACAGCCCAGGGGAAGGTGACCACCAGTAGTCATGGGTGGACCCCCTCGAGGCAGGGGGCCTGGCACTATCACCGCCTGATGGGACTTCACGGGATTAGCACCATAACGATTAATTTTAATTTGTGACATCATGAATTAAGTCACGTTGCACTGCTTTGTCAAGCCTGTGGCTCAGTACATCCGATTTCGACAAGCATTTGTTCGGGGTGCTTTCCCTAGCCTTTGACTGTCCCCAGTCTACCTACAAGGCAGCAGGTTTGTGTGTCACTTGATCTGGTCCCTCTTCCTTGACCTGTCCGACATGGGTGACCCTACCAGTAGCTGTGCGACCGACGGCATAGCTCTTGGGGTCATTGGAAAACACAAGCCCCTCTACCTCGACAAGGTGGACACACGGTAGAGGGGGATTTTCTGGATCAACTCTGCTGCTGATATTCTTCCATGCCATTGTCTCAATCCTTCCAGCATCATTTCTCTTGGTCTGCCTCTGCCTCACTTCCCCTTGATCTTTCCAGTTGTCACGATGTTCTCCAATGCCTCTCTTCTCATCACATGACTGAAGAAAGATGTTTGTCTCTGTCTTATTGTTGTATATAATGTTCTATTAGTTGATTAGTGGGCCAATTCACTTATGAATCAAAGCCTCTGGCAGCTGAATATAAGTGTTGGTGGCGAGTGGTTCAGATACAACTTAAAACATTCAGATTTATAAATTGAGTCTCCGGTGAATGGCTTGTGGAGATGAGTCTCTGAAAGAATCAACCCCAGAAGTCATGAAACTCTATGAGACTAAATATTATACTAACTCTAATAGATAGTCACTCTGGGAGACTAAATATTAGACTAACTCTAATAGAGTCACTCTGGGAGACTAAATATTAGACTAACTCTAATAGTCACTCTGATGAGGAATTTCCCTTTTGAGTCATACTGGGAAAATGTTTTGCAAAATTCTTGAGAAAAGATTACGAACTACTATAGAACCCCAGCTAAGCAAAACACAACTTGGATTTAGGAAAAACAAAGGATGCACAGATGCCATTTTTGCTCTTAGACAACTTATAGAAAAATCAACTGAATTTAATAAAATACTCTACTTAGCCTTTGTCGACCAAGAATAGGCATTTGATAGAGTATTTAGAAACTAGCTGTGGGAGATCATTAAACAATATGGAGTGAGTACACATCTAACAAACCTATGCAGAAACTAATACAACAACAGTGAATGCATAGTGAGAGCAACTGGAGGACTCAGAACCCTTCACCATAAGATCCGGAGTATGATAAGGTTGTATCCTGTCCCCTCTCTTGTTCATCACCTATATAGACAACATATGTAAAGAAATCAGCCAAACAGAGACCGCAAGAACACCGCATGACGAGAACACAGAAGAATAACCATCTGCAAATCTAACCATTAGAGAACTCCTGTTTGCGGATGACCAAGTGCTAATAGCAAAATCAGAAGATGAATTACAAGACCACACGAATAGTCTAAACGAAATGTGTAGGGAACATTGGCACTTGGCAGTCTTGACAGACGATAGTTTGTTACATTGTACTTCAAAATAGGCTTAATAACTACAACCCATGGCGGTGGCGAATGTTACTGTTAAGGCCAATTTGCGCTGTAAATGTTTGTCCACAGTGGATGCATGTGAACACATGGTCATTTTCACCATCATGCACCATCTTACGTTTTACATGCTCGGTGTGCGACTTATCTGCAATAATTTTCTCCTTTGTCTTTATTCCATTTCTGATATTTGCCCTCCATGCAACACGTTCAGCTGCGACTTGCTCCCAATGTGCATTATCAATGCCTGTATCAATCATGTCCCGCTTACACACATCTTTGTATCGTAGTAGAGGCCGACCATGAGATCTCTTACCCATCTGTAATTCAGCAAAAAAGATGTCCTTTGTATTCTACCATCATCCATCCTCCTAACATGTCCTATCCATCTACGTCTATGAAGACTGAGCATGGAATACACCGTCACACAACCTGATCTTTCCAATTTGTGATTTTCTTTTGCCACTTAATACCAAGTATTCTTCGCAGACACTGCACATGAAAGCTGTTTAAACATTTCTCTTGATATGAGTAAGTTGTCCAGTCTTCACTGCCATAAAGAAGAGTACTAAGGACACAGACTTGATAGACAAGGACTTTTGTTTTGGAAGTAAGCTTCCTATTCTCCCAGACTCTTTTTGTTAACCTGTTCATTGTTGTTGCTGCCTTACCAATCCTGATGTTGATTCCCTGATCTAGGGATAATTTGCTATTTACCACTGATCCTAGATATGTAAAATGGTCTACTATCCCTAGTTTGGCGTCGTCAATAAAGATTGATTGTACCCCATGTGCACCTTGTGACATAATCTGTCTTATTTTTGCTAATTGTTAAACCAAATTCAGAACAAGCATTGGAGAATGCAGATTGTAGACATAATTCTTCCCCAGAGTGGGTCGTAATTGCAGCATCATCTGCAAAAAGCAACTCTCTGATCAGTACCCTCCTAATTTTGGTCTTGGCCTTCAATCTCTGAGCATTGTACAGGCCGCCGTCTGAGCGTGAGTGAATGTATATACCACCATCCTGATCACAAAAAGCATATTTCAGTAGAAGTGAAAAGTATATTCCAAAGAGGGTGGGAGCTAGTACACAACCTTGCTAACCTCCACTCTTGATTTCAAAATCTTCTGAAGTTGCACCATCAAAATTGATTATACCCTTCATGCTTGTGTGGAACGATTCCATAATAGACAGAAGAGTTAGTGGGCAGCCAATCTTCTTTAGTGCCTTGAACAGACCCTCACGACTGACCAAATCAAATGCCTTTGTGAGGTCGATGAAGGCAATAAACAGTGGCTGATTCTGTTCACTGCATTTTTCTTGCATTTGTCGCAATGAGAATATCATATCAATGGTAGACTAGTTCTGTCAGAAGCCACACTGTGATTTGGGGTAGACTTGATTTCCCAGGACTTGAAGTCTGCGCAGAACAATTCTAGCAAATACTTTCCCAACAATACACAGAAGTGAGAAACCCCTATAGTTGTTGCAGTCACTCTGATCACCCTTGTTCTTGTACAATGTTATGATGTTTGAGTCTTTGAAAACATGTGGGACTTGTCCTCGCCAGCATAGCTCTATTAGCTGGTGGATCTGTAGAGTGAGTGTGTCTTGCCCACTCCTGATAACCACTATTGGAATCCCATCCTTACCTGGAGCCTTGCCAGATGCAAGTTCATTTATAGCACACTTAACTTCTGTTATGGTGGGAAGTGTGTCCAGATGGTCAAGAGTTGGTAGAGCCTCTATGGCATTGAGGGCATCATCTGCTAGTTTGGTCTCACTTGAGTAAAGCTCCAAATAGTGCTCGACCCATCTATCCATCTGTTGATTCTTATCACTGATGATTTCTCCAGTCAAGGTTTTCAGAGTTGCACTTCTTTTGATCATTGGACCACAGGCTTTCTTTATCCCTTCATACATGCTTCTTATGTCTCCCTTATCACTTGCATTTTGAATGGACTCACATAACTTCATCCAATAGTCATTTGCACACTGCCTGGCAGCCTTTTGCACATCCTTCCTAGCTTGCTTCAGCTCACTGAGAGTTTTACGTGTTGTTCTTTCCTTGTTTCTTAAGAGAGCTATCTTCTTTTTATCAATCAAGGGCTGATCAGTGTCTGGCTGTTTGCCGCAAACCAGCCCTGCCTCTTATGATCCACAGTCCCATAAACCTCTACCGCTGTTTTATAAAGACTTTCCTTAAGTTTACCCCACTTTTCACTTACTGTACAATTTTCTGATGTATCAATGAAAGCGTCTTCAAGTTGCTGTTGGAACACAAAGCACTTATCAGGATCGTGGGTGTTTATAACATTAATCCTGGGGCTAGATTTGTGTTTAGCTGTGTAGATTCTCTTTGGTCTCATTCTAACTCTTGCAACAACCAAAGAATGATCTGTATCACAGTCAGCACTGTGGTAACTTCGAATTAATGATGTTTGGTTCAGATGTTGTCTCCATGTGATAATGAAGTCCAGCTGATGCCAATGGCCGGATCTTGGATGTTTCTATGTGACCTTATGCAGCTCTTTTATTTATTTTAAAGAAGGAGTTGTAATACATTTCTGGTGCAATGCTCCAACAGCCTTTGCCCATTTTCATTCATGCGACCGATGTTGTATTTTCCAAGGCAGACTGGCCATGAACTCGAGTCCTTGCCCACATGAGCATTGAAATCACCGAGCATATAAATGTAGTCGGATTTTGCCTTGATCACAGAGTCTAGTTCCTCATAGAATGAATCCTTCACATCATCAGAGGAAGCAAGTGTCGGTGCATATGCAGTGATAATGGTGGCAAAACTAAAAGACATTGCCAAGCACAGGGATAATAGTCTTTCATTGCCTCCAGCTGGAATTTCAATCATTCCCAGTAGTGAATTCATCACTATAAAGCCCACACCATGTGCCTTTTTTTTTTGCTTGCCCTCTACCCTTCCAAAAAAGATGTAATTGTTTTCCCTGAGTGACAACTTCCTCAGCGAGGTGAGTCTTCTCAGATATTGATTGCAGGCCAGCAATATCAATGTAAAGATGATTGAGTTCGGCATCAATCACAAAAGTTTTTCTCACATCGTCAATATTCGTCAGGTCAGTGGAAAATTCTAGACACATGGTTCTTATGTTCCAGATTGCAAGCCGTAGCTTGAGGTTTCTATTTTTATTTTTATTAGTGCCTGGTGCATTGATTTCTTCTTCTTCTGCGTTCATCCGGAGTTTTTTTTTTCCGGACGTGATTGCGTTGTGCCTGTTTACAGCAAAACTGTGTTCTTGCGCTGTTAGGCTGACACATCCGACTTCTGCGGGCATTTGTTGACCGGGTTAACCTTCCCAGGGGTGCATTGGTTTAACAGCCTGCAATTCAGATTTTGTCCTACCCCCAAGCACCCACTGAAGCAGGCAGGCTGTGGCGAATCAGCACCAAAATGGCCGGGGACTGTCCAGCTTAAGGCGGGCGGTAACTGATCATTGACACCTGTGGGTGTCTCCCACCATCTGAGGCAACCCGTGGCACCCCATGTCTACACCAATTGACAAGGACTTATAACTCGTAACTGCTACCTCTCACATTGATTCCGAGGCCGGTTAAGACCAGGAATGGAGTTATACCTCTCCATAGCACAAAGCCTTTGCTAAAATATAGAGACCATGTGTTGCCCATGCAGCATGATCCCTCTCTCGGCCCGCCTAGTTCACTCCAGAGGAAAGGTGACACCTATACATCTGGAACAAGACAAGCTGCAGTAGCTGTCGGATCAGCAAAGCAATGCTCTAACTGTCCACCTGTCGGAGCTTCGATCCTAGGCCAGCTGCCAACCAAGGCTTAGGGCCTGGTCTGTCCTGCCATGACATTTTGTCTTTAGGCTGCATTTCCTCGCACCCTCCCAATTGTGCTCTTCCACCCAAAGCCGTTGGCGCAATGAGGGGTGTCGGGTTTGGTAAGCGCCACCCAACATTCGGCGCTGACAGAAAGCAGGTAGTACCGTCTACTGTCATACGGTAGCTCAGTCATATCTGACAAAGACCTGACACACTGTAGGGAACATAACATGAAAATTAGCACAAGTAAAACAGAGGTAATGACTATAACTAAAGAAGAAAAACAACAATTCACCTAAACGAACATCCCCTGAAACAAGTAAAGAGCTTCAAGTACCTAGGAAGTAAAATATCATCAAATGGCAAATCAAAAGACAAGATCGAAAATAGATACAATAAGGCAAACTAACTCATTGGACAATTGGCACCAATACTAAAGAACAACCACGTATCAATAGTTACTAAGAAAGCACTTTACAACACAATCTTCCTACCAATTCTATGCTACCAATGCCAAACCTGGACAATGACAGAAAAAGAGAAAAGAAAAATCACAGCAACAGAAATGAGATTCCTGAGAAGAATATTCAATGTATCAAGAAGAGATAAGATCAGAAATGAAGAAATCAGGACTAAAGTAGGGGTTATAGCAGCAGTATCTCCCAGTATCAGAGAAATATGTGCTTGCTGGCATGGGCATATGGATGGAAGGTGAGGATAAGTTTAGGTCTGGAGGCCCTGTTTTCTTGATAAAGGACATTTCATGTGAGACTTGTGTTATCTGATAGAAAGCTGTAGACAGAATGTGTTCTGGGTAAGCCCGTCTGCGGAAAAAATCTAGCATTTCTGTCAGGATGACAATGACTTCTTAGTGAAGGATCATCAATTTTGAAGAATGCTTTTAACCATATGAAAACTAGTAAGACCCCCAGTTCAGACAACATCTCAACAGAAATTATCAATGCCTTAGAAGAATATGGAATAGACCAAGCCACCAGACTGTTAACTCAAGATATGATACTGGAGTTATACCCCCTGAATTATGTAATTCTATATTTACTGCGCCGGTCTCTCTGTCCCAGGGGTTACACCACTTTCTCCATAATCCCGTTTATCACGCAGAGTCTCGTAGCGGGCGAGAACTAGGAGCGGTTCATCCCCCGCTGGTGACTTGCGGGATAATTGAGCCGGCCGCTCAGAAGGCAATCGCAAACAACTGAGTGTAATCTTGCCAAGAAATCAACAGACAGCTGAAATATGCTGCTGTTGACAGCGATGTCCTGTAAAAAGGATATGTGAATGCGAATTAAATATTTACTGCAATCCCAAAAAAATCAGGAGCATTGGAATGTGACATTGAACAATTAGTATAATCAGCCACATCACAAAGATTTTGCTAAGAACTATCATGCAAAGAGTTAGGGAGAAAATACAACCTGAAATATGAGAAGAACAATGTGGGTTTGTAAAAGGTACAGTAAATGCTGTGTATATGCTCAGAACATAAATTAAATGTTCTATATAAGTAAACAAAGATCTACACCTTTGCTTTATTGACTACACAGGGACATGTAAACAAGATAAAGATGCTTGGAGATCTGCAAGTTGATGAGGCAGACCTTAGACTTGTAAAAATATATATTGGAAACAACAAGCTGACAAAAGGATTGATAATGAAGTATGTCAATATCAACTTAATAAGAGAGGTGTAAGACAGGGGCATGTAATGTCTCCAGACCTTTTTTCCCTTACAATGAATATATTTTCAGAAATGTAGAAGATATGAAAGGAATCATCAATGGGGGACGTAACATCAATAACATTAGATATGCGGATGATACAGTATTGATTTCAGATAATAAACAGGATCTGAAACACTTAATAGATGCGGTTGTTGCACACAGTGAATAACTAGGGTTAGAATTAAATTGTAAGTAGACATATGTTATGGTCGTCTCTAGGAGGAAGGAAATGCCACAATGTAATATACAAGTAAATGGGAATATTCTTAAACAAATTAATTAGTACAATTATCTTGGAACAGTCATAACATCTGTTGTGAGATGCCTTGAAAAGATTAGAAAAAGAATCGCCATGGCGAATGTAGCCTTTTGCAAGATGGAAAACATACTGACCAATAAAAAGATGTCAATTGCAATGAGAAAAAAAGTATTGAGGTGCTACATAGAACCTGTACTTTTGTACGGATGTGACGTGTAGACAATGAGCAGACAAACTGAAAAACATCTGAAGGTTGTAAAAATGTGGTTTCTGAGGAAAATGCAAAGAATACAATGGACAGACACCTTTTTGGTCACGTTATGAAAAGAAATAAATTGGAGAACTTGATTACGACTGGCAAGATCGAGTGGATGAGAATAAGGGGAAGGCAGAGAAGTAAATACATGGATGGCTTGGCCACATGGTATGGTCGAGACAAGAACACTGAGCTGATCCAAAACTCTGGTGATTGAGTGAGATGGCGAATCATGACCACCCACGCTTATCGGCATGGTATGATGGACGGATGAACACATCTTAATTTATTATGGATGACAATACACAGATTTTGACAATGAGTAGGGGATAGAAAATGAACGGTTACTATGGGATACTCACACATCATCACTTTGCTCATCAATGATTTAGTGAAACATTGCTCATCCATCATTTGAAAACAAAACGTGATGAGCATGAGAAATGGCCAGTTACTTGAATGTGTGCAGGGGTGACAACTAAAGATCTCAGTAAGCAAAACAACTAGCAGATGTGGAAGTCCAGCGTAGGATGCAGTCAAGGTAAATCTTGGACCAACAAAGAAAATATGTTAATGAGTAAATTAACCAAGGAAAGTTCCACAACAGTCTAGCGAAGTTTTGGTGGACTGCACAGATTAACTTATTAAAGATTAACTACACTACGTTCTGAACTTGGCAGCCAGCGTTTAGGTCTCCATACAGTGGATACCATCTCACTGGGGAGTACCCGGAAAAGAAAGAGCTGACTGATTAGCTAAGGAAGAAGCAAGAGAAGAACAACCTGATGTGCCTGTTACATACCACCAAAAGAAAAGTGATCAAGTCCGTCAGAAAGGGACCAAAACCTGTTAAAAACGACTACCACGTTACGGACAGACCAGAACAAGTCATTATTCTGCGCTTCAGAACAGGACACAATAGAATACACAACCACATGTATACAAAATTCAAGATTGGTGAATCAGCCATGTGCAGACAGCAGGGCACATACTCCAAGACTGCCCAAATTACAACATGTCTAGGCAAACCTTCTGGACTAGAGAAACGACAGTGGAAGATAAACTCTATGGACTACTGAGTGAACTAAAAGAGACAGTTAAATTCAAAGAAGAGATAACATTGCAGCTATAGACATATTTCAAGTGAATGAAAGAAGAATAAACTTTAATTCAGTTCACAGGGAGCTTAACTCACTGTTCGGGTATATAGCAGGACACGCGGGTTTGAGGGAAGAACTTGGGGAGGTCTAGGGAAGAGTTGGCACATCATGAAAAGTGAGGAGTTGGCATTCTAGTGAAGATAGGTCATACAGACGAGGCACAATTCAGTCCCTGTAGCTGGTTACCCGTTGGACTAGGTGAGTCTGGCGTAACAGATTATTTCTCAACAACCTAAAACACCTAAAAGATAGTGTTACCATTAGCTCTAGGTGAAGTATGTATGTTGGGTATTGATTGTTTCAGTGAGAGTGCAGCTTATCATCAGTGTTTGTATATAAATAGCAAATATACTTTTACAAAATGGAGTTCTCAAGTGAGTACCTGTTATAGGACATCAGCATGGCTGAATGAATAAGAGTACTTGTATTTAAACATCCGGTGTGCTGATACTGAGGTAGCGGGTTCAACCCCTACACAGGTCAGTTGGATTAAATGACTTCTCATACTTTACTTGGTGATGTAAATTACAAGTACCTCTGAAGTTGGATTGGGTTCACCTGATAGCAAGGATCACTGGTAATAGAGAAAATTGCTTCACACGCAAAAATCAGCACAGTGCACTAGAAGTAGTAGCACTTGTATGTTCAAAGCCAGCGAGTTATTGATCAGTAGTCCTACATATCATACCATAACCACTCCCCCGATGTGTCTCCACCTTGCCCCGGTGGGGGAGCTTGAGTGTCCCACCGACCCCAAGCGCTGTGACAATGGATATAAACTACATATCATACCATAACCACTCCCCCGATGTGTCTCCACCTTGCCGCGGTGGGGGAGCTTGAGTGTCCCACCGACCCCAAGCGCTGTGACAATGGATATAAACTACATATTGGACAGCTCTTGGGATAGGGACCAGACTAAGAGAGACACAACCTGCTGCTCTGCAGGTAGACTGAGGATAGCAGTCAGATTTTAAACTCAAGCGCACGAAGCCACAAACTTGGTCCAGACACTTACACAAAGGCCTCCATCTGAGAGATGTAGCTGAACGCCTCTAAGCTACTACCCTTGGATGAGTGAGCCAGGCCCAAAACTCACCTACCAAAATACGGAGGTGAGGTACTGAGCACGCTACATGCCCAGTTCTGATACTTGTTTGAAGGCTCTCAGCTGGGGGATATGAGGGATTCCCGGATGAGAGGGCCTGGCTGTTTCTCGTTCACTGCTGCACGAAGGTAAGGTGCTGAGCCGGCAGCACATGTAGCCTACCTCGTGAGCGAGTACTAAAATGCAGAAAGTGCCCCAGTCGAATGAAATGGCTACGAAAACTGTCTTGTTGACAAAAGTGAAAAAACGTCTCAATAACACGAAATGGAACGCATGGCTAGCGAATCAATTGCGTGGTCCAAAGTCAAAAGCAAAAGCTTACCGAGTGGATGTCACCCACAGTCTGATCGTTCCTGGTGTGTGCTTGAGCGACCAGTGGCAAGCGAGATGCCCAACACATGGAAGTGAGGAACTAAAGCAGCCATGAGCAGGACGTCGCAACTCCTTGGGTGAGCCCACTCTCAGGGCAATATGTGCCGGCTCTGCAATTATGGAAGCTTCCTTGGATAGCCTTGGATAGGCCCATGGTCTGCCCCTGCCTTCCCTTGAGGGCTGACCGTGATGTCGATAATCGTTCTATCTTGACCAGCTGAGATGTGGGCGACATCACAACAATAAGTCTAACGTGCCTCGAAACTCGAGGAAGGCTAACCTCATTAAAAAATGGCCGCCGAAGCCGGAAGTGCCGTCCTACGGGTGGCAAAATAAAAATTGGCACTACATTTACGCCCGAGTGAAATGTCTTGTCCGAATGTCTCTCGTGCTAGGAACAGCTCTGACTACCTAGTTTCCGAATGCCGCTCTTGTTCGGAACAGCTCTGACTAGATAGTTTTCCGAATGTCCGCCGTGCCTGGAACAGCTCTGAAAGGCGCAACGACAAGCACATGTCCGTGTCGAAAACTCGCTGAGTGGATACTGTCTACAGACCTGTCTGGTTTGTGCGGGAACGGCCTGGGGCGAACGAAATCCCAATATATTGAAGTGAGGAATTAAAGCAGCCATGAGCAGGACGTAACGATTCCCTCGGTGAGCCCAGTACCAGGGCGATATGTGTCGGCCCTGCAATTATGGAAGCAACCTTGGATGGCGGAAAATGCCATGGACTGTCCCTGCCTTCCTTTAAGGGCTGACCGTTGTCTTCGACTGTTCCAACTTGGCCAGCTGGGTTGTGGATGGTACAGCAAAAGTGGGAGTCTCCCAGGAATGCTACCTGGTCAAAAAAGTACGCTATAGCCGGATGTGTCAGCCTATGAGTTTCGGCGCAAGGGCGCATAACAGACACACCGCAATCACATCTGAAAAAACACTCCGGATGAACGCAAAGAAGAAGAAGAAGACCATAACCACAGCCGATCAAGACAGACCTGCCATAGATACAGTTATAGCCATTTCTAAAATGTTATAAAAGTCAGTGACAGTATATGATCAACATTAAAACATGCCATTCAGACATACACATCCAATCATTTCTGCAGTCATACTGAAGGTGTTACGGGATGAAAATATGTCTACAGAACTCTTGTTAAACCCTCTCTACACAATGGGAGCATTACCAAGGATCAAGCAATGCGTTATGTTACACACACTGCCATAGAGTAGAATTGTTCCCTCACATCATTTATTAGTGCAAAATACCATCTAGACTTTGGTTCCAATGACAATATAACCCCTCCTCTGTCCTTCCATTTTATAATTCATAAAAAATAAGATTCAAATATAAGCAAATATTCTACAAGTAAGGTAAGTAAAGGGAACTTGAAACGCCTTAAGATGTACTGGGCATGCATTTTATGATCTACTGACTACGTCTAATTTCTCTATTGAGTTTATGATTTTCATTTGTTTCTTGAAGGACTTGCTCGTTGGTTTTTCTGTCTGCCCATGGTATTCTTTCCATTTTCTTCAGAAACCACATTTTCACTGTTAGTAGATGTTTTTTAGCTTGTTTGCTAACTGTCCATCTTTCACATCTATAATAGTACAATTAGTTTTTTAAACAAACGTTTGTAGCTTATTAACTGTTTTAGTCATTCTCTGTGATTCTGATCCATTCAGCAGTGCTTCCTCTTCTTCTTTCGTTTGATATATGTCTATAGCTGCAATGTTGAATTATTTTTTTTTTTAGTTCACTCAGCGGTCCATAGAGTTTATCTTATCTCTTATCGTATCTCTAGACCAGAAGGTTTGCCTAGATAGGTTGTATTTTGGGCAGAATCGGAGTATGTGATCTGCTGTCTGCGGCGCCAGTCCACATGTGCACATGGCTGATTCGCCAATCTTAACTTTTGTACACATGTGGTTGCGTAATCTATTGTGTTCTGTTCTAAGGCGCAGTATAATGACTTGTTCTGGTCTTTCCATAACGTGGTACTCGTCTTGAGCAGGCTTTGATGGCTTTCTGACTGATTTGATCATTCTTTTCTTTTAGTGGTATGTAACGGGCACATTAGGCTGTTCTTCTTTTGCCCCCTAGTTAGCTAATCGACCAGCTCTCTCGTTTCCGGGTACTCCACAATGGGATAGTATCCACTGTACGGTGACCTTATGCTGACTGCTAAGTTCAGAAAGTAGTGTCCTTAGTACTGGCAATTTCCCAGACAGAAGCGCCTCGAGTGCTAATTTTGCATCTGTCAATAGCAACTCAGGTTGTGTTGTGTACCATGGCTGATATTTAGTAATTTCTCTGTTGCTATCTTGATTGCCTCAATTTCAGCATCATAGTTATGGCACTACTTTCTTGTTGGTACTCTGGCCGTGTCCCTAGTATTATTTGGGTATTCTATGTACACTCCCGCTCCTCCATTTCAAACAGCATTTTGTGCTGACCCATCTGTGTAGACTCGGATCCAGAGGTCCTGTGGGTATTCTTCATCAAGGAAGATGAGAGTGGCTGTTCTGCGCTTACACTGTTGTTCTTCCTTGTCAAATATTCCTCTCACTTTTGTCTGAATTTGTAATGATAGTCTATGCTCATCTTTCCATATAGTTCGTTCTGGAATAGTTGTCAGGGGGATACCAACTGTGGGCAGATCTGTGGTTTCTCTGCAGAGTCGTTTGGCCTGGTGCATAAAACTACTTCTTTTCAACCGCCCCATAGCTAAGTTTTCAAATCTCTTCTTCGTAGGGTGGCCTGGCAAGCTGAGGAACTTTTCTGCTTGTATAAGCTTTTTCATATCTCTGCGCTCTCTCAGTGCTTGTGTCCTCCCCATCTTCTCCATTTCTACTATAGGGGTTGATCTCATCTCTCCTGTGGTGATTCTAAGTGCTTGATTTTGCACCTTGTCCAGCTCTTGTGGTGTGGTTTTTGATGATGAACACCACGCAGTTGACCTGTATTCCAGGTGTGGTTGTATGCTCTGTTGATAAACTTTGCTAAGCATTTTCCCATTGGCTCCCCATGTGGTATGTGATCTCATCTCTCCTGTGGTGATTCTAAGTGCTTGATTTTGCACCTTGTCCAGCTCTTGTGGTGTGGTTTTTGATGATGAACACCACGCAGTTGACCTGTATTCCAGGTGTGGTTGTATGCTCTGTTGATAAACTTTGCTAAGCATTTTCCCATTGGCTCCCCATGTGGTTCCACTTAGCTTTCTCAGGATGGCTATTTTCCTTCTGGCTTTTGCTACTGCTTTTTTGATGTGCTTTCTCCATGTCATCATATGTTACTCCAAGGTATGTTGGTTCTTTATCTTCTCTTAGGGGTGTTCCATTTATCTGGATGATCCCTGGTTTTTCTTTTGGAGAGAGGGTAAATAGAGTGATGCTGCACTTGTCAGTGTTTATGCTGACACACCATCTATTTGCCCAAGCAACAAATGCATCTACAGCTCTTTGTAACGATTTGGTGGCAACTGATGCATGTTCATTTGTGCTGCATAGAACCAGGTCATCAACGTACATTGCCGCTTTAATTCCATGCGGTAGATTAACAACAAGATCATTGATGAAGATTAGAAAAAGTGTGGGGGACAAGACTTTGCCCTGAGGAACACCGTTTCGCAGTAGTACTTTCTTGCTCTTAAGTCCATCTATCTGTACTCGGGCTCTTCTGTTGTGCAAGAATGTTTTCACCCATTTGTACATTCTTCCATTGACCTTACAGTTTTGCAGTTTCTTCATCAGACTTTCTTTCCAGACTTTGTCAAAGGCTTTCTTCAGATCAATCCATGCCGCAAGCACCAGCTTATTCTCTTGGAATGCATCCTCAATTTCTTGAGAGAGGTAAGTTGTCTGATCCTCCGTAGAGTAGCACTGCCTAAAGCCAGCCTACTGTGGCACAAGGATGTTTTCACTTTCAATGTACCACTGCAGTCTGTGATTGATGATGTGCTCCATTGCTTTGCAAAGACAGCTGGTGAGGCCAATTGGTCTGTAGCTGCATGCAATGGAACTATCATTCCCTGATTTTAGGAGGGTTATTATGATTGCTTCTCTCCAGAGGCTTGTGGAACACTGCCTAAGGTCTAGCTGTTATTGAAGATATGCAACAGCTTTGCTTTGGCTTCTGTTCCTAGGTTCCTGATCATTTCATTGAAGATACCATCAGCTCCTGGTGACTTACTCATTTTCAGTTTTGATATGGCTAGTTCCAGTTCACCGATTGTGAAGGTGCCTCCAGAACCTCATGTAGTATTTCATTCTGTCCTGTATGTTGCCATTTCTCTCGAATCTCTTGTTGTTTCTCTGGACTAATTTCGATATTGTTATCTTGTGTGAATGAGTCCGCAAAATGGTCAGCTGCTTGCTTTTCTGTTAAGATGTTTCCATCTTTATGCAGTGCAATTTTTGAGATTTTCCCTGTGCCATCATCGTTAAGTTGATTTATTAGCTTCCACAACTTCCTTGTGTCTCTGTCAAAGTTCAGAGACTCTGTTTTCTCCAGCCAGCTTTTCCGTCTAGCCTGCAGCTTGGCCCTTTGAAATTTGGCTTTTGCGTGCTGGTATTTATTGTTGTGCTCTTGGCTGGGTTTGGCCTCAGCTTGCTTTCCACACACTTCCACATCATTATGCAACTGTTCCAGTTCACTACTCCAGTAGGGTTTATATTGTTTACGGGCTCCTCTTGGTACTGTTTCTCGCGCTGACTGTAGTATGCATTCCCCAAACTCTTCAACTACTTTATTTATGTCTTTCTCAGTGTTCAGGTTTCTAACCAGTATGCTGGTGTGATGCCTGTGTATTGCTCAGTATGCTTTCTTGTAGTTCCACCTCGAGAGGGTGCTGCTTTAACTTAAAAGCTCATTTTCTACAGTTAGAAAGACTGGCCGATGGTCACTGCCACCAAGTTGTTTCCCAATAATTCGTTTAATGCTCCGCTCCAGGTCTGTTGAATGAAAAGCCAGGTCAGACGTAGTTGTAGTGTGCCATGATCTCAAATAGAAGGTATGTGGGTCAGACGGCTTGTTAATCAAGATAAATCTATTCTCATGCTGCCAGTCTTCCAGTCTCTCTCCTCTCTGGTCCATGTGATCATAGCCCCAGCTCTACGAGTGGCCATTGACTAATTTTTTCCTTTAATGGTAGTGTGTCCAGTGCCGGTGGGCGGTCACTTGGACAGTAGTAATTGATCAGATGAAGGTCTGTATTGCCTGTCTTAAGTTTAAGTGTCTGATACTCAGCCCCTTCCAAGTAAACTTCAATTTGGGAAGCAGTGATGTTATTTTTTAAGTATCCCACCCTTTCGCTTGTCCTTTCAGTCAGATCGGTAACACCGGTAGCCTCTGATTTTGAAGGCTATATTTTCGTTGAGGTGAGTTTCTTGCAAGCAACATACGCTTACTTTTTCTTGGTCCAAGATATTTTCTAGTTCTATTGTTTGTTGTTGCAGACTCCCTCCGCATTCCAGTGCATTATTTTTAGTCTTTGTGTGATATTGCCAGACGCTCTATTCTCAGGTCCCCTGGCTCCACAGGACATCGGAGAAGGACCTCCAGTAGTTGTGGTTGGACCTTTTCGAGGCATAGGGCATGGCACTGCACCTGCCTGGGGTTCCAAAGCAAGGCGAGCACCATAACATTTAGCAGTAGGAGAGATATTTCATGGCGTAATTGCATGGCATCCTGATTTCTTTTGTCGCTATCTTCCTAAATGTTTCTTTTTAAACATTAGTCTCTGTATTGTCCATGGAATATGACTTCAGTACCTCTGGTGTTACTATTATATAAATATGATTTATTAAAGTGTCCTATTTCTTCTATTTAAAAAAAAAAAAAAGAGTTTCTTGCATTATTCATGTGTTATGATTCATTTCCTTTTTCACAAAGACATGGTTTATTTCAAATACTTTTCACCAGATGTCCGCAGTCTACTGAACTACCAACTCATCTACAAACTGGCCAATCCAATCAAATCTTTGAAGGAAGATGTCCAGATCCCACTCGACTGTCTATCTACCGATGTATTATAGTTGGGGTCCATATGGTTTTGACTTTGAGCTTGTGCTTGGGGATACACTGTTGCTTATTCTTAATTTACTAAATTGTTTATATAACTAACTTTTGCAGGGCCTCGTATTTATTAAGAACTGTCATAATAAACAGCTCCTCGGTTTCTTGATTTCTGAGATATCATTGTGTTTATTCTCTCGTTTAGAAAATTGCTATTTATTTTTTGAATTTGAGCTTAATCTTGCTTATGAGCAGATGGTTATCTAAATATACATTTAAATATTTTTTTTTTAAAGTTGTCTATCCTATACTGGACCAGCAACACCAGCATTTTACTGCCGTTGTTGATGTCTTGGCAAGTTTTTTTATGTTCAGTAGTTTGCCATTGCTTTCTGAACGACCGGCTCCCATACCTGTCAACTGTCATTTACTGTCAATATAGTACCTTGCGGTGGATAGCAGGGGGGTCTTGAGCCTGAGGAATTAAATAAAGCATTTAAGGCCGCCGGGTTTGTCCAGTGCAGTCGCCGCGAACTGTGCAGGTTATGGTTTTTGTTTTTTTTTGCCCCGACAGAAAAACTCCACACCTTACCGAGGATTCGAACCCGGGTCTCCCAAAGGAGAATCCGGAATCTAGCCGCTCGGCCACCCGCAATAGCGCGACACGGTCTGCTGCCAAATCGGTCGCCGCTGTGATTCGAACTCGGGTAAGCGGCATTACAAATCGCGTTCCCAACGCCATCGCCACTGAGAAGGCGATTTAAATACTTAAATTATGTATAGCCTATAAAAATGTTCAGTCTTTAAAATTTAAAGTACTTTACTTTAAAGAGACTATGTCTACTAAACAATAAACATTTTAAATTTTAAGTACATTTCTTGTTAATACAGAGATAGAATGCCCGGCAAAAATGAATCATTACATGTTTATCAAAATAAACATTTACTCACATAGTTATGTACTTAAAAACAGTGATAATTACTAGCTAATTAATTGTTAGTTACTCACCTGTGCATCACAGCGAAAACAATAACAATCCTTCTAAATTGAATCAGCCAGACGAAGTTCCGGTCCGGTTTCAGTTTCAAAGTTCTTCCATCACGTGCCATGCCGATAAAGCGTTGGCGGTCATGTTTTCGCCATCTCACTCGATCACCAGAGTCGTGGATCAGCTCTGTGTTTCTGTCTCGACCATGCCACGTGGTCAAGCCATCAGGTATTTACTTCTCGATCTTCCCCTTGTTCTCTTCCCCTCGATCTTGCCCGTTGTCATCAAGTTCTCCAATGTATTTCTTCTCATTACGTGACCAAATAATTCACAATTGTGACTGTCTACGTCTAATGAAATGTCTCTAATCAGTTTACGATTTTCATTTGTTTCTTGTAGGATTTGGTCATTGGTTTTTCTGTCTGTCCATGGTATTCTTTGCATTTTCCTCAGAAACCACATTTCCACTGCCATCAGATGTTTTTCAGCTTGTCTGCTCATAGTCCACGCTTCACATCCATACAAACGTACCGTACAGGTTATATGTAGGAAATAGGTTCTATGTAGCACCTCAACACTTTTTCTCGTTACAAATGAATGTCATCTTTTTATTGGTCAGTATGTTTTTCATTTTGCGAAAGTCTACCTTCGCCATGGTGATTCTTGTTCTAATCTCTTCAAAGCATCTCCCATCAGATGTTTTTACTCTTCCGAAATAAGTTTACTGCTTCACTTGAAGAAGAATATTCGGAAGATTATTCCCATTGGGTCTACAAGGTGTGGACTGGCCCTGCAGACAGCAGGGTTAGAATCGGCTAGCCTCTCCCAGGAGGGGTGAAAAGTGAAAATTAGTAACCTGCCGACGACCCGCAGACTACACAAGTCAACCCCCACCTCCACTTGGCGTAGACTGGGAAACCATGAGTAGTGAAGAGTGAGCTCTACCCAGTATAAATGAAGTTAGGCTGAGGCTGTTTCTGCTGATGAGGCTGGAAATCTCGAAAATATGGGTGTGAAAATCGTGGGAAAGTTCGAAATTCTGGGTCGGGGAAAGTCGGTGAAATATTTTTTGGTGGCTGTGTGAAAAATGTGGGTCGTGGTGGGGACAAAATATTTTTTTGGAAATGTGGGTGCTGGTGGGGACAAAATATTTTTTTGGAAATGTGGGTCGTGGTGGGGACAAAATATTTTTTGGGAAACGCGGGGCTGTGTGGGGGGAAAAAGTGTGTTTTTGAAGAGCGTAAAATAGAAAAGTAATTAAGGTATCAAGTGAGAACTATACTAGTGGGAATCAGGGCCGGATTTAGACTTGATAAGGCCCTAAGCTATTTGAAATATGGGGCCCTTTATAAGTCCAGATATTCTATGTCAGTGACAAATATGACTTTCGGATACCTAGAGGGTTAAACTGAAATACAATTAAGAAGTATATTGATAGTGAAATAATAAATCTTTAGCTTAAAATCATGTTTATTCATAACAAACTTAAAAATGCAAACTCTGGTAAAAAGAAACAAAAGTTCTTTTAAAAGGCAAAATTTACAAAGGCTTATTATCTAATCTCTTGAAACATGTTATAAGGATTAAGGAATTATATTAAACTAAAATATTTTCTTTCTTGCCTTTGCCAGAGCAAAGTCACTGATGACATCATCAAATGATAAACTGCGTAGTTTGTCGCTTTCTATGCATAACATAATTTATCTTGAGTCATTGTTGTTCTAAATTCATTTTTTATCCTCTTCATCTGAGAAAAAGATCTTTCTCCAGAGCAACTTGCAACCATCATACTAAGAAACAATCTCAAAATTGCTTCTACATTAGGGAATGCTGATTGGACACGATCGTTAAATATTACCCTATACAAATCCTGATGTGTCAGACTATCTTGTTCCGCTGAACTATGGGCTTGACTATGTCTAACATATTGATGAAAATGCTTGACTTATCCTACAAGATTCACGTCCACATCTTCAGGATATGTTTGGCATAAAGCACTAACTCCTTCATGAATCTCTTCTTCTGTAGCTTCTAGTTTTGTTAAGAATGAAAACTTTTTTGCAGCATCATTGTATACTGAGGCCCTCTGTGCCAGACTTGACTCTAATGCATCCATCACAGGTATAAATGTTTTGATTCTGAACTTGTCTCTTGGCTCAAGGTTCTCTAAAGCATCATCTTCATCATCATTGATATGCCTTCTTCTATATCTTCTTTTCTTGTAATCAACATCAGGCAATTTTTTCTTTGCTTTTTCTTCAAAATGATCGAAAAGATCCCTGGAACCTTTAACAAAATCCGAAAGTGAAACATACAATTTCCTACATACATCTAGACTAATTTGGGGGTCTTGCAGTGATTGATTAGTCTTGTGAAATTCATCCAGCAAGTAACTCCACAAATATAACAATACCATAAATTCAAACACCTCTATTTTATTCAAAATGTTTATGGCTTGATTTCTTGTTTCGCCTTTCTCTGTAGTATCAATATGCAGCTGATGCAATGCAGAAATTATTCCATCATAACTATCAAGTATTGCACTTGTGGCCATTGAATGTGCTTCCCATCTAGTCTTTGACAAAGACTTTGGAACTTTTGATTGAAGAATGACAACAGTACTGCCCATCTATATGTAGATGATGAAAAGAAATTATATATTTCTTGAAAAATTCCAAAAAAGTTTACTGCATCTAAACAACAGTCAACTACTGATCTACCAACAAGGTTCAGGGAATGACCAGCACATGGAATATACATAGCATACTTGTTAATCTTCAAT
This sequence comes from Cepaea nemoralis, assembly GCA_014155875.1. Lineage (NCBI taxonomy): Eukaryota > Metazoa > Mollusca > Gastropoda > Stylommatophora > Helicidae > Cepaea > Cepaea nemoralis. The sequence goes on from JACEFZ010028497.1 coordinate 88,465, forward strand.
ATTATTTCTGGTGTACCCTTGTATTTGCCAGACATATTGGCAGCATTATCATATGACTGGCCTCGTAACTTACTAAAATCTATTTTGCACTCATTTATAAGGTAGTTGTGCACCATCTTAGCCATACTTTCCCATGTGTGGCTACCCATCTCTAGGAAAGTTAGAAAACGTTCAATAGGGAGCCCATCATCTGGTGAAACATACCTCACAATAACAGTGAGCTGATCAATATGGGACCATTCTTGAGTAGAATCTACATATAAACTGAAGTACCCTGCAGTTCTTCAATCATCCAAGATTGAGTCTCTTACTTTATGTGCCATAATTTGGATAAATTCATCACATATTGCTTTAGAAAGATAAGATGTGACACCTGATCCTTTATTACTAAATTTTTTTATATGGCTTGCTAAAAAAGGATAAAATTTTGCTATAAGTTCGAGTAATCCAAGGAAATTGCCATTGTGAGGTGAACCAAATGTTTCCTTATCTCCTCTGAAAGGTAAACCACGCTCTGTCATAGTAATTTTGACTGTCACTCGTTCAAGAACATTTTTCCAGTACTGCCATTTATTATTTATCTGTTCTGCTAGTTGGCAGTCAATTGTTGAGCCACGTTTTCTTGTAAGATATGTTACCGAAGCTGTTCTATGGTCTACAGAGTTTTTATGACTTTGAACTAAATAGGTGTTGCGCCAATCACAAAATCCATCGGATGATAATGGTGTAGAAGAATTTGAAAAGAGTTTACTCACGAAACAGTATACGCGACCAGTTGCTGGCGAATATACTAACCATTCTCTGCAATATTTTTCACCATTAGCCCGTTTGGGATAGAACAAGCTTTTCGAGCAATATCTGTTTTGGTTTGCAAAAAGCTTCTTTGATTTTTCAAATGAGCCATTTGAGTGCTACATTCTGACGGACCTTTTTCTACCCAGTATAAAATCTCATCTTTACTTAAATCACCCCATACCCCAACATCATTCTGTTTTTGTTTTTTTAAATGCTGAATCTTCTGTGCTTGTACTACTCTCTGGTTTATTAATCTTAATATTTGTTGCTTCATTCGTTGAAGTAGATTCTATACAACTAGATGTACCAGGTTCTGAATCAGGAATAGGGTGAATATCCTGTGACTGACTCACTGTGGTAGAGGCTTTTGGTTCATCAGGCCCCTTATCTATCTTTGTTAAGAAACTATCTAATTTTGTTATCTTGCTAAGCTCTTCTTCAGCTCTCTGCTTCTTTTTCCTCTTTTGAGCTCCACTTTTATAACGTCTGGTTGACATCTTGCAAACTGTGGGCAGAATATTTAATAAAACTATAAACATACATTTAAAAGTAATATAATGCATGACATTTTTTTAATTGAAAATTTCCTGTGATATTACCACAACTTACCAGCAAGCGATATTTTTATAATAAATAAACATGCAAAGAGAAAATTAACAATATCCTCTCAAGTTTTAATATTAGTTTAATTAATTAAATTAAAGAAGAAAAAGAAACAATTAACATATACATTAATATTTAATTTAATACAATCAAAACAAAATAATGTGTATTTTTTTAATGTGCAGTTCTTTCAAATATATATTTAATAATATCAAATTGTAAGTTTATATATTAAACTTACAATTTGTTATTATACTGACCAAAAAAAACGTTAAAAATATATGCTATAATTACATCCACAGGTGTCCGCATAGGATCGACCTATCTATAAATTTTAAATATGGTATCTAATGTTTTATCACTTAAGCCTGTTTAGGACAATATGTCATTAATTTGAATACGTTTTACCAATATTTATTTACAAAAAAATTATTATCATGCAAAGTCTACTGTTATTTTGACTTGAAAATATAGAAACTAGGTTCTTTATTTTCTCTATTTTTTTTTTCAATTAAAATACAATCGCAGAAAAATTATTGCATGCAACACCTGTACTAACCATGTTAATTATGCACAACTATCCAACAAAGTTTTTTTTAATCAAAATATTGTAAACAAAATTAAAAGCGGTAGAAAATATTATTGCGTTAGTTAGGTTATGTGCGTACTTGTGTAAAATGCACTTACCTGAATTGTAACTCCAGTAAGGACCCCAAAAAAAAAAAAAAAAAAACACTGTTCAAAATAATGTCAACAATCAAATTATCAAAGAAACACACTAAAAATACTAAATAAAAGGTCAGAAATATTGTATCGTCTGCCGGCTCACTCGAACTACAAAAGGTCAGCGCATGCTCGAGTGTAGCGGAGCAACACATGGGAATCCGGGAATCCCCCCTAGGGTTTGCATAACCGGTTATCGGTAATGCAAACCCTAGGCAAATAGCGCTTTGTTCTTCGAAAAGACGGGCTAAATAAATTGGGTGAAGAGTATGGGACGTCCCGGACGTGCAGCATTGGGACTAATAATGCTGCAGTATATTTAAGTATACATATATGACAATTGCTCACTCGGACAATATTTTTGCCCCCCCCCCCTCTCCCCACATTCTTGGGGGCTCCAAGCTATAGCTTGTGTAGCTTATACGTAAATCCTGCACTGGTGGGAATTATGGTCTGTCGAGGTGTAGGCGGTGTTTATGGATACTGAGTCCGGGGCATTATAGTAAAAGTGTCTAGTTGGTCATGGGTCGAAGTACACTTGTTCCTGCAGCGAGGTGCTGTCGGCAATTGGATGTGTCAGGTTTGAATCCCTGGTCGGTAACTATAGCTTTTCAAATCTTATGTTGTCTAGTCTCTCTTTCTGTGATCGCCAAACAATACTACGTGTGTTTATTTATAGGACTATAGTAGTGGAAATAGTGTATGGTCTGTTCATAAATGAAAATCTTAAACGTGGTCGTGTATTGATAAGAGGGTGGTTGCGTTTAGAGAGTCTGGGATTTGAACCGGTGTTAGAACAACACAATGATGAGTAAGAGGTGGGTGCGTTTAGACAGTCTGGGACTCCAATCGATGTTAGAACAACAACTATTGGTGGTGACCAAAGGGTGGTCATGCATTGGTCAAGAAGTGGTCAAGAGGTCAAGTGAGGAAATTTTAGGGAAAAGTAGATGTAATGATATGGTGATGATCAAAGAGTGGTCATGCAGTGGTCAACAGTGGTCATGCATTGGTCAAGCAGTGGTCAAGTGGTCAAATGAGGAAATTTTTGGGGAAATTAGTTGTAATGGTATGGTGATGATCAAACGGTGGTCTTGCAGTGGTCAAGCAGTGGTCAAGTGGTCGAGTGACCACTTAAATTGTAGAGGACTATGTGCGTAAGACTATGGTAGTGGTTAAAGTGCTCGATGACGTGGTCAAGCAGTGGTCAAGTGGTCGAGTGACCACTTAATTTGTAGAGGAGGATGTGCTTATAACTATAGTAGTGGTTGGTTGCTGATGGTCGTGAAGCTGTGTCTATAGAGTGATTGGTCTGAAGAGGGAACCCATTCCACTACTGATACCACAACTCCTACCATTACTACTGTCACTACAACAACTACACACAGACACGTGAACACTTGGTATTCGTCATCACGGAACCATTTCCCATGACTGCCATCTTCAACTTTCCATACCACAATGTCTGCTACACTGACCTTTCATTGCTCCATCTTTCAACAACACAACGGTTTTTCTCGAAGTCTGCCTAAAATAACATTTCTTTCGGTGACCACTCCTAGCTCACTTTAGCATTTCACATCCGCAATAACGGCAAGTCTGCAAGCAACCAACACTGTCTGTTATAAAGTCGGCCTTTCTTAAAACCACGCCTGCCTTAGTGAACTCCTGAATACCAGCTACCACATCTTCTAACCGACTTTCAACGTTTCATAACAAATAACACTAACATTCTTTTTGATTACAGAACAGCCTAATTTCTGCTGACTAGGCAAATTTTCCAACCTAATGGAGGTAAAGCATCTGTCCCCCTTAACCTACTAGGTTCTATTCTAGACAACGAATATGGTCATAGACCATCACCCATAGGAAGAACTTGAAAAAACAACAGAGAGAGGGGTTCCTGAGACGAATTATTTGAATTCCTTGGACTACCACAGTAACTAAAGATGATCGTCTAAGAAGAGCCTTAGGAAAATAAAGCATTATATACATCAAACACAACAAACTCTTTCTTACTAACCCTAACCCTAACTATACATCAGACACAACAAACTCTTTCTGTAAGAGACATAGATACAAACCAGTGTTAGAAGGGGGAAAAGTTACATTTTAAGTAAAATTTAAAACTAATAAATCGCAGTTTTATTGTACGCTTCACTTAACATACAGATATAAACTAAGTGTAGGTATAGGTTAGGTATAGGACTATATCGAGCTTACATTTTGCGCAATAATACACACCTCGACCTCGAACCTACACCTCGACAGACCATAATTCCCACTAGTATAGTCCTCACTTAACACCTTAATTACTTTTCTATTTTACGCTCTTCAAAAACACACTTTTCTTTTCCACACAGCCCCGTGTTTCCAAACAAATATTTTTTTCCCACCACGACCCACAATTTTTCACACAGCCACCAAAAAATATTTCACCGACTTTCCCCGACCCAGAATTTTGAACTTTCCCACGATTTTCACACCCAGATTTTCGAGATTTCCAGCCTCATCAGCAGAAACATCCTCAGCCTAACTTCATTTATACTGGGTAGAGCTCACTCTTCACTACTACCATGACCGCGAGGTCATGGGCTAACGGGGCTATGGCTCGCCATAGTGGATTGACTCCCTATGGTAAGATTTTTGTCCTAAACCTGCGACTGCCCTAACAAGCCGGCAGTGAATCTTCATACTGCTCGTAGAAAAACTAAGATGTATAAACGGACTGACCCAAATGTATATAGACCCGGCAATGTTAATGGACTGCGAGTTAGATATGCAATTCAAAAACATAGGCACAATGAACGTATGCGGTTTCAGTAGTAAAGAAGAAGAACTTATAGAAACAACGGAAGAGAGGAAAATTGGATTGATGGGAATTGCGGACACCAGAATAAAAGGGGAAGGATGCAAGGCGATCCACCACAGTTACACGTTTGTCTACTCTGGAGTGGAACAGCAAGAAAGGGCAAGACACGGTGTGGGAATAGTCATTGAACCACGGCTAGCAAGAGGAATACTATAAATAAAATGTATATAAGAAAGAATCATAACAGTGAGAATAAAAGAACAAACAATTACAACATATGTACAAATATCCGCACGATGTAATACAAACAAAAATGAGCAAGAATGCGAGGAATTCTACGAAGCCATCCATGACGTGCTAAATAAAATAGATAAGCAGGACAACATCATAGTTATGGGAGACTACAATGCAAGACTAGGACACAACAGAGCGGGCACAGAAAAACATCTTGGAGCATTTGGAGACCAACATAATGAAATAAATTATAACGGAAGTTGTCTAATAGAGTTATGCAGCCAACACGACCTCTATATAGCAAACACATTCTATAAACACAAAGACTCACACATATACACCTGGTATAAATGGAACGATCTTGATACTAAAAGCCAGATTTATTTTAGATTTTTTTTAAAGCCGACAGGGTCGACTTCATTGCACCGGTTTTTATGCAATATGGCTCGGTCTCTTTCCGCAGTGCGGAAAGCTTCGCACAAAGCACGAACTCCGTAGCTATAGCGACGACCCACAGGAGTCTCCGAAAAATTTAACTCGTGAACCGAAGGACGTGGCCCGGAATTGAACCCACAAGCATCATCAAACGGCTTGACCACTTCGCCACGGAGATGCAAGGGCAGTGCCCAACTTAAGTATAAACACAGACCGCAACGCACTCTTTACCACAATAAATACATCAGTAGAAGAAAGTAAAGACCAGGAAAATACATGCCATGCGAATCAGTAGACGAGGCAGTGAGGGAAAATTATGAGCAAGAACTAACTGAAATCTTTGTAAAATTACCTATAGAAAGAAAGAATGTTAAATACTGCAATAATAACATGTGGAACCACGAAAAAACGCAAAACGCGGATAAAGAAAATAACAAGTTGGTGGAAAGCAGAGGTAAAGAAAGCTGTCAAAGAAAAAAAAGAAAAAAATATATATATAAAGTGGTCGAAGAGCAAACAGGAATACAGTTACATAGAATATAGAATAGCGAGAACACATGTGAATAGAATAGTAAAGAGAGAAAAACAATAAGATTGGGAGGAGTATGGAGAAACCTTGAATAAAAACTACAAGGAGGCAACCAGAAACCTCTGCAAAAAGATAAGTGCAATGAGAATTAGCGGAGAATCCTTTAACCCAGTTGAAATAATAATTAACAGCGAAAATGGAGAACCAATCCATTCATTCATTCAGTAGCATGTCCTTTGCAGAACCTCGCTCCCATAACAACCTTCCGGAAAACCTCTCGATCATAAGCAAGATGTCTCGCGTCCGATACACCCATCCGGAGATCATCCGCCACATCCTGCACCCATCTTCTCTTTGGCCTCCCTCTTCCTCTCTTCACAGGCATTTACCCCTCGATTATTGTTCTCTCCAAACTTTCGTGACGTTTCAAATGACCAAAATATTTAAATTTTCTTTGTTTTATCGTCTTTAATAGCCAACCTTCTTCAATATTCAGCTCTTGAAGTATGGATGAATTTGTTCTTTTCTTTATCCAAGATATTCTTAGAACTCGTCTATAACATGTATTTTCAAAGGCATTTATGCGCTGTTCAGCTTGTTAAGTGTCCAGGTCTCACAGGCGTATGTTGCAATGGGAAAGATGCATGCTCTTAAAAATCTAATTTTTGTAGTCCTGTATGTCCCATTCCATAATTTATTCAGTTGTTTTAGTCTTTGAAGAGCAATTGATAGTCGTTTAATTTCTTTCATTGCGTCACGGTTGTTAGTAATCAATTACCCAAGATATTCAAAGTTTTCCACCACCTCCACTTCTTCCCCATTAACATATATTTCTTTCGCCATATTAGTTTTATATGTATGCATTATCTACGGGCACTGAAGAGTGAGGAGATAAAAGATAAATTCAACGTAGAGGTAAAGAACAGATATGATTACAAGTAACAAATTGGACCTAGCGGCCAAAGCCTTCGCCAGCACAGAGCAAACAAACACAAACTGACAAACTACATGAAACACACTACATGACAATATTATGGGTACTTATCTGAATCTGTAACCTTTCTAGGAGCGACTGACACGTTAGACGACTATCAGTGGATTGTATGAACCGGATGAATGGTCAATGAGTCAAAGGTCAATACCGTCAGAAGCTCAGGTAGGCTATTGGCTAAGCCACCCGGCGGGAGGACATTCGGGAAGGGGGTGGGGTGGAGAGGCGCCCATGTGAGCGGAAGGTAAAAGTTGGGATTGGCGAAGATGTCACGGACGCAGTTCGCAATTTCTCGTTCCGCGTTCGAAACACAGCTGCGGGAGACCTGGATACAGACCGCCATTGCGCTGGTCCTCACAGAATGGCATGAAATGGTCTCCCAGAAAACAATTATAAACCACCGAACGCAAACCTGCCAAGAAACTCCAAACAGCAAAAATAATGCTGGGGTTGACTGCGATGTACTAAAAATGACATGCAACTACCTTTTTAGTGGACTATACAACTAGGGGGTGGTGGTATGGAAGTTAAATGAAATTGTGTTGGACATTGAGGCTGTGAGGGGAGAGTGAACCCAATTGGAAGATGAAACGGTTTTCCAATGTCTTACGATCCCGTTCGTGGGATGCGCACGATTTGATTGCCGTGGCCTGTATGTCAGCCACGCCACAGTAGTCAAGGCTCTTATTCTTGCTTATGAGAGAGAAGTTTTCTGAAAGGTTATTATGGGAGCGAAGTTCTGCAGAGGGCTTGCAACTGAATAAATGAAAGCCCATTAGACGTGTGAATCGCTTTGTGTCCAGTAATCAACTTCGCATAATTGTGGTATCCCCATTAGACACTGTGTACAGCAGGGATGTCAAACTATCGCTCAGCGGGCCAAAACTAAAATCACACATAAGGTTGCGAGCCGAACAGGATAAACATTCAATAAGCCGAAAATTAAACCCTTTTTAAACATTAATATAAATTAAAACAGAAAAAAAGTTTTCATAATAAAACATCATCGGTATACATATTCACTCTTATGTCAGTTTGTCAGAGCACGATGTTTGGCATCTTTTCTTGGCTACAAGTTCGTTTACGTGTCGGGAGTAATGTTCTGTGTCATTGAGATTCTCATGATGGACTGCAAGTGTTCATCAGTGAGACGACTCATGTGTGATGTTTTGCTAATCTTCATCACAGAAAACAGCTGCTGACACAGACATGTGCTACCAAACATGCTCAAAGCTCGAGCCGCAGATAGACGAAGTAGGAGCATCGCTTCAGGAATGAAACGAGTGAACTGTGCAAGCCCCACAGTGTCGTACTTTGCCTTTAGGGTCCCATTACACTGCAGCTCTATTAACTCCATCTGCAAATTTGTAGATGCAGTTTCCACATCTACGGCAAATGGATCACGAAACAGCATTCAGGCTGTTTAACTTGTCTTGATGTTTAGTCTCGTAGTGTCGTCTCAGATTATATTCTTTGATCACAGCCACATTATCTCCACAAGTTAGACACATAGGTTTACCGCCAATATCAGTAAACATATATTCAGCCTCCCAGCGGCTTTGAAAGGCTCTGTTTTCGAAATCAACTTTTCTCTTGACCATTTTAAAGGCTAGCTTTGATTTAAAAATTATTGTGAATCTACAATGCTTGATTGATATCAGGTTAGCCGTAGCGGGAAAAGGTTATGTAATTTCCGGGCACTACACTACTTTCATTTCTTATGCGCTAATCCAAAACGAGCAACTGAACGTTGCTAGGTCACTATAACAACGAACATCCACTCTCTACACAACTTTTATTTTCGCTTATTCTGATCGAAGCGAGAACGCTCTCAGGTTGTCTATTCGGCAAGGCGAATTAGGGAATTTAATTTGCACTTTATATCATGGCCATTATGGAGAATACGATACACACACACACACACACACACACACACACACACACACACACACACACACACACACACACACACACATTGTGATTGTAACTGACTCAGAAAGCATGTTGAGGAAGGTGAGAACAGGCAAGCTTCGTGCAGAGTGGCTTGCTTCGCTTCGGAGGTCACGGGTAGCAAGCATCGCCTGGATCTTTTCTCCGGGGCATGCCTGTGTGCTGGGAAATGAACAGGCGGACAGATTGGCTGGCTCTGCAAAACTTGGTGGAGTATTGATGCATGACGAGGCAGACGTGGTTGTGGCCTTGTGGGAGCACGTGTACACATCGGAAGAGCAAATTGATCACCATGGTCTACCAAGAATGCGACAGCGAGGAGTGACGAGAGGATCTGGCCAATACTTGACGCTCAGAGGAAAGGCGAGACGGACATATAATCAGATTGCTGCTGGTACTATTGGTGTTGGAACTCTTCGCTGGCTGCTGAGGGTGGGGACGGAGCGCTTATGGGAATGCCCCGAATGCCGTGATGTTGGTTCCTAAATCAATCAATTAATCAATTATGGCCACTAAAAATATTTTTGCCTAAAATTCTCTCTCGGGACGAATATATTTGTGCCTCGGTTGAGACCTCACGGGCCTGATATGATTGTGCCCTATGTGTCCCACGGGCCTTGAGTTTGACACATGTGGTGTACAGCTTTCAATTTCCCACCTGTCATTTTCTATCAGGCCATGTGTTTTCCAGCACTCTTGTTTAATTACATGCTTGTGCAATACGATACGATTTTCTTTTTTAAGCTTGTGCAATAAGTAAGGTCACTGCCATAGAGGAAAGCAACGGCAAACTACCTCTTTAAAAGTGCCTAGTAAATCATGATTCGCTTAAAGACCGATCGTCGCAAGACAAGGACAGAGACGTTAAAATTAGCAACTTGGAACGTTAGGACGTTAAACAACGACGGAAAATTAGAGAACATAAAACAAGAAATTGAAAGGGAAAAAATTAATATTTTAGGTATGTGCGAAACGAGATGGACAGGAGTAGGCATCAAGATAGAAGAAGATTTCAAGATTATTTATTCTGGAAGTGAAGATCGTCATAGGGGAGTGGCAATTATTCTGGACCGGAAAACATCAAAATCTATTCAAGGATATTGGGCCGTGCCGGACAGAGTTCTACTAGTTAAATTAAGTGGCAGACCTTTTAGTATATGTCCCAACAGGAGAATCCAGTGAAGATAGTGTAGAAGAATTTTATAATGACATAGAGTCTGCCTTAAAGAAATGTAAAAATTCAGAAATAAACATCATAATAGGGGACTTCAATGCAAAAGTAGGAAATCAAGGAGATAGATACACAGTAGGAAACTATGGTTTAGGAGAGAGAAATGGAAGAGGATACAGACTCGTAGAGTGGGCAAAAGAACAGGAAATGATTGTAGGAAACACCTGGTTCAAACAACACCCTAGAAGATTATGAACATGGAGGAGTCCTGATAGCAGGATTAGAAACCATATTGACTACATTCTGATTAGCAGAAGATTTAGAAACGCATTAACAATAGCAAAAACAGTTCCCAGTGCTGATTGTTATAGTGACCACAGATTACTCACAGGAACATTGAGGATAAAGTTGAAGAAAGTCAAGTATATAACAGGAAACACTAAATATGATTTGTGTACATTGAGTAATGACAAGGAAATACAAAACAAATTCAACATAGAAGTACAGAACAGATTTGAAATTTTGTCTGATCTAGAGATCCTATTCCAGGATGTGGATGATCAATGGGAAACGTTGAAGAATTCAATCAATGTGGCTGCAGAAACAACTATTCCAAAATTAAAGAAGGTGGGTCGTAAGAAATGGATGACTGAAGAAATTTTACACCTCATGGAAACAAGAAGACTCAACAAAAATTATTCTGTCAAATATGAAGAAATTCACAGACAAGTCAGAACATTATGTAAGGAGGCAAAAGAAGCATGGCTTGAGGAAAAGTGCTTAGAAATTGAAAGCCAACACAACAGTCAAAATACCAAATTAGTGCACAAAAGAATTCAGGAACTTACTAATAAAAGAACAAGTACATCAACAAGGTGTCTAAAAACTGAAGATGGCAAAATCATAATAGAAAAAGACCAGATTCTACAGGTATGGACAGATTATGTGAAACACCTTTATGATGATAACAGAGACGAACAGTATGATATTAGATTTAATAATGAAGGACCGCCAATTTTAGAGATGGAGGTTCGAAATGTTCTTAAGCATATGAAAGCTGGCAAGGCCCCCGGTGCAGATAACATCACAACAGAAATGATTAAAGCTTTAGAAGAATTTGGACTAGATCAAGTCACCAGACTGCTGAACACATTATTTGATACTGGAGATATACCTCCTGAATTATGTAACTCTATATTTATTGCAATCCCAAAGAAATCAGGAACCTTGGAATGTGATCAACATAGAACAATTAGTATAATGAGTCACATCACAAAGATTTTGCTAAGAATTATCATGCAAAGAATGAGGAAGAAGATACAACCTGAAATAGGGGAAGAACAATGCGGGTTTGTAGAAGGAAAGGGTACAGTAAATGCTATGTATATGCTGCGAACAGTTATTGAACGTGCTATAGAAGTAAACAAGGATATACATCTTTGCTTTATTGACTACACAAAGGCTTTTGATAGCGTTAGACATGTCAGCATAGTAGATATGCTTGCAGATCTACAAATTGATGGGACATTAGACTTATAAAAAACATATATTGGAAACAACAAGCTGCAATAAGGATTGATAATGAAGTGGGACAGTATCAGCCAATTAAGAGAGGTGTTAGGCAGGGATGTGTGATGTCTCCAGATCTTTTTTCCCTGTACAGTGAAAATATTTTCAGAAATGTAGAGGATATAAATGGAATCAGCATTGGAGGACGAAACATCAATAACATTAGATATGCAGATGATACAGTATTAATTGCAGACAATGCGCAGGACCTGCAACAATTAGTAGATGCGGTTGTTGTACACAGTGAGCAACTGGGGTTAGAATTAAATTGTAAAAAGACTCAGGTTATGGTCGTCAGTAGGAAGGAAGAAGTGCCACAATGTAATATACAAGTAAATGGAAATATTCTTCAACAAGTGAATCGGTACAATTATCTTGGAACAGTTATAACATCAGATGGGAGATGCCTTGAAGAGATTAGAACAAGAATCGCCATGGCGAAAGTAGCCTTTAGCAAGATGAAAAACATTCTGACCAATAAAAAGATGTCAATTGAAACGAGAAAAAGAGTGTTGAGGGGATACATAGAGCCTGTTCTTTTGTATGGATGTGAAACTTGGACAATGAGCAGTCAAGCTGAAAAGCATCTGATGGCTGCAGAAATGTGGTTTCTAAGGAAAATGCAAAGAATACCATGGACAGACAGAAAAACCAATCACCAAGTACTACAGGAGACAAATGAACATCGTAAACTGATTAGAGAAATTAGACGTAGACAGTCAACATTTTTTGGTCATTTTATGAGAAGAAATGGATTGGAAAACTTAGTGACAACTGGCAAGATCGAGGGGAACAGACCAAGAGGAAGACCGAGAGGAAAATACCTGGATGGCTTGGCCACATGGCATGGACGAGACAGGAACACTGAGCTGATCCACGACACTGGTGATCGAGTGAAATGGCGAGTCATGACCGCCCACGCTTTCCGGCATGGCACATGATTGATTGATTGAATAACAGCTGTCTATCATCCTCCGTTTGATTAATTGTATTCATGACCTGACCATGGTTAATCAGTGTCAACAATTATTTACTGGTCACAGGTGACGATTAATTGTATTGTTCTCCCCGCTGGGTCTAAACATCTAATTCCTTAGGAGATTACGATCTGTTTTACTGTTGACACATTTATGACGGGAACAGTACTTACTGTCCGTGCAATAGCTGCCTTTGTTTGAAACATTTTAACGTGTGTTTTAGTTATAACTTCACCCGCGTTGTTTTGTTTGTATTCTTAACCATATTAGGCTTGCTTCATGACAGAGACAGATAACATTCCCGGAAAGCAGATACGAATGTCAAAGGATGGTGTCATATGACTATAGTAAAATTTACATCAGAGTGACTTATATGTACCCAACCCACCTTTAACTCTTCTAATAAAGAAAGCAGCAGTCAGTTATCAGTTATCTATTATCAGTTGGGGTATCGTCATTGCACTCCGGACAGGTCAATAGGTGTTCAGATCTCTTCCCCCCCCCCCCCCAAGCATATGTATCAGCGTCCGGTGGCTAATAGTGCCAGTTCTGTGTTGGTTGACGATGCCCCTCATTTTCCCGATGTACCTCTCGCGTCTGGCCGTGCCGATTCTTACTCCCAAGTCTCTCATCCTGGACAACGATGTGGATTCACTGACGTCAAAGTACTCTGTTCTTGACATCTCTTTGAGGATGTTAATAACATCGGCGCCATCCATGGGCTGGCCATCTGCAGGGGATGCAGAGCCAGCCAGTTTGTCAGCTCGATCATTTCCCTCGACTCCCGCATGTCCCGGGGCGAAGATGAAGGTGACCTTACGGACTTCCGCAGCGACTCAGTCCACTGTCTACGTCAGATCCCGCATCGACTTTCCGAATCATGCTCATTGAATCACTTAGTACACACACGTTGGTAAAAAGCTGTGATTCCAGCCATATGAAAGCCTGTGTTACTGCCATCACCTCCATCGTCATGCTGCTCGTGGTCATGGAGTGGGCACCACTGGATTCTTGAACTGTTCGGCCCGCTGACCGGGCTGTAAATGCCCACGCACTTCTCTGCTGCTTTACAACGGATCCATCTGTATAGATGAGCACTTCGGGGCTATCTGAGTGTTCATAGATGAGCACGTTGACTTCTGCATTTACAGCGGCAGGATTCTGTTCTCTGCACCGTCTGTCAAGTGTGATAATGTAGAAGAAGGTGCACTTAAAAGCTGGAGGCACAGGCACTCATTCCTTGCCGGGGCTGATACTGGTAGGACTGCAGACTTGTCTGATGACATCTTCCGCCCGACCCATCCTACTTGCCAGCAGTGTTCTGCATCGTTATGATTCTGTAGCCGAATATTTTGGAATGGTCTTTGTTAGGTTTTGGCATTGGTAACAGGTAGCTGTGTAGCCATTCCTCTTTGACCAGGCACCTTTGAATACTGCTGTTAAATTCTCTGGCCAGTTCTTCCACGTCATCATCTGACATCGTCTGTAGGTCCCCATATCGGACGCCGTCTGGGCCTGTTGCAGTGTTGGATGATTTCTTGAGCATTGCGCGTAATGCCTCAGCAGGGATTACATATTCTTCGCCCGTCCCGGCCTCCTCGCACAACCGAGAGAGTGCCGTTGTGGTCCTCTGGCGTGCTCGTATGTCTGATCAGTTTGCTCTATGTAGCTACTATCGTCTTGGAGCAAGATTGCGGGACATTTCTTCGTCCCGTAAAACGGAACGTGTTTTTTCCAAAATGTTTGTAGATTAAGTGTGTTTTCGAGGTGAAATGGAGTTCGGACGTTGCAACGGAGTTCGTGCACGCGCGCCTGGACTCCCTCCGGCGTATCATCGGCGCCCGGTTGCGATAGTTAAGCCTAACATGACGGCCAGACGACGCCCGGCAAGGACACAGCGTGGTAAACGAGCCGGCGCCCGCAGAACGCGGTTAAAGTGTGACAGGTTGGGCCTCAGACACATTCGAGTACTGTGTTGGAACTGTGCATCACTTACTCAACTCCGAACCATTCTTGAAATATTGCTCTACGGAAACGACATTGTGGTTTTACAAGAAGCAGCAGTCAACTTGTAGTTACTGACGTCGCCATGGAAGTTATCCACAAATGTAGCCAGTGTCGGCCAAATAATGTTTTCTGTTCAGAATATGGTAGGCATTATTGCAGCAAATATTTTTAGCCACTCTACTAATTCTATACTTACATTGAACAGTATGTAAGTTATATCGTTAGCTTGTTGAACTAGTGGTATCTGGTGGTTTGATTACGCCCTGTACCGGGTGTGAAGATAAGATTAGTTGTGCATTCTTGTGAAACTGGCAGTATGCATCATCTTTCTGGTGGCCTGGCTGCTTTGATTGCCTGTTGGTTTTCTAATTGCTTCTTATAAACCTTAAGGTTCCTTCAAAAGTATTGTCTGTATCAGGCATGCTGCAAAGAGTTAGATTCTATTGTGTTCTAACCATTTTGGTAACGCAGTTCATAGACTGCTGCTATGAGGTATGCTAGCTCTGTACCGTGCTATTAGCACAAGAAAACATGCCGGGTTCATATTCAATCAACTGTCCAACATCTGGAACAAATTAAACGCTTGCAAGCACGTGCACAGACCACGACATGGCAAGAAGAGCTAGTTCGTTAGTTAGTTAGTCAGTCAGTCAGTTAGTTAGTCGACAGATAATCTCATTATGCATCGAACCATTCAGTCCATAAGTGCTCGGATACCCTCCTCAGCAAATCTGACAGCGGGTAGCGGCTCACGACACCAGTTCTGTGTTGGTTTATTAATCTTCTTAGGCTTCCTGCGTAGTGTTCTTGTTTGGCCACACCTCTTTTAACTTGCTGTTCTCGCAGCCTGACCATAGTTGTAGACTCACAGTCATCGCTTGGTTCTCGTAGAGCATTCAGAATGTCTGCCTGGTCCATGGCTCGTCCCCCTTCTACAGTAGCCTTACCTGCAAACCTGTCAGCGTGCTCATTTCCTTGTACACCCGCATGAACTGGCACGAAAATGAAACTAATCTTTGCCAACAAAGACCGCTCCAGAGCCAGCAACCACTCTCTTCGGACCCACCCCATCTCTATCCTCCTGAGCATACTTATTGAGTCACTAAGGACACATGCCCGATTGAATGTCTGTTGAAAGTCGCTTAAAAGTCGACAGGGTCGATTTCATTGCACCAGGTTTTATCCCATATGGCTCGGTCTCTTTCCGCAGCGAGGAAAGCGTCGCACCAAGCATGAACTCCCTAGTTTTAGCGACCACCCACAGGAGTCTCCAAAAAATTTCACCCGTGAACCGAAGGACGCGGCCCGGAATCGACCCCACATCCTTCGGAGCCCGAGTCAAACGGCTTGACCACTTCGCCACGGAGACTCCACTAAGATTGAATGTCTGTGTCTCGAGCCATGTTATTGCTTTACTTACTGCCATGACTTCCATAGTCAGGCTACTTGTGGTCTCAGCAAAAGCACCAGACTCTTCCCTCACATTTTTCCCTCCGGCCTAAGCTGTAAAGGCCTATCAACTTCTCACTTCTCTAACGACAGACCCATCCGTGTAAATGACAGCATCATCCTCTAAAGAATTCTCGAATGTCAGAGCCTGAACTTCCGCCTCCACAGCAGCTGGATTTTCTTGTCTGCATTTCCTGTCTATAGCTATAGATCAGGTACCACTGGATCAGCAACAATAGATTTGATGCAAAGGTTTATAAATTATCTACTTAAATTTGGTCCTTGTAGAAGAAGAAAAGCGTGGCAAGAAAGGAAACTGGTCACCTACTTTATAAAACCACCACCTAATATATGTGACATATTCGCATTTGGCTTCTCACTATAATAAAGCTGAAAATAAAACTGATGCTAATGACTATATTGTTAAGATCCAATGGTGCTTGGGATCTTGCTCTTTAACCCATCATCATGTAGTGACAAATGGCAGCGTTCGCGAGCTGCTGCTTTGTTCCATATACCTCGCTGTGATGTAAATAACCAATTCCTTGTTATCTGCAACAGCTGGACATTCAAAGTGGTGATATTCGACAGTCTCGAAAGGATGTGTGTAAAACAGACACCTCAGAGCCCATATTTTATTTCACCAAGTGGCACTTGTGGGGCAGTATTGTATGTTTTATGTAGGCTTCATTTTCTGTCCCATACTGAAGGTGAACTACTCCATATTTGTTTCGGCAGGAAAAATTTCAAATTTATTAAATACTCAGGATTTAACTTAGTGTTAGCAGATGATTGTACACATCACTACACCACTATGCCTAATATGTGTAGCAAGCAAACAACTACCTGCTGAATTACCGAGTAGTTTCAACAACAATTTGGAAACATACGAAACTTAATCATTAATATCTTTGTTACCTATTTTGACCTCATCACATTGATCATTATCAGTAGCATCTGAGCAATGATGATATGTGTCTTGACATTAGCTTAAGCTGTTCTGCCATCAGAAAATGTGGCTCGCCTAACATTTGCCACACCAAGTAGAATGAATAAACCAACCAGGAGTCGCCACTCCTATCACATGCCAAAGATAAAGTGTGAATCAAGCCAAAGATAAAGCAATGCCAGTCATCTTGGTTCATTCTGTAATCACATCTTACATGTGCTCATGACTTTTATATAACATTTGTTAACAAATACAGAGAGTCAAACTAAATTATCGAAAAAGTACAAAATTTAATGAATTTTTAAAAAATAATAAAAATATAGGAAGAGATTACCACTTGCATGTAATTATGATCACAATGAATTGGAAGAGCACATAATTGTGGATCTGTATAAACGGAATACCAGAACAATGCTGAAACAGAAAATGAGTGACAAAATAATAGTCTGCTTTGTTTGTTTGTTTGTTTGTTTGTTGTTGTTGTTGTTGTTGTTGTTGTTCTTCTTCTTCTTCTTCTTCTTCTTCTTCTTCTTCTTCTTCTTCTTCTTCTTCTTTTGCCTATGTACGCAAAATATTGGACTTTTTATGAATGCACAAAAGTCAGAAAAACCTCGAAATACTTTAGATAAATAATAAAATCAATGAAATTACTGAGGTAGTTCCTTCATTGAAAAATGAAGAGTTGAACTTGGGTATGAGAGTTTAATCAATCACTAAAACAAATATTTTGCGGCCACTTTGCTAATTCCAAGGTTACATTCATTAGCGTGCATCATCGATCTTGATGACCTGGATGATGCGCTGATTCCCAGTTTGTTCTGTAGCTGCTTCTCATAAACCTCTTGACCTCACTATAGGTTATGTCTATATCACGTATGTCAACAACCACTAAAACAAAACTCGTGACCTTAATCTTTCATGACTTTACTAACATGTGGAACAAGACCAAACTTATTGAACACACTCATCTAAGTTTATCATCATTATCAACACCATCATCATATGTCCTGCCAAACTAACATCGTCGTTCGTATCTCTCCACAGATCCGAATCCTTGGTGCTCCGAATCAATCCTATTTTTGTTATTCCTCTATGCCACCGTCTTAGACAATCCAACATCATTTGCCTCTGAATATCACCTCTTCCATCACTGATCTTTCCAGTCATCATATTTTTTACTAGTACCGCTTTCCTCGTATAACAAAATAATACCGCATGTGTCTTTCTTATAGCTGTGGTACATCGGGTTACGAAAGCCTCAGGTCACGAACAATTCGGGTTACGAACAACAGCTTCAAAAACTTTTTTGTCTAGGGTAACGAACGGTGCCTGGGTTACGAACGAAGGCAAGGGAGAGAGAGAGAGAGAGAGAGAGAGAGAGAGAGAGAGAGAGAGAGAGAGAGAGAGAGAGAGAGAGAGAGAGAGAGAGAGAGAGAGAGAGCAAGGCTTAAGGTTGGAGACATACGATCGCGTATTGTACAAACGAAGGTCACGCAGTACTAACATCGCTTAGCGCTAGCCTAGTTTTGCACGCGTGCGCAGCCTCGCTTTCATTGGCCAGCAGTAAAAGATTTCTTAGCAGTTGCACTGTGTTTAGTTTATCTCTTTGATTATTTGCCTTGTTAACCCCATCAATTATGAGTTCGAAGAACGGTAGTGGTGCTGCTAGGAAGCAGAAACGTATAACAGTGGAAGTTAAGAATGGGCTTCAGAACGAATAGCTAGTTAGTTAGTTAGTCGACAGATCATCCTCGTTGCACATCGAACCATTCAGTCCATAAGTGCTCGGATCCCCTCCTCAGCAAATCCCGCAGCGTGTAGCGGCTAACGACGCCAGTTCTGTGTTGGTTTATCAATCTTCTTTGGCTTCCTGCGTAGTGTTCTTGTTTGGCCACCCCTCTTTTAATTTGCTGCTCCCGCAGTCTGGCCATTGTTGTAGATTCACAGTCATCACTTGGTTCTCGCAAAAGTCTCACTTCTCGTAGAGCATTCAGAATGTCAGCCTGGTCCATGGCGCGTCCGCCCTCCACAGTAGCCTCACCTGCGAGCTTGTCAGCCCGCTCATTTCCTTGTACTCCCGCATGACCTGGCACGAAGATGAAACTAATCTTTGCCAGCCGAGACCGCTTCAGAGGCAGCAACCATTCTCTTCGGATCGACCCCTCCTCTATCCTCTTGATCATTTTCATTGAGTCGCTAAGGAAACAAGCCCTAGTGAATGTCTGTGTCTCGAGCCATGTTATTGCTTTGCTTACTGCCATGACTTCCATGGTCAGGCTACTTGTGGTTTCAGTGAAAGCACCAGATTCCTCCTTCACAATTCTCCCTCCGGCCCGAGCTGTAAAGGCCCATGAGCTTCTCACATGTCGGACGACCGACCCATCTGTGTAGATGACCGCGTCACCGTCTAGCGAATTCTCGAAAATCAACGCTTGTATTTCAGCCTCCACAGCAGCCGGATTTTCTTGTCTGCATTTTCTATCTAGTTGGATGCAAACTGAAAAGGATGTGCAGAAGTCTGTTGGCACTTGCACCCACTCCTCGCCAGGTTCTAAGTCCTCAAGTGAACACACCTGTTGAAGAATGTCTTCGGCTTGACCCATCCACGACCGTCCTCTTTTTAACCTGCTGCCCTTCACCTTCCTAATTTCACTATGCAGTGGATGTTGTGTGTTTGCGTTAATTCTGAGGTAGGCGCGTGCCCTGCAAACTTGTATTCTCTCTTCAATGGTTGGAAAATCAAGAAGGTAGCGCATCGCCCTGCATGCTGTATCTCTTGTACATCCAAGAATAATGCGTATAGCTTCATTCTGTATCCTTTCCATCCTTTCTATCTGCTTATGGCTGAGAGTCAGGACTGCCATTGCATACTCCAAAACAGACATGACCAGCCCCTCGTACAGAAGACATAGATGGCGCTGCTCACAGTTTGCTGCCGCCATCACCCGCATCGCTGCCAAACCCCGCTTGGCCTTTGTTATCACCTGGTCTATGTGCACATTATAAGCAAGGCTTCGATCAAACCGTATCCCCAGGTAATTCATTGCCTGCGTTCTTTCCACCGTCTCTGAACAGAGCATTACAGTTGGTGTTGGATTGTTGACAATATGATTATTCAACGAGAACCAAGTCACTGTTGCCTTTGTTGGGTTGACCATTGCCCCAGCTTCATCACACCAAGTACTTATGCGATTGAGTTCGGTTTGTAGTTCCACAGCAACCTCCTCTCTATCCTTACCCTGACGATACACTAAAACATCATCGGCATATGACAATGTTCTGCCAGGTCCAGTGATCTGCTCACTGGTGATTCTCACTGTGTAGGCGTTGAACAGTACCGGAGATAATGGTGATCCCTGTGGTAGGCCAGGATATATTGTTGTTGGTTCCAAGTCCAACTGCCACATCTAAAAACTACTTTCCGTTGGTAGAGGGCTGCAGCGATCCAACTAAGGAGGAATGGACTTACGTTTAGTTCAAGAAGCTGAAACATTAAAAAATCCAGTGGTACTCTGTTGTATGCGTCCTCAAGATCAATCGCTGCAGCAACGCTTTCAGTGCCTGAGTGGAAACCTTCATAGACATCATGGGCAAAGACTGCTGCATTGGTCCAGGTTTCTCTTTTTGGACGGTACCCACCCAGGGTAGGTGGGAAAACACCTTGCCTCTCTAGTTGGCTTGATATTTTCCTGGCAATTACCTTCTCCAGCAGCTTGCCTATTGTATTCTGCATGGTTATAATTCGATATCCCTGAATTTTGTTGTGGTCTTTGTCAGGCTTCGGCAAGGGAATCAGATAGCTGTGTAACCATTCCTCCTTGATGCTAGCACTCCCTATACTGTTGTTGTACATGTCTGCTAGTTTCTCTAGCTCATTGTCGGTACACCTATTTATGTCGTCGTATCTTATGCCATCAGGACCTGGAGCACTGTTTTTTGATCGTCGAAGCACAGCCTTGATTTCTTTCACAGTCACTGTGTCTTCCTCCGAAGTGTTCTGGGCCTTGCATCTGTCTGAGGTGACCTCCTTGGCCAGATTTCGGCCTCCCATGTCTGTCTGGTTGCCCTGCTCAAGGTAGCGTTCAAAGAGGGCTTTGCCCTTGTCCTCGTCAGTCCTCTGCCAGGTGAGGTCAGCACCTTGGAAGTCTGAAATGTTCTTATTCTTGACTACACCACTCATGCTTTTATGTAGTCGCCAGAACAATTTCAGAACGAATAGCTAAAGACATTAAAGGAGGAGCAGTCGTCCGATGACTAGGAGCCAGTGACCGTTTCAACTGCTAGGATTAAAGAAATTTGCAGCAAGTGGGCAGACATCGAAGACTTCATTGTGAACCATCATCCAAACAAACGTGTTGCTAACAGGGCAGTAAACCTGATGAATGATAACGCGATAGCCCACTTCAGAAAGATTCAAAAAAGTGACAAATTTCCCTTGATAGTTTCTTGGTGCAGAAAGATTTCCAGTCGGCTGCCAAGAAACTCCTGAAACTAATGATTCAGAATAGCAAAGAAAGTGACAAATTTACCATGGTCGTTTTCTTGGTAAGGAAGATAGACTAAATCTTTTTTTCTTTTTTTTTTTTAATTTTACATTTCATTTATTTGGTTGTGTTATTTCTCTTTATTTAATACGCGAAGTACACGTATTCTTTGCTTTTTGTCAGGTAAACGACCGTATGTTAATAAAATTTTAAAAAAAGAACGATTCTTTCATCTTGAAACGGATTGTCTCTATTTGAGTATTTCATTGATTTCAATGTTTGGGGTTACGAACGTTTCGGGTTACGAACCGAGTTCTCGAACGAATTAAGTTCGGAAACCGAGGTACCACTGTATTCTACTTTCATTAGCTTTTTCAAGGCAATCGTTGTTAGCTACTCTGACAGTCCATCGTATTTTAAATTTTCGTCTCAGAAACAACATTACCGTTGCCTCCAATCTCTTCCTCGTTTGTTCATTCCACTCACAAATTCACTGCCATACCGCAGAAATAGTACAGTATAACTCTTCAGTGCTCTTCGTGTGCCATTCACTGAAAGAGACATATTACTTAAATACTTTTCAACTTCTAAAATGAAGCTATTTAGTCTATTGTACTCTCAGTGCCCATAACACATCTTCCATCTGATATTACAACAGCCTCCAAATATTAGAATTTATTGACTTGGTTAAGCATTTATCATTCTATTGTTACATAATAGTATATTTTAGTGTTACATATTTGTCTCAGTTGGTTACATGACAAATGTTAACAAAAATAATTATCCAGCTATCTAATTTTCCTGTTTCTAATTAAGCACATAGCCCGATGTAAATTCTGGGGAATAATAAATGCAAAAGCAAATATACCAACTTGTACTTATAGCAAATCTAAATATACCTTTTACAAACATATAAAACCAGCAGAATCAACCTAATGACACATTGTCTAAGAAAAATATACACCGATTTATAAATCACAAATCAAAGCATGTTTAACAGAACAGGTCCCACACTCAAAAAGTCATCTAAAGTGAGCGTGTAACAGCTTTGAATGTGTTGGTGTGTTCATTTTCAGCATGCTAAGAATGGATGCTAAAGAATAAATTTGGGGCTCTTGAGCTAACGTTAGGGACAATTTCTTAGAATATCGTGGACCACAAAGAAGAAAATACTGATATTTTACTACATCTTCTTCTTCTTCTTTCGTTCGCCTGAAATATGTCTATAACTGCAATGTTGTCTCATGTATGAATCTAACAGTCTTTTTTAGTTCATTCAGTGGCCCATAGAGTTTATCTTCCACTGTCGTTTCTCTAGGCCAGAAGGTTTGCCTAAATATGTTGTATTTTGGGCAGTCTTGGAGTACGTGATCTGCTGTCTGCGACGACAATCCACATGTGCATATGGCTGATTCACCAATCTTGAATTTTGTATACATGTGATTGCGTAATCTATTATATCCTGTTCTGAGGCGCAGAATAATGACTTGTTCTGGTCTGTCCATAACGTGGTATTCCTCTTGAGAAGGTTTTGTTGGTTTACTGACTGACTTGATCGCTAACATGATCGATGTTTAGCTAGCATATTTGAATTAACTCCTACTGTTGTTTCATGTGAATTTTCCTCCTAGAAATATAAGACAATTCAACTACTATTCTTAAGAATGAATCAAATCCTGGTATAATTAAGGATATGGCTTTTGAATACATACATTTTATTAAAGGCAATTATCTCTGAAGTCGGACTGGGTTCGCATGATAGCGAGGGACATTGTTTATAGGGAAAGCTAATCCACAAGCAAAATTCAGTCCAGCACTACTAGGAGTAGTGTGTATGGACTATGCTTGAGTTCAAAGCGAGCGAGCGCAAAAAAAACAAAAAATAAAAATAAAAGGCAGTTTCATTATTTACACAAATTGGTCTTAGGAAAAATGACAATAATTTGTGTAATAAAATATGCATTCCACAATGAAAAAAAAACAACAACTTTAGTTTACCAAATAATCTATCAAATTTTACTGCAGAAATGACTGCTGTGCTAATAGCTCTTGAAATAGTATATAATAAACCACCCCCACAGCTGACAATCTTAACTAATTCACTTCATCAGTCCTAGCTTCAAGAAAATATACGATACAAAATAAATTAAGTAACAGGGATTTCATTATAAAGCGCATGGAGAAGCACGAACAACGGAAAATCTTACTTCAAGACACAAACTGGCTCGTAAGCAATACCCCATATAGGGGTCCTAAGGATCGAACAGTTTGCGCGTGCGCAATAGGGCTACAAAATTGCTTCACCATTATAGACTTATAGTGTGGAGTAACACCGAGGCGTTATTAGCGGTTGTTGTTTTTTTTTAGGTCAGGGGGTGTAAAATCTATAGAAGAATGATAGTACAATATGGAGACAGGTGTGTGAGTCAGGGGATAGTGTCTGAAAGGGTAAAAAGATTTCAAAATGGAAGACAAAACGTCTTCAAGAATCCACTGGTAGAGTCATGATGACCATCTTTTGGGATATCGGGGGCCCTTTATTAGTGCATTTCCAGGAGAAGCTGTAAAACTGAATTGCCAGTGAACAAAATTAAGCCAGCGATACGATCGAAACACAGGGGACTTTTCACAAAAGGAATATTGTTGCTGCACGACAACGCCCGTCCTCATACGGCTGCGCATACAGCGGATACACTACGAGCTATGAAGTTTGAGGACTTGAAACATCCAGGATACATTCCAGACTTGGCGCCATCGGACTTTCACTCGTATTGTGCAAAATTGGTTTATGGCCACACCCAAAAACTTTCCCCAGGAGTTATTAACAAGGTAGTGGACAGGTAGAGATAGTGTGTTGTATGACAGGGAGACAAACTGAGAAATAACACACACAATTTCTGGTTCGAGCTATTGTAAAAAGGTTGTTAGTAAAATTTCTTTTATTCTCCTCGGATAAGAATCAGTAGTAGACTAAACATAACGGACGAGATTTTTCTAGCCACTATACAGCTATACACAAAATGATGTGTAGTTTTGATTTCATGGATCCCTGCACAAGTAGGAATACATGGCAATGAAATGGTGAACAGGGAAGCTAAACAAATCAGAGTTAATCGTAACAATATGCGTGTGAATATGAGTAAAGATGACATTAACTCAACAATTTAACAAAAATGTAACAAGAATGAACTAACACGTAGGATCACAGTTTGAGAGCTAGGCATGATTACAAATTATTAAGTTCGCCAACAAGAAATTGTCAGATGCTTGCTTGCTTGCTTGCTTGTGTTCGTTGGCTTGAGCTCCAACGCGAAGTCCTGTATGTCGGATGAAGGCATCCTGTTGTCCAACATCAGTGTGATGTCATACAGGACCTGAGTTTTGTCAGATAACAGATGAACTTAAAATAATTCAGTGTTTCTGGAAAATACTAAGAATACAGCTTCGATGGGTCTAAGTTGCTAAAAAGGAAGAAACTTGTGAATTGTACCAAAAGCAAAATAATATTTTACACTACTTACTGGAGTGTAGCAGATAAGTACTACAAAGACAGCCGCTAATACAATATGTGTACGACTGCAGTCTATATCAGACGGAAACTTATAGCGGATAGATAGCTCAAGAGAGATGCGGGGAAATGTTCAGTGCTGTATAAGTAGAACTAAAACCCACATAAATATGGCACTATGTAAGTAGAACTAAAATCCATATAAAGGAGAAATATATGAGAAGTTTAATATGAAATTTTATAAAGCAATTAATCAAAGATTAAAATTACACTCAACTCATAGATGATGACAATCAGTATAAATATTCACAACCATATGAAAATATGAAAAACATGATTTAATTACATTATTTATAAAAAGAATATACCTTATATATATACTTCAGTTCCTCAATAAGATGGTCTTATATCTTTGAGGTTATTTATACTCACAATATAATTACTTGCCAATATTATTTTGAATAACAAGGACATTAAAGGGGATCCATATGTGGTGTATAAATATGGCTCAACACTTCTAACTTGGTTGAGAGGAATGATCACAACCACACCAAGAGCACTGTAAAGCATAGAAAAGAGAATGGTTGTCAACCATCTATCCACCCCGCCGCCATGATTAACATATTTACTTCTACATCTAAATAGTTCTAGCAGTAAAACAAACAATTTGCAGCTTGATCAACATAGAAAATTGGCGAAAAACAACACACACATTTCAATAAATTAAAATTGGAATGTAATCAGTGCTAAACTGCCACATATGGATTTTATGCAGAAATACAAACCGATAAAATGGCTACAGAATATTCTTCTAGAAAAAGTTCCAACACAGAGTTGGACTTGACAGTGAGAACACATTTATAATTGAAACCGCGGGCAAAGTTTATTGAATGGTATATGGCGGGTTCTTGGTAGTTTCTGTAAACTGATTCACAGCACACTGACACAGACTGTACACATCACCTTGATTCTGATTTTGATGGACTTCAGAAATGTAGCGTTTCTGGTAAATGGGAATGGTCTGTAGTTGTTTCAGAATAACATTCTTTCAGTGATATACTGTCTTAAATGCATCAAAGTTTGTCAGGGCACTATAGGGAATAATTTCGTTCACCTAACAGTCGTCACTTATTGCTTGAAATTGCAGTGTCTAGCTCTTGTAGTGTGGTATTTGATGTTGAACACCGTGCAGTTGACTCATATTCTAGGTGTGGTCATTTGCTCTATTGTTAAACTTTGCCAAGTATTTCCCCACCAGCTTCCCATATTGCTTCATTTAGTTTAGTTTTTAATGACTATCTTCCTCCTGGCTTTTGCTGTAGTCTTATTGGTGCCTTTTCTCCATGTCAACCTGGCATCATGTGACTTCGAGGTATCTTCTTCTTCTTCTTCAGCTTTCCGAGCCATTGAGGTTCTTTGCTGCAAATACAATCTGTCTCCATTCGTCTCTCTGGTGGACCTTCTCTTGCCAGTCGTTGATTCCAAGTGGTTGTAGGTCTGTATGTATATTATCTCTCCACCGCCTTCTTGGTCTACCTCGGGGTCTACGGTCATTTATTTCCTGAGTGTAAGCGAGTTTTGTTTCCCTATTATCTTCCATTCTTTCTATATGCCCCAGCCATTGTAGTCTATTAGACTTCATGATACCAGTGATTAGCGGGGACTTAAACAAATCATAAATGTCTTTGTTACTTCTTCTTTTCCACTCTCCACTTTGTGTATCCCTAATGGGTCCAAAGATGCGTCTTAAAATTTTGTTCTCAAAGGTTTGTAACAAGGCTTCGTCTCCTTTCGTTGTACTCCAGGTTTCAGAGCCATACAGCACAACTGGTCTGATCAGTGTTTTGTATATTGTGATTTTGGTGTTACGAGATAGCGCCTTTGATTTTAGTAGATGTTGTAGTGCATAGTATATCTTATTTCCAGAGTTGATTCTAGTTTGTATTTCTTCCCTTATGATGTTGGAGCAGTTGAAGATTGTACCCAGGTATTTGTATGTTTCCGTTCTTTTAATGGTCATATTATCTATTTGTATGTGGCCAGAGTTTTTAGCCTTTCCGTCTCTTGAAATTACCATATATTCTGTCTTATCTTGGTTGATAATCAGCCCCATCTGTTGGGCTTTTTCCTTTAAGTGAGTCAATATTTCTAAAGTCTTTTGTTCACTTTGCCCTATAATATCTATATCATCTGCATAACCAAGCAGCTTGGATGTTCCTCCAATATCACATTCCTCCTTTACCTTCCTTACAACTTTCTCTAGAGCCAGATTGAAGAGTAGCGGCGATAGTGCATCACCCTGTTTCAAGCCAGATGTTATTTGGAAGGGGTCTGATTTCCTGCCTTTATATGTTACTATATTATAAGTATATTCCATGCATAGTTTGGTCATGTTAATTAACTTCCTTGGTATTCCAAATTCCTGCATAACATTCCATAGACTATTTCTATGGACACTATCATAAGCCTTTTTAAAATCCACAAAAATGTTATGGAGATCTCTTTTATATTCCCAATGTTTCTCGGCTATTTGTCGTAAGATAAATATCTGATCTATTGTTGATCTGTTTTGTCTAAAACCCGCCTGGTAGTCACCTAATATGTCTTCTGAATATGGTTTTAGTCTATTTAGTAATACTGCGGATAGTATCTTATAGCTTGTGGACAGTAGTGATATTCCTCTATAATTTCCACATTGGAACTTGTCTCCTTTCTTAAAGATAGGTATCAATAATGACTCTTTCCAGTCATGGGGTAATTCTTCTGTCCTCCAGATTTTTATTATTAGTTCGTATAGCTTTAGATGTAATGCATGGCCACCTGCCTTTATAAATTCAGCAGCAATTCCATCAGTCCCAGTTGCCTTATTGTTTTTAAGTCGTGTGATTACATATAGGATTTCTTCAAATGTAGGTTCTTCAATTTGTGGTTCGCATGTTAGAACCTCTTCCTGTGGGAAAATGTTACTTGGAGCTTCACAATTTAGTAATTCAATAAAATATTCTTTCCATGTGTTGCACATTTCCTCATTGGTATTTATCATATTCCCATTTTTGTCTTTTAAACCATATGTGTTTTGTTGGTGCCCTCGTTTCATTGACTTCAGTACTTTAAAAAATTTTCTGGATTCATTTTTCTGGTGACTAGTTTCCATATCTTTGATTATATTACTCATATATTCTCGCTTCTGCTGTCTGACTATTTTTGTAGCCTCTTTACATTCATTTCTATAATGCTCTTCCTTTTGGATGTTATTGATGTCATTTAACCATACATGTCTGGCATTCTTCTTCCTAGTGACTGCTTCTTCACATTTTTGATTGAACCATCTGTTCTTTCTATGCGTGCTTAACACACCGAGACATTCTTGCGGGCTGTTAATTTTTTTTTTCCTTAGGAGTATTCCATTTATCTGGATGCCACCTGCTTTTTACTGTGGGGAGAGAGTGAAGTGAGTGAGTATTACTACACTTATCAGTGTTTATACTGACACGTTATCTATTTGCAATATCAGCTAATGCATATATAGCCTTTGTAGCAATCTAGTGGCCGCTGTTGCATATCCATGTGTGTACCATAATGCCAGGTCATCTGCGTATATTGGCACTTTAATCTCATGCCGTAGTTCAACAACTAGATCGTTGATGAAGATTAGAATATATATGGGTGATGTGGCACCACCTTGGGACACATCATGACATATTAGAACTTTCTTGCACTTCAGTCCGTCTAACTGTACTCGGACTCTTTTGTTGTGCAAGTATGTTTTCGTCCATTTGTACATTTTCTCATTCACTTTATATTGTCTCAATTTCTTCGTCAGACCTTCCTCCCAGAACTTCCTCTCAGATCTTGTTACGAGCTTTCTATAGATCAATCCATGCCACAAGCACCAGAGTCTTATCTAGGATTACATCTTCAATGTCTTGAGAGAAGTAGTTGTCTGATCTCTGTAGAATAACACTGTCATAAACCAGTTTTAAAAAACACCCACATAAATTAATCTTCCTAGTGACCGAACTCTCTGGACACGGAAGTCAAGCTACTGCTTGAAACAGCAGCCCGTGAATGGACTGGGGAAGCTGCACACATTTATTTATATCCAAATATTTCAAAACAATGTTTCCCAATTGTGAATAATCATGACATAAATAATATATTGCACTTGGAATCTACTTAACATCTATGGTTTTCCTACCAAATATACCAACGTCATAAAATCTTTCTACAAAGAAACACGTTGCTGCGTAAGAACAAAAACAGGCAACTCTGACTGGTTCTCAGTCGAAACAGGAGTGAAACAGGGTTGTGTCTTATCACCGATGCTTTTTGGAATAGCTATCGACTGGGTCATGCGCAAATGCACAAACAACACAAATATGGGTATCCATTGGGTTGACAAAATTCTAGAAGACCTGGACTTTGCCGACGACATAGTGCTTTTGAGTTCAACACACCCGGATGCCCAAGAGAAAATAAACCACCTCCAAAATGTTTCAGGGCAAATTGGTCTCCAAATTAACACCACAAAAACACAGACTATTGACCTTACCAAAAGTTCAGATGACACCAAATTGATCAGCTACGTTCTTGAAAAAGTCAACAGCTTTACATACCTAGGAAGCAAAATGACATCTACAGGGGACTCAACACCAGAAATATCATCTAGAATCGCACTGGCATCTAGTGCCTTCAATAAACTGTCAAACATCTGGAAGTCAAAGACACTCAGCAAACATACAAAACTTAAAATCTTCAACTCTTGTGTGATTCCAGTGTTAACGTATGGATGTGAAAGTTGGAAATCAACGGTAGCTTTAGATAAAAAATTAGACAATTTTGAGAACAAATGTCTTAGAAGACTTCTAAACATCCACTGGACAGACTTCAGAACCAATTCGCAAATAAGACAAGAGACTAAGCAAGATACAGTATCCAATTTCATAAGAAGACGCCGTTGGAACTACATCGGCCATGTACTCAGAATGGACAAGTCAAGACTCCCCTACCAAGCCCTCATATGGTCACCAGTAGGGAAAAGAAAACGGGGAAGACCAAGAGAGACCCTGCGTAGAACCATCATTAGAGAAGGCTCATTCAATGGCCAAGTAAATATCCAAGATCTACAACCGCCAAGCATGGAGAGACAGGACTTCTGCCCTATGCGCCGCCTTAGGCTCAAGAGGAAAGACTAACTAACACAAGTATTGCCTGGCATTTTTCGCCAACAATGTTTTAATAATTTTCAACTTTTCGCTGACGGAATACAGCGAAATATGATAGACAATAATCTCATCTCATCTTACCTTGCTGTGTCGAGGTGAAGCATAAACAGCGGGATAGTGCCCATTTATGGACTTCATATATCGAGATTCCCATGGACTCTTTTATCCCCTCTGTCCACCGTTTACATGGTCGGCCTCTTCTTCTGGTTCCATTCGGTCTGTACATCATTGCTTATATATAGAAAAGGGTGACAGGCTAAAGAGGGGCAAATCATGGATGGGTCGGGCGGAAGATGTCGTCGGACAGGTCTGCAGTCTTACCAGTATCAACCCCGGCAAGGAATGGGTGCCGGTGCCTCCAGCTTTTAAGTGTACCTTCTCCTGCATTATCACACTCGACAGACGGTGCAGAGAGCAGAACCTTGCCGCTGTCAATGCAGAGGTTAACGCGCTCATCTATGATCACTCAGATAGCCCCGAAGTGCTCATCTATACAGATGGATCTGTTGTAAAGCTGCAGAGAAGTGCGTGGGCATTTACAGCCCGTTCAGCGGGTCGAACCGTTCAAGAATCCAGTGGTGCCCACTCTATGACCACGAGCAGCATGACGATGGAGGTGATGGCAGTTACACAGGCTTTCATATGGCTGGAATCACAGCATTAGACCAACGTGTGTGTACTAAGTGATTCAATGAGCATGATTCAGAAGGTCGAAGCTGGATCTGTACGTAGACAGTGGACTGAGTCGCTGCGGAAGTCTGTTGTCCGCAAAGTCACCTTCATCTTCGTCCCGGGACATGCCGGAGTCGAGGGAAATGAACGAGCTGATAAATTGGCTGGCTCTGCACCCCCTGTAGATGGCCAGCCCATGGATCGTGCCGATGTTATTAACGCCCTTAAAGATATGGCGAGAACAGAGGATTTTGACGCCAGTGATTCCACATTGCTTTCCAGGATGAAAGACCTGGGAGTAAGAATCGGCACAGCCAGACGCGAGAGGTACATCGGGAAAACAAAGCGCCTCGCTGATGCATATGCTGGGGGGAGGATCTGAGCACCTATGGACATGTCCGGAGTGCAACGAAGATACCCCAACTTATAACTAACTAACTAATCATTGCTTATTGTGGTATATTGTTAGATAGTAGCCTAGTTATATGGCCGAACCATTTAACTTGGTGTTTTCTAATGAAATCTAGCGCTACCATAACCCACACTTTAGTCCTGATTTCTGATTTTCTCTATTCTTGATACATCGAGTATTCGTCTCAGGAATCTCATTTCCGTCGGTGTAATTTTTCTTTTCTCTTTTTCTGTCATTGTCCAGGTTTGGTATTTGTGGCATAGAGTTGGTAGGAAAATTGTGCTGTAGAGTGCTTTTTAGTATCTACTGATATATGTTTGTTTTTTAGTATTGGTGCCATTTGTCCAATGCGTTGGTTTGACTTATTGCTCTATTCTCGATCTCGTCTTCTGATTTGCCATTTGATGATATTGTACTTCCTAGCTTTTTACTTGTTTTAGGTGGTGTTTCTTTTAGATGAATATTTGTCGTTTTGTCTTTTTTTGGTTATAGTCATTACCTCTGATAGACAACAAATTGTGCAAGCTATAGTCTGTGTCTTCATTATTCAATAGCAAAATATTTGCCATATACATCTTGTTCACTTGTGAGAATATCTGGACAGCTACAACCAGTCAAGTCCAGCGTTTTACTGCCGTATGCCAGAAGCAGTTGCTGGAGATAATGCGGCTGCTGTCTGAAGGGGTCAATTAAAACGACTTGGGGATCAATGTTGACTAGCCTGGGCCTCAAATCTATATTTCTTTGATTGTCCTGGTCAATGATCTCAAAATCATCATCAACAGTTTTATTATGAACACTTTTAATGTGAGTCCCCATACTTTGCTTATTATGACTATCATGTTCACACATGAAACACTTAAATCTTCTCTCTGAAAGGTGCTCTCCTGTGTGCTGCACAAAGTCCCCACTGCTCTTTGCAATGTAGCCACATGTATGACATAAGAAAGAAGCTCCCGCAGTCCGCTGTGCGATATGCTTGTAGCACGGATGACTTGCCAGATGAAGTCTAAACTGAAACTCGCTGTTCTTGACATCACTGCACACATTGCAGAAATAGGAAGGAGTTGGAGAATTACTTCTGCTTGCTGTTTAAGGGGAAGAAATGTATAATGCCAAATAAATAACAATGTTATTATGAAAACAATATTTTAAAAGCAAAATTCTTAATGTAGCACATACTGCTAAAAGGATATGCAATATTGCACACAGCACATGCGTTATCCATGGTGTTATGAGATGGTCTGACCTGTCCCTTTCATCTTGCCACTTCCTTACCCAGGTGTGTCAAGTGTAGTGTCTACTGTAGCACTATTTTACGATACAACTTGCAATTGCTTACATTAGCCACGAACGATCGCCTAGCTATGAGCCAAGCTGCTTAATAAACACTAAAACGTCAACACCATCAATAAAGTCACACTATATAAATAAGTCCAATTAAAAAAAGTATACATCTGTACTCATCCATCTCAGTCAGTTGATGGATTAATCCATCGTA
Organism: Cepaea nemoralis; assembly: GCA_014155875.1. Taxonomy (NCBI): domain Eukaryota; kingdom Metazoa; phylum Mollusca; class Gastropoda; order Stylommatophora; family Helicidae; genus Cepaea; species Cepaea nemoralis. Next base: position 121,461 of record JACEFZ010028497.1, read on the forward strand.
TCTCAAATGCACTTTAACTCTTTCTGTTCTAGCCAGCCGTTAGCCTGAATCATCATATCCCAAACGTACTTTCACTTCACTGGTCCCAGCCAGTTGTTAGATTAATCTATCACAGATATACTTTAACTTCTCCAGCCTTTGCCAATTGGTGGGTGACTCAAATGTACTTTAATTCTTCCTGTCCTTATCAATTTTTGGGTTAAAGTATAATATCCCAAATGATTAATTCACCATATCTCAAATGTACTTTGCATTCAATGGTCCCAGGCAGTTGTTAAATTAATGTGTCTGAAATGTACTTTAATTATACTTTTGTCCTAGCCAGTTAATGGATTAATCTATCACATTTTAAATATAAACCCTTCTTGTCCCAGACAGTTGTTGGATGTATTAGTCATCTCCTAATTGGGCTTTAACTTCCCCTGTTCATTTGATGAATTAATCTTCCTCACATATACTTTGACCGTCGTAGCTGGTGTTTGAGTTAATCTATCCCAGATGTTCTTTAACTTATCATGCCCGTGTCATTTGAAGGTACGGTTAATTCATCATATCTCAAATATAAACTCCTGAACAAGGCAAGTTTGTTATCTCATAAATGTGCTTCAACGCTTCCTGTCCTAGCCAATTGATGGATTAATCTATCCAAAATATAATTGATCCTGTCCCAACCAGTTGTAGGATTAATCCATGCCCCACATATACTTAAACTATTCCTGTCCAACACCGAATGTATTTTGACTCTTTCTGTGCTAGCCAGCTGATGGATCAAAATAAGATTATACGATTAATCCATCATATCTAAAGTTAGTTAGTTAGTTAGTTAGTTAGTCGACAGATCATCCTCGTTGCACATCGGACCATTCAGTCCATAAGTGCTCGGATCCCCTCCTCAGCAAATCCCGCAGCGTGTAGCGGCTAACGACGCCAGTTCTGTGTTGGTTTATCAATCTTCTTTGGCTTCCTGCGTAGTGTTCTTGTTTGGCCACCCCTCTTTTAATTTGCTGCTCTCGCAGTCTGGCCATTGTTGTAGATTCACAATCATCACTTGGTTCTTGCAAAAGTCTCACTTCTCGTAGAGCATTCAGAATGTCAGCCTGGTCCATGGCGCGTCCACCCTCCACAGTAGCCTCACCTGCGAGCTTGTCAGCCCGCTCATTTCCTTGTACTCCCGCATGACCTGGCACGAAGATGAAACTAATCTTTGCCAGCCGAGACCGCTCCAGAGGCAGCAACCATTCTCTTCGGATCGACCCCTCCTCTATCCTCTTGATCATGTTCATTGAGTCGCTAAGGAAACAAGCCCTAGTGAATGTCTGTGTCTCGAGCCATGTTATTGCTTTACTTACTGCCATGACTTCCATGGTCAGGCTACTTGTGGTTTCAGTGAAAGCACCAGAGTCCTCCTTCACAATTCTCCCTCCGGCCCGAGCTGTAAAGGCCCATGAGCTTCTCACATGTCGGACGACCGACCCATCTGTGTAGATGACCGCGTCACTGTCTAGCGAATTCTCGAAAATCAACGCTTGTACTTCAGCCTCCACAGCAGCCGGATTTTCTTGTCTGCATTTTCTATCTAGTTGGATGCAAACTGAAAAGGATGTGCAGAAGTCTGTTGGCACTTGCACCCACTCCTCGCCAGGTTCTAAGTCCTCAAGTGAACACACCTGTTGAAGAATGTCTTCGGCTTGACCCATCCACGACCGTCCTCTTTTTAACCTGCTGCCCTTCACCTTCCTAATTTCACTATGCAGTGGATGCTGTGTGTTTGCGTTAATTCTGAGGTAGGCGCGTGCCCTGCAAACTTGCATTCTCTCTTCAATGGTTGGAAAATCAAGAAGGTAGCGCATCGCCCTGCATGCTGTATCTAAAGAAGAAGAAAAAAATAAGCTCCTGTTGAACTATACATGTACAATTGTTGGGTTTATTAATCAACACTCAAATGTACTTTAACTCCTCCTGTTTTAGCCAATTGTTGGATTAATCCGTGTCTCAAATGTCACGTGTCAGGACGTTCAGCCTATCAGGGCCGGACAAACTGAGTCCCACAATCTACTTACCTTGCAGACCCGGAAAGGAAAATGTGAAAGATATCCTTGTTTTAATTGGACGTACTGGAATATACACATGGCGTAATTTGCAACGAAAAGGTATTATGATTATATCAATGAGGCTCTTAAATGAGGCACATCAATGATGTACATCAATGTGGCACATCAATAAGGTTCATCGATGAGGTACATCAATGTGGCACATAAATGAGTTACATCAATGAGGTACATCAATTAGGTATACCAATGAGGTACATCAAAGAGGCACATCAATGAGGCACACCGATGAGGTACATCAATGAGTTACTTGAATAAGGCACATCAATGAGGTACATCAATGAGGCGCATCAACAAGGTACATCAACGAGGTACATCAATGAGGCACATCAATGAGGCACATCAACAAGGTACATTAATGAGACACATCAATGAGGCGCATCAACAAGGTACATCAATGAGGCACATCAACAAGGTACATCAATGAGACACATCAATGAGGCGCATCAACAAGGTACATCAATGAGGCACATCAATGAGGCACATCAACAAGGTACATCAATGAGGCGCATCAACAAGGTACATCAACGAGGTACATCAATGAGGCGCATCAATGAGGCACGTCTATTAAGCACATTAATGAGGCACATCAATGAGGCACGTCAATAAGGTACATCAATGAAGCACATCAATGAGGCACATCAATGAGGCACATCAATGAGGCACATCAATGAGGCACATCAATGAGACACATCAATGAGGCACATCAATGAGACACATCAATGAGACACATCAATGAGGCACATCAATGAGACACATCAATGAGACACATCAATGAGACACATCAATGAGACACATTAATGAGACACATCAATGAGGCACATCAATGAGGCACATCAATGAGACACATCAATGAGACGCATCAATGAGTTACTTGAGTAAGGCACATCAATGGGTTTCTTAAATAAGGCACATCAATGACGTTCCTCAATGAGGTACATCAATGAGGCACATCAATGAGACACATCAACAAGGTACATCAATGAGGCACATCCATTTAGCACATAAATGAGGCACATCTATTAAGTACATCAATGAGGTACATCTATGAGGCGCATAAAGGAGGCGCATCAATGAATTACATCAATGAGATACATCAATGAGGTAATTATGTAAACTCATTCTAAGGTCAGACACTACTTTAAAGTAACTACATGGGAAAGAAAGAGTTAAGCTATTCTATGCTAACTGTTCAACACCCAGTAATTCTGTAATGAAATATACTTCTAATAAAGTATAATACCTTCACGTGGCAATGCTGTCCCCTTGGATGTTAATTCTGACAGGGTGCTATGTCTGTCTGTATCTGGCTTACACAAGGAAAATACTGTAACCTCTCTTTTTGGGTGAGCAAGCCTTATATGCCCTTCTACATCAGATCTGAAATTTACAAGTGCATTATTGAATAAACAAATGTGACAACTCTTTCTGTGTAAGACACTGACTGGAATAATAAAGCGCATCGGTAACGCATTTTATAGGTTTACAAGTCAAGTTTAATGCGAGATATAAGTTCAACATTACATTAATCACTCTTAATAGTTATGACTGTTGTGGTCTCATGATGTCCATTTGCAAGTCAGAGCAATTTCCCCTAGTAATGGTACATTATCAGTACCAACATCTTGTCCGCGCACACACACATACACACACACACAGTCTGTCTGGAATGTTTGTTACTAGCCTACTAGGATGGAACTAAGTAATCACCAGCCTCACCATGTGGTCAACACAGTTAGTTCGTTGATTATTTAGTTAATTAGTTAGTTGAATGGTTAGTTGATTAGTTAGCTAGTTAGTTCATTGGTTAGTTGATTAGTTAGTTAATTAGTAAGTTAGTTGATTGGTTAGTTGATTTGTTGGTTAATTAGTTAGTTAGTTGATTGGTTAGTTAATTGGTTAGTTGATTAGTTTGTTAGTTAATTAGTTAGTTAATTATCTAGTTAGTTTATTGGTTACTTAATTAGTTAGTTAATTAGTTAGTTAGTTGATTGGTTAGTTAATTGGTTAGTTAATTGGTTAGTTGATTAGTTTGTTAGTTAATTAGTTAGTTAGTTAGAAAGTTAGTTGATTAGTTAGTTAGTTGATTGGTTAGTTAATTAGCTATTTAGATGTTAGTTTATTAATTTGTTTGTTTGTTTGTTTGTAAGTCAGTTAGTCCACAGATTATCCTCACTGCACATCGAACCATTATGCACCAGTTCTGATTTGGTGAATCATTCTTCTACCCCCCCCCCCCCCGGTCCCCTTTCCTTTATGAGCGCTCTTGCCTGGCTTCATCCTTTTTGACTAGATATTCTTGCAATCTGGTCAAGGTTGCAGATCGTAGTCATCAACAGATGCGTTTAATCGCCCTGCCTCTCTGAAGGCATTCATTATATCAGCCATGTCCACTGCTCGTCCGACTTCCACACTTGCCCGGCTCACAATCCTATCAGACTGTCATTTCTTCGTCCACCTGCGTGGCCTGGCACAAAAATTACCATGATTTGTGTCAGACTTGACCTTCTTAGAGTCTTCAACCACTGTATTCGAACCAAGTCTATCTTGATTTCCTTGCGTATACTCACTGAGTCACTGAGAAGACATGTCTTGCTGAAAGAATGTCTCCAGCCAGGCTATTTCTATATTTACTGCCATGACCTCCGAGACCAGACTACTTGTCCAGGCGAAAACACAGCAGTCTTCTTTCACAACTCTCCCTCTGACTTCAGTCGTAGAAGACCGTAACCTTCTCGTGTGTCGTACAACATACCAATCTGTGTAGCTGTGTAGATTATCTTATTCCCAGAAGTATTCTTATATATATATATATATATATATATATATATATATATATATATATATATATATATATATATATATATATATATATATAAGGCCTGAACTTCTGCCTCCACAATTACAGGGTTTTGTTGTAGCACCACCAAAACAGCCTAAAAGCATTTTGAAAATGGCGCACCACACACGTTTGGCACTTTTATCCTGTCTTCACTTAGTAGTAAAGTTGTACAAGAGAGATCGACTACAAGTTTATAACATCATCACAACTGTCGCTGTACATTTCTGATTACACTGAGAGATGGGAAATCTTAAATCAGGACAGGATTATGCTATTTTATTATTACATTATAGACATGATATTACAACTGGGGAAAACACGCGCGTGCATACACACACACGCAACAATGACCGTTATGCTTAGGGTCCTTCAGTACCAGAGAGTTACTGCAGATGGGGATCACCCCCTGCAATGAAGCCATGAATATAGTCAAGGGTCATAGACTAAGGCGAGGCAGGTCCTGGATGGCACAGGCAGAACTAATTATACGTCAGGTGTGTGATCTAGAGACCATTAATCGTGAAAAAAAAAAGAGAGTTGAAGTTCCGTAAGTTATGAGGGACTGGCACAATGTAATAATAACACTGGGTCGTGAGTGCAGAGAATGGGCAGCGGGCCGCACTGAGTTTGAAGTGCAACAGCTGATCCAGAGTAACACACATCAAGGTGACATAGTCATCTATACCGATGGGTCAGTGGTGAGAAACAGACCTGGCGGTTGGGGTTTTATTGCAAAGGCAACGAATCTTGAACAAATCTTGAAAAAGGAGGGTCTGGCATATGAGACTACGACCTCCAGCATTAGAATGGAGGTGGAAGCAGTAACAGCGGCATTCCGTTGGCTAGAGGAGACAACTGCAACACACGTTGTATTCATTAGGGATTCAAAGTGTATGCTTAGTAAGGTGGAGAAAGGAATGTTTCGTGTGGAATGGCTATCGTCGCTTCAGAGGTCACAGATTGTGAGAATTGTATGGATAGTTTGCCCTGGCCATGCGAGGGTGCGGGGAAATGAACAGGCTTATAGGCTAGCAGGGAATGCACCTCTCAGTGGTAGATTGCCTATGGACGGGAGGAGGGGGTGGTCGTGAGACCAGGTGGAGAAGGCGAGGGAACATATTGAGAACCCGTATGTGGAAAGAATGAGATTGCGGGGGATCGGCAGGGGTTCTGGAAGAATCTCAAAACTGAGAGGGAAGAACAGGAGATAGTGGTGAGAACGATTAGTAGTATGACTCTTCGCGGGCTATTGAACGAGGGGAGGGAGCACGTATGGGAATGTCCTGAGAGCAGTGATGTCGGTTCTAAAGTCAACTCAACAACTCAACCCAATACGCATGAAGACGTGTGAAGCCGGCCCTTTATCTGATTTCAATTACATTACAAAAGAAAGACTGTTGTTTTTTGTTTTTAACAGGAAATCTACAGATTGATGGGAAAGACCTTAGACTTGTAAAAAAAACATATATTGGAAACAACAAGCTGCCATAAGATTGATAATGAAGTAGGTCAATATCAGCCTTTTAAAAAAGGTGTGCAGCAGGGATGTGTAATGTCTGCAGATCTTTATTCCCTGTACAGTGAAAATATTTTCAGATATGTAGAAGAATTGAAAGGAATCATCATTGGGGGACGTAACATCAATAACATTAGATATGCGGATGATACAGTATTGACTGCAGACAATGAGCAGCATCTGCAACATTTAGTAGACGCGGTTGTTGCACACAGTGAACAACTGGGGTTCGAATTAAATTGTAAGAAGGCACATATTATTGTCGTCACTAGGAAGAGGGAAATACCACAATGTAATATACAAGTAAATGAGAATATTCTTAAACAAGTGAATCGGTACAGTTATCTCGGAACAGTCATAACATCTGATGGGAGATGCCTTGAAGAGTTTAGAATAAGAATTGCCATGGCGAAGGTAGCCTTTTGCAAGACGGAAAACATACTGAGCAATAAAAAGATGTCATTTGCAACAAGGAAAAAAAAAGTGTTGTAGTACTTGTACTTTTGAATGGGTGTAAAACGTGGACAATGAGCATAAAAGCTGAAAAACATCCAATGGCTGTGGAAATGTGGTTTCAGAGGAAAATGCAAAGAATACCATGGACAGATAGTTAAACCAATGACCAAGTCCAACAAGAAACAAATGAAAACTGATTAGAGAAATTAGACGTAGACAGTCATAATTTTTGGCCACCTTAAGAGAATAAATAAATTGGAGAACTTGGTGACAACTGGTAAGATCGAGGGGAAGAGAAGAAGGGAAAGGTAGAGAAGTAAATATCTGGATGGCTTAGCCACGTGGTATGATCGAGACAAGAACACTGAGCTGATCCACGGCTCTGGTGATCGCTTGAGATGACGCAACATGATCACCCACGATTATCGGCATAACACATAATGATGATAAAATAAATATTAAACCCATATATTAGCCAAGTGAATAGTCTTAAATACCCAGGGGCATTTATAAAATCAGATGGAAGGTGCACAACAGAAATTAATGACAGATTAATAAAAGAATATGGCAAGCAAACGCTGCATTTCAGAAAATGAAAAGTATTTTACGCAATACGTCACTATAATTGAATGTAAGAAAGAGAGTGCTGATATGCTATATAGACCTTGTTTTTCTGTATGGCAGTGAATCTTGGAATACAAATAAACAAATTAGGAAGAACTTAGAAGCAACAGGGATGTGGTTCCCGAGACGAATGTTGCGAAATTCCTTGGACTGCCAGAGCAACTAACGACGATTGCCTGAAAGAGGCTAATGAAACTATCAGGAGCGTTCATTTGAAATCCGTTCTTGCCGCACCGCGCGTAATTGCGTACTTTGAACATGATCATGTCATAGTCATGTGATAAGTACTGACCAATGAATAAAAGAGCAAATGGCCGGGTTGATCCAAAATCCGTCCAAAGAAGCTCAAAGAGCGGTGATTCAGGATGTCGACCAGTGGACATTCATCGAAGAATGCAGGCAGTGTACGGTAACAAATGTGTGTCGAAGACAACAGTGACAGACTGGGCACGAATATTTCGGAAAGGACGTCAGTTCACGATTGATCTTCGACGGCCGGGCATATTGTTGCAACAGAAAAAAACCATCGCCAAAATTGATGCAGCAGTACAGATGAACCGTTTTCGACGTTCGCTAGTGAAAGAATTTGATGTGTCAATTGGGACAATTCAAAAGGTTGTTCGTAAGAAACTGCAATATCGGAGGGTGTGTTCACAGTGGGTACCGCGGATGTTGACCGACCACCAAAAAGAGGAACGCATGGGATGGTGTTTGAACCACTTGCTGCGTTACAGAGTGGAGGGTGATGCAATTCTCCTCCGCATAGTGGCAGGCGATGAATCATGGTGTCATCACTTTGAGCCGAGCAGCAAAAGAGAGAGCATGCAATGGAAGCATGGTGGATCACCAAAAGCCACAAAATTCAAGTTACAGTTTTCCGCTGGTAAGGTTGTGCTGAGCGCTATTGTTGGCCGACTTTAAAAAACCTGGTGTCAACACAACTCTACCCACTATTTGGATACACTAGACAAGCTGCAAAAAGCAATCAAGAATAAACGACCCGGCATGCTTACTCGCGGTGTGATTTTGTTGCACGATAATGCTCGTGCGCATTTTGCAAATATTGTGCAGGAAGCATTAGCTTGGAAGAAGAGAGAAATTCTGCAGCATCCAGCCAATAGTCCTGATTTGTCACATGTGATTTTCATTTGTTCGGACCTCTAAAAAAAGCTCTCAAGGGGCAACGATTTCATATAGATGCAGACATAATGAACGCGGTAAACACTTTGTTCAGTGAGCAACCACAATCCTTTTTGTGTGTGGATAGCATTCGCCGCCTACCTAAGCAATGGGATGCTTGCCTGAATGCCTACGGCGATGTCTTCTGACCAACCCATGGTGCATAATTCATTCATAATGAATGCTTTGTTTAATTCTACCACTCATGTTAATGTTTCTGTTATGCTCTTGTAATAAAGCCACTGGAACGGGTTTCAAATGTACAACCCTTATAGAACATTGTATACAACAAAGAGAAAGAAACAAAAAGCTTTCTTTGGTCAACTGGTGAGAAAAGAGGCATTGGAGAACATCGTGATGACCGGAGAGATCGAGTGAAAGAGAGGCAGCTGCCGACCAAGAGAAATGATGTGCTGGATGGATTGAGACGGTGCCACGGAGGAATATCATCAGCAGAGTAGATTCAGAACAAAGACCGAGATATTTGGAGAGACATGAACGTCTATGCCAGCTGGCAGGAAACTTGATGATGGCGACGATACATTTACCAACACACACAAGATTAACTAACATTGCAATTAAAACCAAATGATAGAAGTTAAATAAATAAACCCAAAGAAATACAATGATATCCTACCTTGTCATACTTCTAAATTCACAATCGCTGCACAGATACGAATCTGTAGGTGCCTTGAATTCATCTTTCCAACGTAGGCACTTTCCAGAGTTTGAATATACGAAGCCTGATTTCCTTTCAGTAAGCCGAACATCTTGTCTGGGGTGATCACTGTTGTAGTGTTTCTCAACGTCCCTCACACATTTCAGAATCCTGCTGCACGCTGTACATCTAAAAGGGTAGTTATGCTGATTGAATGACATCATGCCTGTCATCATATCTGTGGTAGGGGCATTTTCAAACTTGGACTCAGTTGTACTTCCACGTGGCATACTTAGGTTGTTCCCCGAATGAGCAGTTCTCAAATTCTGTGCCAAAAAATCTTGGTTTTCATCTCCTTCTGCTGCAGTTTTTGCTTCCAGCTGATTTGCCGTCCAAGTCCCACAAAGTTTCCTTTCTTGTTTTCTCGGAATCACAACTGCTGATGCAGTGGCCGTTGTGCAATGCAACAATATAGCGTCAGACATACATGTTGATGCAGTCTCTGAACATATCCTGTCTGGAAATGTTTCATGAACATTACCTTGTCTTTTACTTATTTCTACTATGTGAGATATATCAACTGACTTTAATTCCGGCTTTTTAATTGTACTTGAAGACTGAATACTTGTTTCTGAGTTAAGGCTGACATTTATATCAATATGGTTAGATGTGGCTGCAGAATTGTTATCATTTCTAACAGTATTTTGAGAAGACACTGGTCCCAAAAGCCTCATTTTAGAACACACATTTTGTACAGAAGAATGACGATCCGATTCCTGATATTCTGTCTCATTATTCCCCCTAGTGTTATTGTCTGCAGATCGAGGAGAAAGTAGTGAAGTTGCATTGGGTGCAACCGTTTTCTTTGTTTGCAGACTTACAGTTGGCGGCATTCGATGGGTATGGTCAATTGTTTTTGCAAATGTACTGCTCTTTGTATTATCTGAAGTAGGTTTGTCTGCTTTTCTATCACTTTCTTCAGTGACTGTGCTTATTACTTTGCTGCTCGAGGCTTGACTGTCAAGGGATCCTGCATGATCGAGCTGCGGGATTTTAATGCTCATAGTCGTTTTAAACAAATTTCTTTCAGTTCTTGCCGACCGAGAATCACCATTATTAGAGATGGCAGCTGCCTTTGAGGTGACAGTCGGCTTTTCCTCAGAACTGACTTCATGCTCAGGCACTGGAGAAATTTCCCTCGAATTCTGCTCCAGAATGCTTTCAGACTTTGAATATGCTAACTTACATTGTGGCGCCTTTAATCCCTGCTCAGGTGTTGGTCGATTCTGACTAACACCTTTAGATGTCTTCTTATTTTCACTTGCCCCAAGAGGCTGTTTCTGTTGGTCACTAGTTACATTTATATCACACCTGTTTAAATGAGTATGTATTTTCGCTTGGATTAATTTTTTATTACTTATTGTTTTAGGCTTCCGTTTTGTAGCATCACCTTTTAATGAGGACTGGCTACGCTTCTTTCGCTTGGCAGGAGTTTGTGAAGTCATATCTTTGCACTCTGCGACCTGTCCATTATTGGAATAGTCAACACGTGTGAATAGCTGGTCGTGTGCAATTGGACTATCCATAACAGTGAGTTCACTGCCTCGATGCACAAACTTCAAATGTTCATACAAATCTTTAAGCGTAGTATATGTTGCTGGACAGTGTTCACAGCGGTAATATGGGTGTTCGCTACTTATATGCTTATTCATCTCCTCATGATCCCATATACATGTAAAATTACATTTTATACATTTATACATTTCAGTCTTCCGCTTTTTCACAATTTTATGGTAACTTTTAGAACTTACTCTACACACTTGTGCAGTCACATCAGCACCCTGAATATATTTCGGTGACTGACTAATCAGCTACAGATCTCTCCAGCTTTTTTAATGTGTCTTCTGACTTGCCGTGCTTTTCAGAATTAATCCTCAATCGTTTAGAAGTAACAATTGCCTCATCTGGCTCGCCTTCTAGTTTTCTCTTACAATGTGAATCAAACATATCTCTATCGTGTTTGGTATCTGGTCGGCAGCATTTATGCAATTTCTCCGATACCATTTCTCTTCCTCATCATCATCAAGTGCCGTGCCGGCTGGCGTAGGCGTTCATGGCTCTCCATAGATCTCGGTCTTTGGTTTTCTGGATCAACTCTGCTGCTGATATTCCTCCATGCCACCGTCTCAATCCATCCAGCATCACTTCTCTTGGTCTACCTCTGCCTCTCTTCCCCTCGATCTTTCCAGTTGTTACGATGTTCTCCAATGCCTCTCTTCTCATCACATGACCGAGGAAAGCTGTTTGTCTCTGTCTTATTGTTGTATATAATGTTCTAGTTTCATTAGCCTGTTTCAGGCAGTCGTCGTTAGTTACTCTGGCAGTCCAAGGAATTCGCAACATTCGTCTCAGGAACCACATCTCTGTTGCTTCTAATTTCTTCTTAATTTGTTCATTTACATTCCAAGATTCACTGCCATACAGCAAAACTGGTTCTACATAGCATTTCAGCACTCTCTTTCTTACATTCAGTGACAGTGACTTATTGCATAAGATACTCTTCATTTTATGAAATGCGGCTTTTGCCTGCCCTATTCTGCTCCTAATCTCTGTTGTACATCTTCCATCTGATGTTATAAATGCCCCTAGGTATCTAAAATTATCAACTTGGTTAAGGATTTTCCCTTCTATTTCTATGTCACATTTTGGTGTCACCATTTTCTTTGATATTACCATTGTTACTGTCTTCTTGATATTCAAGTTGAGTCCTTTCCTTGCACTCTCTGTTACTACAACGTCTAATAATTGTTGTAGGTCTGTTGAATTATCCGCCACCAATACTGTGTCATCTGCATAGCGTATATTATTTATATTATAACCTCCAACTAGTATTCCTGGCATCTCTTTGATCTCTCTCATTATTACTTCGCTATACAGGGAGAAAAGATCTGGTGACAAGACACACCCTTGTCGTACTCCTAGCTTTATCTGTTCGTAACTACCCTCTTTATTTCCCATTTTAATTGCTGCTACTTGGTTCCAGTAAATATTCTTTATTATTCTTAAATCTTTTCCATCAGTGTTGATATCTTCCAACATTTTAATCAGTTCATCATGTTTTACTTTATCAAATGCCTTAGTATAATCTATGAAGCACAAATATATGTCCCTCTGTTTCTCTATTGACCTTTCTATTAGTGTCCGCAATGTATAAATTGCATTGTTTGTGCCCTTTCCTTCCACAAATCCATACTGTTCTTCACTAATTTCCATTTTTATTTTCTTTTTGGTTCTTCTCATTATGATTCTGAGTAGAAGCTTAGTGATATGGTTTATAAGGTTAATTGTACGAAAATCTTCACAATCAATTGCTCCTGGTCTTTTTGGTATAGCTATAAATACAGATTTCAGCATATCACTGGGTAAATATCCACTGCTGTAAATATCATTCAACATTTTGGTTAATATATCTACTCCAAATTCTCCCAAAACTTCTAATTCTTCTATTGTGATTTCATCTGGCCCAGCTGTTTTTCCTTTCTTCATACGTTTCATAGCGTCAGCGACTTCTTCTTTCAGAATAGGTGGACCTTCTAAGTTACTATCTTCTGTTAATTCTGCCCTTTCTCCTTCATATAATTCTCTTATATACTCATTCCACCTCTTCATTATAGCATCTTCCTCTAATATTATCTTTCCTGTTTTTGATTTCAAACACCCTGTATTTATTCTTATTTTTTTTCCTGTAAGCTCACTGATTTGTCTGTGCATATTTTTTGTATCTTTAATGGAATTTAATTCAATTTTTTTGCATTGCTCGTTTAACCAACTTTCTTTAGCCTTTCCACATTTATCTTTTATTTCTTTATTTATCTTAGCGTATTCTTGTTTGTCATTTTTATACTGTTTTCTTTTGTCCATCAGGTTTAAGATATCTTCATTCATCCATTTTTTCTTAGCTATTTTGCCTCTCTCTGGTAATACTTCTTTGCTAGTTTGATGAATGGAGTCCCTTAACATTTCCCATTGTTCATCTATACTCTGTATTTTAGTTATTGCATTGTACCTATTTTTCACAGTCACTCTGTATTGTTCTTGCATTTCTTTATCTATTTTTAGAACCTCTTTATTAAGTCTCATGTTCTTAACCATTTTTTTCCCTCTCTTTAATCTTACTTTTATTTGTCCACATAGTGGTACATGATCACTATTACAGTCAGCACCAGGCATTGTCTTTACATTAATTAAAGCATTTCTAAATCTTTTATTAATTAGTATGTAGTCAATTTGGTTGCGTATTTTCTTATCAGGGCTTATCCATGTGTACAGTCGTCTTTTATGGTGTTTAAACCATGTGTTTCCAATTATCATATCATTGATATTTGCCCATTCTATTAGCTTTTCCCCTCTTTCATTTCTTGTACCTAAACCATAATTCCCCACTACATCCTCCATATTTCCCTTTCCTACTTTTGCATTAAAATCACCAAGTATTATCTTTATTTCTTGTGATCCAATTTGAGCCATCGCCATTTCTATTTCGTCGTAAAAGTGTTGTATTTCTTCATCACTACTGCTTGCTGTTGGCGCATATACTTGTATAATATTTATGTCTATTGGTTTGCCTTTGATTTTTACCATAATAACTCTATCTGAAATACACCAGTATCCATTAATTGACTTGGCTGTTTTTTCGTCTAATATTATTCCTACACCTTTTTCATGTGTATCCCCTCCAGAATAAATTATTGTGTGATTGTCAGCTATAATTTTGCCCGATCCCTTCCATCTCATCTCACTAACGCCTAGTATATTCATTTTCATGCTATCCATCTCTCTTAGAACATTGGTCAACTTTCCTAGCTCATTTAATGTCCTAACATTCCATGTTCCTACTCTAAATTTATTTATTTTAGTTAAGATTTTGCCATCAGTAGCTGGATGACGGTCTGGTGTCACCTGTGGCTCATGACTGTCCCTACCGGACGAGGATGCCCTAAGACAGCCATTAACGTCCTTCACTAACTTTGATTTATGTTTTGCCATGAAGTCTTGGGAAGATAATGTGGTGGTTTCCCCTTGCCTTCCACATTCACATGGTGGTCTTTTTACCTCTGCTTTTGACAGCCATTTCCGACTGCAAGGACAAGTGAGTGCCCTGCTCTGCTCAGCTGCAGAGTTGTCCACTTATTCCGGTGGATACTCGGTCCCCAGAGCTGTGTTAGCCACACCGTAGTGTGTTTCCATCCTCTACCGCGTGGAGGTGCAGTTGGGATTTTCCCTTCATAAAGTTATGGTCTCTGACCAAAACTCTCCAGTCCTTTTAGAGGACTTCTCTTCCTAGTGTGGTGAAATCAATCGCACCATGACTGCTTTCAGACAAAACCATGCTATCATTGTCGACAGCAGTCTGTACAACAGAATTCAGTGCAGGATTAGTCTTTGATTTTTCTGAACGAACATATGGTTTGGTGTTGGGCCTAGATATGTTATAATTGTTGTTAATTGTGCTGCTTTCTGGCGGATCAACTTCAGATTCAGAGTTCTTGTGTAACCTTTCATCTGTCACTAATCTGCACTTAGCACACTTACCAGTAAAAGATATCTTTAGTAATGTATCTTGTGGTTGCACATTGTGATCACCATCAGTAAAACAAGAAATCAAAGTACCACAGTTACACCTAAAAGGTGAATTGCTTAAATCCTGTTCAGTGTAAACCTTGTCTGAGAAACCATCTGTTTCAGTATGAGAACTATCTTTGTTCTCAGTTATATTTGAAGCAATGGGGATCTGGTCTACAGAAGCAGTGTTATTAGTTTCCTCCATGAAGTTGTCACTATGTGAAGGTGAGCTTAACACATTCTCTTCACGGGTTTCTCTGCTCTCTATACATGCTGAGGTTTGATTACTGGCATAAAGCTGGCCATCTTTTGTTCTAACAAGGCTGTTCTTGTTATAATGTAGTTCATCATATGATCCATCCTTTTCTGTTTCTTGCTTTTCTGCCTGGATATCTTGAGTCAAATTTGAGCTTGTCTTATCTATGTTAAGATGCAATAGATCATGTCCACAAGAAGTATCATTCTCTAAAATGTCATAATTTCCAGCAAAGTCACCGGCAGACTCTTGTAAAGTGCACGTTGGGTCTTTACTGGGGCTGAAATCAAAACCATGGCAGCTGTCATGATCGGGGCCCAAGCTGTTAGTGGCAGGGTTTGCACAGTCACCAGAGTCACGTGATACTTTTTTAAGCACACTGCTCACATCTGGTGTGCAGTGACTTCTATTATTAGTACATGGCTCTTTCAACAGATCATTTATTTTTGCTTCTGAAATTCCAGTCACTGCAGGAGAAGCAGCCTGGTCTCCACCATCCTTAACCACATTTGAAATCTCATGTTCTGTATCATGTTGAACACCAGACCTAAGGTTGTTTTCCAGCACCACAGATGAATGTCTACTTTCCTGTCTATTGTCAATATCTGCTCCAATATCTTCTACAGGTAAACAAGTGCTCTGTGTGTGTTCCAGCTTATTCTGTTCTGATACACACAAGATGGTCCTTGTTTCAGCCATGTCTAAATTGAAATTAACAGCTGAAGTGCTGGCCAAATCTGACACCCTTGTGAATGGCAATGATAAGGCTGTTGATGTGATATTAAAATAATCTTTAGAACCAACACTACAATCACTGGCCTGTGGCAGTTTGCAACTTACTGTATCGCTACTGCTAACAGATGTTACATGATAGCCATCTTGACTTTCAACAGATGTAGCTTGGTCTAGATCTGAACTAGCATCAATGTTTCCAACAACTAAACGGGAAGTGTGTTTAACTCTAGAATGACTTATTGCACTGGCTGCTTCTTCTTGTCCAGCAACAGAATACTCTGCTTTTTCATTTAAACAATGATCATTGAGTGGTACAGTCATATTGTATGGCAAGGTGTTGATATTTTCACTCACTGTCTGACCAAAATTGTCATGATTGGATGATTGCACTCCTAATGGTATCTCTGCTACAACTCCCTGAAGGCATTGATCTTCATAGTCCAATATTGTGTTTGTAAGATTGTCTTCAGCATGTGACAAGGCAGATTTGACACTCTTGCTGCTATCAATAGATGTACTGGTTTTAGAAACGGGTTGAACATATTCTACCATATTACCACTATTTTCAATTTGCATCAGTCCATCACTGCCACTCATAGAAGCCTTAATAGCAGTTAAATCTGGTGCAATTTCTCTCAATTCATTATTTCCACGACTTGAAACAGGCCTCATTAATCTATGTAGATCTACATCAATACTGCGGCTTCTTTCATTGATAGTAGTGGTGTAAGTTCCAGAGTCACACTGCTGTGCTACACTGTTCCCCCTCCTTCTTTCATTGATAGTAGTGGTGTACGTTCCAGACTCACACTGCTGTGCTACACTGTTCCCCCTCCTTCTTTCATTGATAGTGGTTGTGTACGTTCCAGACTCACACTGCTGTGCTACACTGTTCCCCCTCCTTTCATTGATAGTGGTTGTGTAAGTTCCAGACTCACACTGCTGTGCTACACTGTTCCCCCTCATCTCATTTCTATTTGGTCCTGTATTTGCAACTGCACCTTTTTCAGCCTTTCCAGCATTCAAAGAAACAGCTGATATTAAACTTCTCATAGCTGCAGATGTCTTCACTAAATCTAATAAGTTGGGAATTATAGAAATTTGTTCATGTGTAGTTTGAGCTTCGATACCATCAGCCATATCTCTCCCCTCTTGATGAGAATGTGTCTCAGTTAACTCAACATCTTTACTGCGTACTTCAGAATATTCAGTTACATTGCTGGCAATAGTTTCTGTCTCGTCAAAGATATTTGCAGTTGCCCCAGACGTAGCGTGAGATTCATGATGTGTGCCCTCACACTGATAATCTGATGTTTCTGCATCTCTCTCAACATTTGACAGGCCTGGAATGTCTTCCCATGAAGACTGCTGTGGTTCATTACTGTGCATTTTGCGTTCATAACACAGAAGTTTTCGCTTTATGCAGTACATTCGAGGCAAATCCACATGCTCTTTTGCCATATGCTTCTGCCATGATAGGGTACTCAGAAAAAAAGATGCACAGTATTTACACTCAATAACTTTCAAAAGTGATTCCTGTAAATGTAATCCAAGTTGGTCCAAATCTGCAAATTCTGACTGACACATATTACATGCAAAACGATAAACAACAGCAAAGATATCACTGTTTGCAGCCAAACTTGTCTTCAGCATCCTGATGATACATTTCATGTCATTGTTTTCAAACTGAGCCACTTTGTCTGAATTCTCAAGCAATGAGCAAGAAAAAGTTTTTCTATTATCACTTGCTAGGTGGTCTTCCATATGCTGAATTAAATGTTTGCTAGACCGACATCTAAACCCACAATGAGCACACGGTAAATTTTGTTCCAAGGTGTGAACTCGTTGGACATGAACTTCTAATTCCACTGCTGTGGGAAATGAGATGACACAAATCCCACATCCATAAAAACACCGCAGAGAAATATCATCATCATCACCCATTCCAATACTTCCAGTTGAATGCCTCTCTGTCCCTGTCCTAGGATTTACTACAACAGTCTCGTTTGCTAACGATGGCGTAAATGTAGCATTATCATGTGACTTTCTTATACTCTCGGGCAATAGTCCGTCAGTTTGTGTTATAGAACTTGTGACAGCAGTTTGTGTTATAGAACTTGGGACATCAGTTTGTGTTATAGAACTTGTGAAAGCAGTTTGTGTTATAGAACTTGGAACAGCAGTTTGTGTTATAGAACTTGTGACAGCAGTTTGTGTTAAAGAACTTGGGACAGCAGTTTGTGTTATAGAACTTGTCACAGCAATTTGTGTTATAGAACTTGTGACAGCAGTTTGTGTTATAGAACTTGCAACAGCAATTTGTGTTATAGAACTTGTGACAGCAGTTTGTGTTATAGAACTTGTGACAGCAGTTTGTGTTATAGAACTTGGAACAGCAATTTGTGTTATAGAACTTGTGGCAGCAGTTTGTGTTGTAGAACTTGTGGCAGCAGTTTGTGTTATAGAACTTGTGACAGCAGTTTGTGTTATAGAACTTGTGACAACAGTTTGTGTTATAGAACTTGTGACAGCAGTTTGTGTTATAGAACTTGTGACAACAGTTTGTGTTATAGAACTTGTGACAGCAGTTTCGGCTACTGACAATGGAGTAATTGTAAAATTGCTATGGGAGTTATCTATTCTCTCAGATGACAGTTTCTCTATATGTGTTACAGAACTCACAGCAGCCGTTTCCGCTGCCAACAATGGGGTTACTGTAACACTATTATGTGACTTTTCAGGCTGTGTTCTTTTCTTTGATAAATCTAAAGGCAATTCATCTGAATAAGGTCTATCAACTATTCTGTAATTAATACTTCCTGTCCCTCGATTATGACCATTAATGTCATCACACTCATCATCTGATATATCCTCATATGTGTTTTTGTAACAACTCTTTTGATTACCCGAGTTGAAATCTGCAGCACTGTTTATATCAATGGCAGTTATATTTCTCATATTTCCATGACTAAAGCTCTGATCATTTATTAATTCGCAGGAAGAACTAATATTCTGATTGTCTGTTGGTTTCACCTCAACCTGTATGGCAGATTCTTGCACACCCCGTGCACCTTTCTCCAAACCATTACTTGCCGTCATTGCAGCAAAGTCATGGTTTTGCTCAGTTTCTATCATGTGCCTATGTTGATCTGGAACTAGGGTCGTTGGTGGAGAAGAACTTTCATTGGAACATAAAACAGATTCTGCTGGCAAAATCTGTTGGCATTCATGTGGTGCAATGCTTGGTAGTAGTAGCACTGTTGAAGATGGGCTTTCACTCATATTTATTTGTTTCACAGTTTTAACCCTAGAAGGTACTGGAGCTGAGCTGCTGCTTTCAGATGAGGAAATGTTCTGAACATCTTCATTCACAGTTTCTATGGAGGATTTTGGTGTAAAGTAACTCCTAATTTGATCAGTCATTGGTTCCTGAGATTTATCATAGAATGACTTTACAATAGCCTCTAAGCGAGCACAGTATGGAGAATATCCTGTAGGACAGCAAGAAATATCTGCCCCATGAGTGTGCTTTTCCCAAATATGTTTACAACATGAATCATAGTCGGTGTACCATTTCATTTGACAGACCAGGCATAAAAAACATCCCTTGACAACATGCAGGAATGATAAGTTACTAGACCCCACAGTTTTTAATTGATGTTCAGTGGTGATACTCCCAGTTTCTGGTAAAGAAGATTCAGTGCTAGCAACAGTGTCTGTGGCATTATCCTGCACAAATTGTTGAACATCCCCTTGACCAGCAGCTAAGCTCATTATGTTTTCAATACGAATTTGTAAGGGAGTGTCAGCGTCCCCATCTGTAGAATGTTCGCTTTTAATAACAGCTGCTGGACTGTGTTCATGAATAACTTCTGTAGCTAATCTTGAAGCCTCTTGGTTTATTTGAAAACTGCCGTTCCCAGCAAAGTCACCTTTCACATTATCACTTTCAACACCAGATTTAACTTCTGTAGGAAATTGCTGAATGCTGACTTTATAAATATTTCCTGCATCAGATTCAGTAGGACTCTGGCAATTTACAGACATATCTGCGGACATCAATGGGCTATTTTCTTCAGTGCTAGCTATAACAGCTGGTGCAATTGGCTGGTTCATAGGGGAGGGAGATACGGTTGGTACTAGATGGTCCCCTGCTTTGTGAGTATTTGATGTGACAGCCGAGGATGGAGATATATTATTCATAAGACTGGGTATTGAAGTGGATGCCATTTGGGTCCCTTGAACCTGCCTTGAAAGTTTTGGGGGAAATGGAAGTCTCAAAGAAGAGTCCAAGGCTGGAGTGCAAACATTTTGTGATAAGCAGCTTTGGGCTTGTGTCTGAAGGACATTGGTTGATGTTTGTGGTTGTGTTGTAAATTCAACTAAATATCTTCTCTGTTCAGCTGGAAGCTGTGGTCTTGTAGAAGTTAAAACAGTATTAGAAATTAGTTGGCTGGCTAGATGAGGATGTGCTCCCAAGGACCCTCGTGAGATGGCCGTAGGAAGTGAACTTTGAACTGTCGATGTCGGTCCTCGACGGCTAAAATGTGAACAACTTGCCACTGGTGCTTTCATTGTTTTCAGTTTTTGTCTTGCCGCTGTTGTCAAATTCTGTGCGGGAGTTTTGCCAATAACGACTGCGGCAATATTACTCATCGGAACTAGCATATTTACCGGTTTGTAAAACGCTGTGCCGTCATTTCTAGCTTTCTGTATAATTTCTTTGGTTCTGTCAGTAAGTTTCAACACAAATATTTGTTCTTCCTGTTGGTGACAGGATCTGAGATGCTCATAAACATCATTCCTAGTCGAGAAATCTCTGTCACAGTAGTTGCATATATATGGCTTCAGTGTCAAATGGCCTTCTAGATGCTCACAAAATTCACTCTCCGGCAATTCAACTGTGCATAACGAACACATGAACTTTGCATTGACCAGATTGTAACTGACACCTGCTGTAATCTGCTGGTTTCTTGGTTTACAGTGGCGTGCATCAAGCAATGCCATATCAGACGTCTTCATTTTACAGCGATTGCAGGTCAAACGTTGAGGTTCTGCC
Source organism: Cepaea nemoralis (assembly GCA_014155875.1). NCBI lineage: Eukaryota > Metazoa > Mollusca > Gastropoda > Stylommatophora > Helicidae > Cepaea > Cepaea nemoralis. The sequence continues at coordinate 142,516 of JACEFZ010028497.1, forward strand.
ACTCAATGTCAGTTATATTTCTGGCCATCTTAAAGATTTTGTATTTCAAGCATGCTATACCTGAAAATGAAATAAGTTAATCAATAAACTCAGTATTATATGCGGTGTACACAATAGGTTTTCTGGTTCAGATAACGTACATATATTATCATTATTAAAAAGATAACACAGTCAACATCATAGTGAAATTATATTAATAAAATTATAGCATATTAATTGATTAGTTGGCCTTATGAATCAAGCCATGTGACAGCTGAATATAAATTCTTGTTGCAAGTGGGTCAGGTAACACTTAACAAATTCATATCTAATGAGTCTCAGATTGATGGCTTGTGGAGATGAATCCCTGAAGGAATTTTCCCCACATAGAAGTAATGAAACTCTATTAGACCAAATATTAGACTAAACTTAACATCAAGTCAGTCTGCTGATTGTGTGAGATGATGAACAGCGACAACCGAGGCTTGTGGGCGTGGCACATTTTTGTATTTGTATTTGCTCGCTTTGATCTCAAGCGTAATCCATAGCACTGGACTGATTTTTGCGCGTGGATTTGCTTTCCCTGTTATCAGTGTTCCTCGCCAACAGGCGAACCCACTCCGACTTTAGAGGTAGGCATTGCACGTGATGATGATTAATGATGGCTAGTCGACCAACTACAGTTATGGTTGTTGAAAATGGCTGACGAAAATAAACACGAAGAGATAATGTTAGGTTCCTTTGGAATCGGATATAACATTAGTGGAACAGGCAGGAAGATAGACTTTAAGCTGTAAAAGTTGAATATAAAGACAGCCGGGTACCTTATCCAGGCAAACCCCTTGCTAGCCTTGCTATGATACAATTAAGTTACCTCGGTTGTCCATTGCATCAACAGGGCAACAGACACATAAACAACAGAGATGCACAGCTGGCCCGCTCAACTTGACTAATTTTATAAACGATAAGCTGGTACCTCTGCATATATCTTTATTGGCTAATTAATATAGCTTTAAAACAAGGCAGAATATTATAAATTAGTGAATTCGTAAATACAATATGAGTTTAAATATCGTGTTACGGGCCAAAAATGGTGATGATTCGGAACCCGCTACAATCAATACGTTTAGCAATTTATGAACTTTCGATCAAAGAGTTCTTACAATCATGAGATTTCTGCAAATATGTATCGTTGTTTCGTTTCTTCTATTGTTTTTTTCCCCCTCTGAAACAGGAACGAACTAACAAAAATTGTTATTTTTTTCTTAAATTATTTGTCGCGGGAAATGGTTACAGGATCAACGATTAGTTACGACATTTTCAGAAACATCAAGAATCAAATGCTGCATGTACCTATTGTAGCAGTTGGTGGCACAAGTCAGCCAGCTGTAATGTATAACGACCCAACTTCCCTACAAATAACAAGACTGGATATTATCTCTTTCAAGCGCACGTAAAAAGGCCATAACTAGTGTCATTGTCAAATGCAGGATATGTGACACTTGAACTCTTGAAATTACTGATACATTTAATAGAGTTGTCGCTTAAAGTCGGTTAAAAGTCGACTTCATTCACCGGGTTTTTATCCTATATGGTTATGGTTCAGTCTCTTTCCGCAGCGCGGGCTGCCGAAAACGTCTCACAAAGTATGAACTCCGTAGCTCCAGCGACGACCCCAGGAGTCTCCGAAAAAATGCACCCGTGAACCGAAGGACGCGGCCCGGAATCGAACCCACAACCTTCGGAGCCCGAGTCAGGCGGCTTGACCACTTCTCCACGAAGACTCCCAATTAATAGAGTTGTGATGTGTACAAACTGTTGTTTAGCTCTGACAGTAAACCTATCTGTAAATGTAGTCACCCATTCCCAAGCAATGGCATCAGTACACACATGAAACAATCCGAAGCTGCGCCACGGCTTTGGTAATGATAGTCCAGCTTTACTGACTAGGTACTCAAGGTGTTCTACGTGAAAATGAAGTGCATTACATTTAATGGGACAGTTGAATTTTATCTGCCAGCTGAGATCACAATGGCAACGACATATATTACAGGCAAAGCCCTGGATCCCCAGTCTCAGATTTGACTTGAAATGTACCAACAGTCAAAGAGTGTACAGAGGAGGAAACTGACAATTGGTATCACAGTGAATATTGTCAGAAGCAATGTTGAAGTTACCAGAATACAAAATAGATTAGACACAGTAGATGGGGATTAAGCTATACTTGAGGTGAAAAACCAGACAGAGACTAGAGATAGCAAAGCTGATCGGGAGAAGATTGATTTAAAATTGAACTTTTAGAATTTTCCAACAAAGTCAAGCCATTGATCTTGACAAATATTTTCAGTGGTGTATTACGTCAGAATCGGTGCAATCCAAGAACAGTAAATGGTTCTTCAAAATTAAGCATGGCTTTCTTACTGACTGTTTTACAACTAACAAGATTGTCTGCAGGCAAGTCCCACGGTGTTTAGAGAGTTAATTAGGAAAACATCTCATAATATCACCTTTGCAGGTCACATGGAAATGGCTCGTACACAACACAGTCTTGTTGCAGTTTTATTAGCCATAGTATAGCAAAGATATCAGTTTATGATACAGATCATATTCACTGTGCCATAACATGTATCCAAAAGGAAGTACAGCAAAACCAAATGTGCAAGCTACAGACCTGAAAGTTGGCCTTTTGTCAAATAACGAGTGCGACGGAATGACGTAGTATAAATTAGTTAGTCCTTTATACCAAAAATACTATAAAATCGAAGAGACGACATGACAACCCAAAAAAAAAAAAGCGTCACACGAAGATGACAATAGCAACGGCAGACTTGCGGGGAGATTTGGACAAGACGGCGGTGCATTTCAATATCGGAAAACTTTAGTTGGCTAAGGATTGGATTGGCATCAAATCAGTGGCTTGAATAGTAATGAATAGCAGAAATAGGTTGCCGAAATGATACGTAATATCGCCACGGATAAACGAACCTGCAAAAGGAGAAATTAGTATATTGTTGCAGATCGGCGAGACACATACTTGATGGATAGAAAGGCGAATCCCAGAGGACAAGTAGGGCAACATGTAAACATTTTGTGATAGCACAGGTTTGTGATTTTATACTAATATCAATTTCAATTTTTTTTTTTAAATCAATTTCTATAATACTTACTGCCGGTCCTGGCGACACAGGCCCTGTAAACGTTGAATGCTATTATGTGATAAACAAACCTAGCACACTGCGAAAGAAATTAAATGAAATGACGATTTTACTTGCTAAATGCCCAGGAATCGACTTTTTTTTATTCAAGTTCTGATTAGCTCGTAGAGCTCATATTACTGTTGATTATTGAAGCGAGCCGAAGTTCATTTTGTTATAATTTATCAGTTGGAATTAATGAACAACCCGTAAGCAGTAATATGGCACCTACTTTCTGTTGTGTCCAGTCGTAGTATGTTTTGACCGTGGTTGATTTTTGCACAACATCGCCACAAAATACGATTGAAACACATTACATCAGAAGCTATGATTGAATCTTATTATTGGCTTCTTGCCGTCTTGACAGATGATAGTTTGTTAACATTGTGCTTCGAAAAGGTATAATAACTACAGCCCATGGCGGTTGCGAATGTAACTGATCAGACCTATTCGCGCTGTACATGTTCGTCCACAATGGATGCATGTGAGCACATGGCCATTTTCACCATCAAGCACAATTTTACGTCTCACTCGCTCAGTGTGTGGCTGTGACAAAATTGCCTTACTGTTCTTTCCCTTTACTTTGACCCAGACAGGCGTTGTGCAACAATATGTAAATGAGGGAACTTCTTCATGTAATATGTAAATGAGGAAACCTCTTGTTTGTCATGCTGGCGAACTTTCGGCGTAATTCTGGGGAAAGGGTCTGTCTGGCACATCACGGAATAAGTGAGGGTACTTCAATTTTAATTCACCGCAACAGACGTCACGAGGCTATATTTAGCTTTAGCAGCTATATATAGCGTAGTTAGCAGCTATATATAGCACTGGCGGGGGATCTCCGTTCAATTAAAGTTTTTTTCAGTGCGTGTCATGGCGCGAAAAAAGGAGCGACGAACGGTAACACAGTGTGTGTAGTACATTTTTTACGTTGGCTATTGTTCGATTCTGGCCACCCCAACAATAGTCTGCAGTCTGGCCACCGCCGCAACACTAGTCTGCAGAATATGATTGTCAACTCATGCATACAGCAGTATCATCCAGCAATGGGCCCTTTTCAGGGCCACTAGAAGAATGCCATAACGGAACGGGCCCTTTTCAGGGTCACAAATTAGCACACAATAACAGCCCCTAAGTGTGCACAAGAGTATAAAACCACTGAAATATTCAGGTCAACTCACACACATAACTAAACCATTTGCTGCACACCGACAACGTTATTCCGGTCAAGGTCATGCACACCGAGATACAGCGCGAATAAGGGGACTCCAGGATATGACGTGTGCCCTGGAATTCCCTTTGTTTGCGGTGAATTAAAATTGAAGTACCTAAGTGAGATATAAGGGAATGTTGCTCACAGATTAGCTACACTAGAATCACGGAATTAAGTGAATTCCGAAGGTTCTGAAATTCTCGCACCCCCGAGAACTTGAGCGGAAGTCCCGCCTTCTCACGCAAGGAAGACTTGATGACAGACCAGTGCTCCAGTCTATATCACTGATTACAAGAGAACCTCTCCTCGGTCCGATCTACCTCTGAGTCTAGGACTGTAGTGTCAATTATAGCATTTGTCATTGTAGGTCTGAGACAAAGAGAAGGTGTGGTCATGTCATGTTTAATTTGGGCTGATACCAATACTACTTAGAGTTATTTTTATTTCCGGGTCCTCCCTATTTTGTGGGTTTAAAGCTATCAATTATTCTCAAGAATTTATCACATCTGAAGATTGTCAAGATAGAAAATTCAACAGTTCTTTGTTGATTGGGAGAACTTTAAAGCTATCAATCATTCTCAAGAATTTATAAGAATGAGGCAGCGAGGTGTGATGAGGGGATTTGGCCTACGCTCGACGCTCAGAGGAAAGGCGAGACGGACATATAATCAGATTGCTACTGGAACTATTAGTGTTGGAACTCTTCGCTGGCTGCTGAGGATGGGGACGGAGCGCTTATGGGAATGTCCCGAATGCTGTGATGTCAGTTCCTAAATCAATCAATCAATCAATCTTTATCCCTTCACACATGCTTCTAATGTGTCCCTTATCGCTTGAATTTTGAATGTACTCGCATAACTTAACCCAGTAGTCATTTGCACACTGTTTGGCAGCCTTTTGCACTTTCTTCCTAGCTTGCTTCAGCTCACTGAGAGTGTTTCGCGTTGTTCACTCCTTGTTGTTTTAAGAGAACTACCTTCTTTTTATCAATCAAGGGCTGCAGTGTCTAGCTGTTTGCCGCAAACCAGTCCTGCCACTTATGATTCCAGGGGCCAAAAACCCATACCGCTATTTTATAAAGAGTTTCCTTAAGTTTATCCCACTTTTCACTTGCTGCACAATTTAATTTTCTAATGTATCAATGAACACGCCTTCAAGTTGCTGTTGGAACTCAAAGCACTTATCAGGATCTTGGGTGTTAATAATATTAATCCTGGAGCTAGACTTGTGTTTAGTCTTGTAGATTCTTTTTAGTCTCAGTCTAACCCTTGCAACAACTAACGAATTATTAGTATCACAATCAGCAGTGTGGTACTTCGAGTTAATGATGTTTGATTCAAGTGTTGTCTCCGGGTGATGATGAAGTCTAGTTGATGCCAATGATCGGATCTTGGGTGTTTCCATGTGACCTTATGCCGATCTTTTGTTTTAAACAATGAGTTTGTAATACATAGGTTGTTTCTGGTGCAATGCTCCAGCAGCCTTTGCCCATTCTCATCCATGTGACCGATGTTGTATTTTCCAAGGCACATTGGCCATGAACTCGAGTCCTTGCCCACACTAGCACCGAGAATATACGTGTAGTCAGATTTTGGTATTGCCTGGATCACAGAGTCTTATTCCTCATAGAATAATTCCTTCACATCATCAGAGGAAATTAGTGTCGGTGCATATGCAATGATAATGGTGGCAAACTCACAAGTGGTTGCCAAGAGCAGGGATAATAATTTTTCATTTCCGCAAGCTGGAATTTCAATCATTCCCAGTAGTGAATTCTTCACTGCAAAGCCCAGTCCATGTTCTCTGTTTTCTTCCTGGCCTCTATCTTTCCAAAAAAAAACATAAAAAGATGTAATAGTTTTCTCTGAATGACCCTTCCTCAGCTAGGCGAGTCTCCTGCAGGCCAGCAATATCAATGTTAAGTCGATTCAGTTCAGCATAAATCACAGCCGTTTTTCTCACATCGTCAATAGTCGTCAGATCAGTGGAAAATCTTGGACACATGGTTCTTACGTTCCGTGTTGCAAGCCGTAGCTTGATGTTTCTATTTTTGTTGCTAGTAGTACCTGGTGCATTGGTTTTAAAGCCTGCGATTTAGAGTGTGTTCTAGCCCTAAGCACCCATGGAAGCAGGCAGGCTGTGGCGGATAAGCAACCAACTGGCCGGAGGCTGCCCAGCTTGAGGTGGGCGATTGCTGATCAGTGACACATTTAGGTGTCTCCCACCGCAAGAGGAAACCCGTCGTCAACTGCGAGCGCTATCAAGACAAGTCACCTGAACAAGTCAAGAAGCCTGATACGTGGGGAAATGGCACGTTGCAAGAACACCAAAAGACACGCGGTATCCAAGATGGGCAGCGTGGGAGCCGACACAGCCGTAAAGAAGACGGCGGAGAGAACTTCCATGTTTGCTGCAACAAAGAACCTGAAACTGCAGTTACTACTACAGTTACTACTGCAGCCACCACGCAGAAGATCGACGACAACCCACCACAGACAAGAGCCAACACAGCTGAGAAGGAGGAGAAAGACACCAGAGTCGGAAACACCAACTCAAAAACAGTCAGGTGGGTTGTCAAACGTATTCAAGTGGAGCTGTCAGATGAACAAATCCAGAAGCAGCTGCAGAAAGAGAATCTCAACATCAGAATCTTAAAGGCAGAGCGGATCCTGGCATACCTACTACACTGGCGGTGGTGACGACGGAGGGCAGCGAAATGCCGTTCAAAGTGATGATGAACAAGAGAGCCCAACAACCAGAACCATTCATTCCACGAATTACCCAATATTCCTGATGCCAGAGGGCCGGCCACAGCAGAGCAGCAAGTCGAAGTAAGACGGAAATATGTCGCTACTGCGGAAACTACTGGTGGAAAAAAAAGAGATCCGTCAAAACATCAAGCAAGAAGTGGAACATATGGAACTGATAAAGAAGGAGAACGAAGAAATCCTACAAACCATTAAACCAGAGCGAGAACTACAAAAAGCTGAAATGGAACTTGTCCAAAACAAACCAGCAGAAGCCATACAAGAAACCACAGAGAAACCGAAAGATGAAAACCAAGAGACCGAGCCTGAACTGCAAGCTAAAGCCAGCAGCCCAACCACGACCGACAAGGGGAAGCCAATATCTCGCTAGACTTCCGAAGAAAACCGAGATGAGCACCTTGAGGATGGCATGGAGAGGCATGGAGGAGCTACTAGAAAATGCAAGATTGGGGGAACGAAGGCGCCAGGAATACGAAAGGCGGTGGGAAGAAAAAGAAAAAGAAAAAGCCCAAGAAACTCAGGAGACCGGTAGACTACCCAGAAGTACACTATGAACCTGAGGACGGTCCCGGCTACGAGTACTATGCAGAAGACGGAAAGATGGTCCCATGGCTGACCGCACAGGAAGAAATCGAAAGGCAACAGAAACTCAAAATCGAAAGTGAACACAGGCGTAAAGAGGAAAATGATAACATCGAAAAGCTCCTACAGAAAATACACAAAAAAGGAGACAAGAAGACCAAATAAAAAGTCCTTATAAGGACTGCAGTCAGTCAAGCCAAGCGAGCTAGGAGCCTTCACTAACAAAAGAAATCAAAAGAGGAGACGAGCACGAAGGAAAGCCGCCGACCAACCCCCAGCTGACGTCACAGACACAAACGCTTATGTAACCAGTCCGAGGGAGGGCTCACTCGCAAGAGCGCACAAGACAAGAAACAGGGTAACAACACCCACAAAAATCACGGCTCTCAACAATAACCACCGCTGAGAAAGCAGGTTAGACGAGACCTAATTTGGAATTTCATTTCGAAAATTGGAATCGGAAGAGGCAACCCGTGGCGCCTCATGCCTACGCCCCAACTGAACTTATAACCCGTAACTGCTAGCTCTCGCTTTGATTCCGAGACCGGTTAAGATCAGGGATGGAATTGTATCTCTCCGTAGCACAAAGCCTGGGCTGAAATATAGAGATCATGTGTTGCCCATGCAGCATGATCCCCCTCTCGGCATGCCTAGTTCACTTCAGAGGAAAGGTAACACCAATACATCTGGAACAAGACAAGCTGCATAAGCTGCCGGATCAGAAAAGCAATGCTCTAACTGTCCGCCTGTCGGGGCTTCGATCCTAGACCATTTGCCAACCAAGGCTTAGGGATTGGTCTGCCGTGCCATGACATTTTGTCTTTAAGTTGCATTTTCTCGCACCAGGATAAGGCTTGCATCCTCCCAATTGCGCTCCTCCGCCAGAAGCCGTTGGCACAATGTGGGTTGTTGGGCTTGGTAAGCGCCGACTGAATCACCGTTAGCTTTATTCTATAGTCATTGTTTCCCAAATGCAATTGTGTTTGACCGTGGCCGACATTTTATTTTTCAGTTGATGAGTGACGAGATCAAGCTGTTAAACGTTAAATAGGTGTTCAAGTCAGTGTACCACGCAATGCGTAACGGAATCTGCATATAATGTATCGGATTCCTTAAGCATATCACAGTCATCAACAAGAAACCACTGGCGGTAATAAATAGCATAAACAGTGATTATTAGCAATTTACACATGCGCGTGTACATTTTGTATTTTTTAAAAATCTTTTCGTGACACAGCCTGAATCATCAAGTATGTCAATACACAGATTATGACAACCATCAGAGGAGACAGAATGAGGAACAGTTTCATCACTTTGCTCATCAACGCATTAAGCGAAGCATTGCTCACCCATCATTTGAAAACAAAGGTTATTTGAGGAGAGGGTAAAGTGACGAGCAGGCGAAATGGTCAAAGTTACTTGAATGTGTGCAGGTGAGGCAAAGTAAGAGCTCAGTAAGGCTAAGCGAAACAACTAGCAGACGTGGCAGGCCAGCGTAGTGAATATCGGATTTCAGGATAGGGTCAAGGTAAATCTTGGAGCAACGGGGAGAATATGTTAATTAGACAATCATCATCATCATCATCATCTTCTTCCACTTCTGCCATCAAGCGTCGTGGGGAGGAATAATATGCGCTCCAGCGCCTGATGGGCGGCACTGGATAGTGTCATTCCGTGTGATTGTACAATGTCTTTGATATCGTCAATCCATTTTCTTCTTGGGCGTCCTCTTGGTCTCGTCGCAGATGATCTTTGATATAAGGCCAGTGATGGTAGTTGCTGGTGTTGCATTCTAACGACATGGCCAAACCACTTAATCTTCTGTCTTTCAATAAATGTGGCTCAAGGTGTTGATCCCACTGTCTGTCTGATAAAATCATTTCTTATTCGGTCTCGGATTGTTAAGTTGGCAACTCTCCTCAGGCATCTCATCTCGCAGGTGTTGAATATGCGAAAATGTGATTTCGATAAAGTCGAAATCTGAGATTGGTAGCATAGGGTTGGTGTGAATAAGCTGTTTATTATCTGTCGTTTTTCGGACATGGGTATAGTTGATATGGGTGATATTTGATATGTAGGTGCACTAGCTTTCTGACATCTGGTTTTGATTTCTCTGCCCAATCTGCCATCTTCTGTGATCATACTTCCAAGGTATTTGAATTCTTTAACTTGTTTCATAATTGTGTTATTTATATGTATACTTAGTGGGCCCGGTGATCTGCTAACTTGCATTACTCATCGTTCATCAGCAGATACGAATGGCACCGTTCAACCGTCGACTATATCACTTTGGTTGTATTTGGGTCCTTTATTACGTGGCTTGTTTTGATTCTATATGACGGGTGGGTACACAATTACTCCAGGCCTTAATAAGTGCGTGACTCTGCTTAGACATGAAAGACCTCAACGTGAAAGTAACGAACAAAATCAACCAACTAGAAGCCAGGAAGCTGAAAACAAGCAGTCCGATCGTGCATTATTTCGGTTTTGGCTGTATTTATACTAATATTAGACAGTTAACCAGGGACAAATCCAGAACAGGCTCTAGCGAAGTTTTGGTGGATTGCAGTGAAGATTGGCCATACAGACAGGAGCGAATCAGTCCCTGTAGCTGATACCCGTAGGACTAAGCGAGCCTGGGGTAACAGATTATCCTTCAACAACATAAAACATGTAGAAGACAGTGTTACTGCTGGCGCTAGTGCAAGGATAAGTATGTCTGTTGGGTATTGATTGTTTCTGTGAGAGTGCAGATTATCATCAGTGTTTGTCTATAAATAGCAAATATACATTTTACAAAATGGTGTTCTCATGTGCGTACCAGTTAAGGACGTTAGTATGGCCGAATGGGGAAGAGCGCTCGTTTTTAAACATCCAGTGTGCTGATACCGAGGTAGGGGTTCAACCCCTTCACCGCTCAGTTGGATTAAATGACTTCTCGTTCTTGACTTGGGGACGTAAATTTCAAGTACCTCTGAAGTCAGAGTGGGTTCGTCTGATGGCGAGGGTCACTGGTAATAGGGAATGCTACTCCACACACAAACACCAGTCTAATGCACTAGAAGTAGTACTAGCATGTGTATGGACTACGCTTGAGTTCAAAGCGGGCGAACGCAGAATGAAACTATTTCATACCCACAGCCGATCAAGACAGACCTACCCTAAGTACAGTCATACAGTGATAAGGGGCTGCGTGGTCTCGAGGTATGGTGTCCGCCTCGAGTACTGGAGGTCCCGGGTTCAAGCCCCGGTGAGGACCGGGATTTCTTTTCACGTAGACTTCTAGTAATAAAATTTCCCCTGGTCTCTGGGTGGTGAGATCGAACGCCCGCCCTTGTGTGTTGTTGCGCACGTAAAGAAATCCCTTGGCAGTTGGAAATCGAAAAAGAGTAGCCTAACGGCTGCCCGGGCAAAATTTCCAGTTAAAAATCTACCCAAAGTATTTCAGGATCCTCGCCGGTGCTACGGAGTTCGTGCACTGAGCTGAGTTTCTCTAGACTTAGGTTTGAGTTAGGAGGAGAACGGAGCACTTATGGGTTACACCCGTGTGCCGTGATGGTGATCCATCGACTAAACTAAACTAACTAGATGCAGTGATAAAAACTCAGCCATGGAGCAAGCACGACAGGAGGCTTCTGATCGTCAGATGTTGCCCCCCTTCCAGAATGTTTCGGCCCTTTACCTACTTGAAACTCTCTCGGAGCGGGTCCGCCCGGGTTATGACTCCGGGTGTTTTTCCCCTGCCGTGTGTTCGAGGTGTTTGATCTTTGCGAATAACGCCTCGTTCATCCAAAAGAGAGTGAACATAACCTTCCCTGCAGATGGCGGCGTGCGAAACTTCTTTGGTTTCGGTGAGGGGAGGGGGGGGGGGTGCCATTCCGTGATGGCTGTCTTCGCTTCCGGCTCTTGGTAGTGAACCCAGGCTTCATCTCCAGTAACAATTCTTGACAGGAAACCACCACTTTCTGCTTCAAACCAATGCAAACGTTCTTGACAAACATCAGTGAGTCGTTTCAGTTCTGGAATAAGCTGCTGTGACACCCACCTTGCAGACACTTTGCAGCACTGTAGCACATCATGGATGATATGGTGTTCTAATCCTTGACTGATGTCAAGATGTGCGCAATGTCACTTACAGTCAATCGGCAGTTTTCCTGTGTGAGGCCTTCAACGTTTGTAATCGACTCTGAGATCACTACTCGGTGTGCCTGACCCGGTCGTGAACAGTCTGTTACAGAAGTCACACCGGTTTGAAACTTCCCTCTCCACTCATACACTTGCTGGACTGACAGGCATGCATGACCATACTGGCCCTTCATTCGTCGATTAATTTCTGTAGGTTTCACCCCTTCGCTCATCAAAAAAGATAAGAGAACGATACTCCTGTTTGCGTGGGGCGGCCTGCGTTAAATTGCCCTTGTGACGTCACCGTGTTTGTCTGTACCGTGATGTCAGGTGCTTAACACTCTTGATACCCTTAATAACAATATTGACAGGTAACAAGACAATGGCATGGTTATTGTAATTTCTATCAATACTTTTAAGGTTTCCATTTGAAGCTCCATCGTAGTTGAGGCCCGTATGGTGTTTCTTTTCAGCTAGTGCATGGGGATATAATGTTGCTTAGTTTACTTCCTGGTAGTGGTATATGTACTGCTGCAGGGCCTAGTATTTATTCAAACATGTCATAATAAACAGTTCCTCGGTATCTTGAGTTCTGAGATATCGTTGTGTGTATTCTCATACTTTAAAAATTGATAACTATTTCTTGAATTTGAACTTAATCTTGCTTATGAGCAAATGGTTACCTAAATTAAAATATATACATCTAAACAGCCTATATTATTTAATTAAAATGTTTACATCCTATTCCGGCAATGTAAATTTCTTGATAATACAGGGATAGGATACCCGGCAAAAATGAATCATTACATGTTGATCAAGATGACATGTACTCATATTAGTATTAGTGTGTACTTAATTAGCGTTGATAGTTACTAGCTAAGTGATATATTTTAGTCACTTACCTGTCCATCACTGCGAACGGACAGCCATACTGCATCGCATCTGCCCTCTGCCAAACGAAGTTCCAGTTTCAGTTTCAAAATAGCAGACGTAATAGATGGCGGTATTAAAGGGAGGCTTTCTCAACCTTCTTACACTTGTTGTTTCCCTTCCCTGATAAGTTTTTCAGTGTTTCCTTTAATATTTACTTTCTTTACGCCTTCCCCCTCCTTTCCAGGTATTTCAATGATTAAGGGGTGTTGTCTAGGAAATGGCTTGGGTAGTTGGTATGGTGAAGTAATTTGCAATACACAATCAGCATACACGTTATTCACACAATTAGCACGAATGGACATCGGCCCGAACATAGACGTGTCAGCAACATCAGTCGATGACACCCCCCCCCCCCTCTTTTTTTCAGGATGTCATCGCATAACCACAAGGCAATATCAGCGGGCAGCCAGACTACTGAAGAACATTCATTCAATCAATAGCATGGCCTTTGCAGAACCTCGCTCCCATAACAACCTTCCGGAAAACTGCTCGATCATAAGCAAGGTGTCCCGCGTCCGATACATCCATCTGGAGATCACCAGCAACATCCAGGAGCACGATGCCACTTATTGTTGGTCCGGACACATACTTTAAGGCTCTCAGCTGAAGGATATGATTGAAATCCTCTAAGCCGTAAACCCTCAGATGTGAGAGTCGGGTCGATACCCACCTACCTCGAAATGGAGGTGAGATGCTGAGCACGCTACATGCTTAGTCCAGATACTGTTTGAATGCTATCAGCAGGGGGATATGAGGGATTCCCGTATGAGAGAGCCTGACCGTTACTCGCTCTCTGCTGTAAGGAGGTAAGGTGCTGAGCCGGCAGCACATATAGCCTACCTCGTGAGCGTTACAATAGGTGGGAAAAGCACCTCAGTCGCGCGTAACGGCTACGATGAAATACCCCATTCTTACTCATGGAATGAGCGTAGACAAATGTGGAAAAACGTCTCATCAATACGAAACGGAGCGAGTCCGTTACGTGGAAGTCCGAAGTAAAAACCTGCAGAGTGAATATCGTCTGCAGACTAAGGTAGAAATACGTCTCATTAACTCGAAATGGAACTCTTGGCTAGCGAATCCATTATGTGGAAGTCCGAAGCGAAAACTTAATGAGTGGATGTCGCCCGCAGACTGTCCGTTTCTGGTTTGTGTGGGGAGTGACCAGTGGCAAACGAAATGCCCAATACATGGAAGTAAGGAATTAAAGCAGCTAAGAGCAGGACGTGGCGATTCCTCGGGTAAGCCCAGTCTCAGACAACTATATGCCGGCTTTGCAATTATGGAGGCCTCCCTGGATAGCGGGGAATGTCCATGGTCTGCCCCTGCCTTCCCTTGAGGGTTGACCGTGATGTCTTTGACCGTTCTACCTTGACCAGCTGAGATGTGGGCGACACCACAGCAGGAAAAGTCTAACGTCCCTCGAAACCCCGGGAAGGCAAACCCGTAAAAATGCTCGCTGAAGTCGGATGTGCTGGCCAAAGGACGCAAATAAATCAGGCACAACGCAGAAACATCCGAGTGAAAAGTCTTTCGTGCATGGAACAGCTAGATTTTGTCTTCCGGCAGGAACAGCTCTGACAATCTAGCTTTCCAGGTACGCGTCCGATCCGAAAGCTCGCTGAGTGGACGCCATCTGCAGACTGACCGTTCCTGGTTTGTGTGGGGAGCGGCCTGTGGCAGGCGAAATGCCCAATACATGGAAGAGAGGAATTAAGGCTGCCATGTGCGGGACGTAGCGATTACCTGGTGAGCCCAGCACCAGAGCGCTATGTGTCAGCCCTGCAATTATGGAAACCTCCTGGGCTGGCGGAAAATGCCCATGTACTGTCCCTGCCTTCCCTTGAGGGTTGACCGTGAAGTCTTCGACCGTTCTAACTTGACCAGCAAGGATGCATACGGCACCACAACAGTGAGAGTCCCCCAGGAATGCCACCTGTTAAAAAAAAAAAACACGCAAAAGTCGGATGTGTTGGCCTAAGGGTTTCGGCCAAGGGTGTCTAACCAGACACAACGCAATCACATCTGGAAGGGGAAAAAAACACTCCGGATGAACGCAGAAGAAGAAGTATACTAAGTATATCGAATCTCTGGTATTTCGTGACCACCGATATTTAGGGCATCATATTGCTCCCTGGTTATATCATCTCTGACATGTCTTATTATATTTTCGGGATACAGGATAAACAAATATGGGGACAGCACACAGCCCTGGCGGACTCCTTTGCCAAACCAATCTGATATCTCGCCAACTATTCTAACTGAAAACCACACACGAGAATTTACTTTTCCAATAAATGCAGTCCCCCAAAACACACTCTCTTGCTATTTCGAATCAAAGTTACCTTCACTCCGTACACGATTCGCACGGGATCTGGTGTCTGCCCAGCCTTTACGTGGGATGGGATCAGCAGGGCCATTAGTTCCGTGATTATAACACCATCAACGCCCTACTTTATTTATTTACTAGGTTTACAATCTACAAAGAATGAAATGGAATAGTTGTAAACTTTGAAAATGCAAGAAGTATACGAGGCGCATAATGGAGATTGTCCCCTGTAAAATAAAGTTCTAGAGCTCAGACAAGGGCAATTCAGAAATATCAATACAACCATCAATGAATCTCCTGCAGAGCTCAGGATATTTGCCGATCTGTTGATCCCACACTTGATGTTACAGATAGTCCATCAAACGACAGGCGCAACAAGGGCCTACATGTTACAGTGCTCCAGGTGTCAGAAGTTCTGGCACACCCGTACTGTGCAAGAACGAAGTGGATGTATTGCTCCAGCAATCATGCAGACAGGGATACCCACATGCTAAGACTGATACAGACGTCAGAAGATCCAACTCAATAGGGGTTTGCTAATTGCCTCAGGAACCATAGGTCTAGATACCTTGGTGTGCCCCTGATTTCAGAGCAGGAAGGAAGCTAGTAAGATAGCCATCATGCCAAGAATGATATACAAAGGGGCAAAAAGGTAGTATAAGACAACAAGACTAACAAAATAGATAAAGCACAATTATAGGAAAATTAAGAAAGTAAGGTCGAAAGTAGATAATAGAGCGCAGAGAAATAAACAACCATAGGAGCCGCAAACAGAAGCAGAAAATACGACGGGATGTGACACGTAGAGCGGAGATAGAACCCCCCCCCCCCCCTCTCCCGTCAAGAAAGTTCAAGAAGAAAGATCACAGATAAACTCAAAAACTACAAATAGGGTGAAACAGCTCAAACGGAAGATTCACGAAGCAAGACCCAAACTATAGTCGAAATAACAGAAGAGGAGAAAGAAATATAAAATGAAGGTGACCAAGAAACAACAAAGAACGGGAGGAGAAGAGACTGCACGCCGCCAAGAACGAGATTGTAATATACAAGATATAAAAAAAACAGACCCCCAAAGGTACAACTGACGAAGATACAAGAGAAACGGTGGTATCAATCTAGTGCCGACTACCGAAGAATCCCTTCCTAAAAGAAAAACACCATGAGATGAGGCGGGAACCTGACTACACCCAGCCTTTGAAGCGTGCGGACCTGACAAGACACGACCAAACAAAAGTAACAAAGAAGACATTAGTCATTAGTCACGGTTCCAACTTCACGGCAATGGGTCTTCCCAATTATACTCCGTTCCTGTGCCAGTGAATATCACACAAAATGCTCCTCACTGCCCCATGTGAAAGTGGAACAAACAGGAGTCTTGGCAAACGAAAGCCCACACAGGAGCACTGTGCATAATGCCGTCGCCAGAATGCCAACACAAAAGTCCTCAGCGAAAAATACTGTTCTTCGTCGATGGAAGCGGCAGTCACTAGAAAACCAGAAGGCACTCATTACTGCATACGGCAAACCAGTCAGTTCTGCGACAAGCCGACCGCCATTATTCCGAACATGCAGTTCACGCTACAAACAACGGCGGACAGATGTAAAAGCATTTCACACAATATTCACATCTCACAGTGTCGCACCACGCACTCATTTCAGTAGCAGGGCGACTGAACCATGCACTTCCAGTCGAACATGGGGAAAATGCGAATGCAAACGGTAGCCACAAGCATAAACACTCCAGAGACCGTGTAAACGCCTATCCTCTATGTTAGGGACCGGAAAAACAAAGAAGAAACCAACACCAAGGCAAGAAACGCATAGATGATAGGAAGCAGAAAAAGCAATAATATATCAGAAAGAAGCTGAAAGGAATAGCCATAAATGTCCCAAATAGAACATGTTGATAGACAACGTAGTTTAATGTGAGAAGCCAGATTCGACTCCTCTACATCGGCGGTTCGCTATGCACCAGTAGACGTCATTATCGCCTTCTTCGTATCCCGTTCATGGTTGAAGGCGCCGAACGCCTGCTCGCCCTCTAGGAAGCCTGCTCTTACTCTGGACTACTTGGTTGTGGGCTTGGGTTCTCCAACCCTCACTCCGTGTCTGCTGTGGAGCGCGGTCTCCACAAGACGTATTATACCACTATCAGCACCTTTGCTGTTACTCGAATCGCTCGCTCTATCGAGAAGCAGATCGCAGTCTGAAAGTGCAGAGGATGGCTCGTACTAAAACCGCAGCGAAAATACACGCAATGTATGCAGCCGAGAAGAAGATAGAAGCGAGGAAGACCGCTAGGGCTGCTGATACTGTGGAGACACACAACAATCCAACTCCAAATCCAGCTGAAGCCGTTCTTGTCACTGAAGAGACTACAACAGAAGCCAGCAGTAGACGGGAAGTCCATAACAACACCATTGAGACGCAGCCAAGCAGATCACCAAAGACCTCAACATCGGAGGAAACCACAACCGAAGACTTTATCGGCAAAATCCTGCTGAAACAAATCAGTGTTGGGGAAGCCAAACTGTCAGCGCTACCAACAGACAAGATACTGAGTCTGTTGAAGAACGAGCTGGGAAGACACAGCATAATGCAGCTGCGCAAGACACCGGTGGAATAGTGGTCTCCATCAACAAGAACTCCAAGACCACCACTCTAATGTAGAAGATATCGCAACATGAGAAACTCGACATCAAGCTTTCCCACGGCATATCAGTGAAAGCCACTCGACGATCAAATGATGGGTCATCAAGCGAGTTAAGACATCTCACCAACGATCAGATCAGGGAGAGGCTATCGAGTGAGAACTCGACGCTTAAGATTATCAGTGCTGAGAAGATCATCGTCAAGAACAGCACCCCCTCCACAGTTGTCATCATCACAACGGAGGAGCGAGTGATCCCTCAAGCAGTCAGATGGGACAGAAGAGAACAAGCACCGAGCACTACATACCGAGAAAGCTGCAGTACTCCAGGTGCCAGAACTTTTGGCACACCCGGGCCACGTGCAAAAGTGAAGTGGGGGTATGCATATACTGCTCTGGACCCCACGCGTACAGTCAGTGCCCTCAAGCTAAGATTGACACGGACTTAGGAGGATGAACCCAAACAGAAAGTGCGCGCAACTGCCTCAGCAGTCACGACGCCGGGTACCTCGGCTGCCCTGGCCACCAGGACAGCATGTAAGCCATGAAGATCGCCATCAAATCCAATCTACCGTATAAAGAGGCAAGGAGGCAGGATGAGGTGATCATCCGACTTACTAAAAGTGACAAAGCGCAACTGGAAGGCCAACTGAAGGACCTGAGATCCAAATTCACCAGCATCGAGGAACAGCTAGACAAGACACAAGAAACACAAATAACAGTCGTTCGACGCATTCTGGACAAAAGTAAAGCAAGTGCAGCAGAAGATTGAGCATGATATCGCTCGAATGGCGGCTGAGATAGAAGAAACTCTGACAAAATATAAGAAGAAAGTGAACATATTGAACAGCTCAAGTCAAAGAACGAGACATCAGAAGCAGAAGATACCAAGTCACAGACAGGAGATAAAGAACCAGACCAGGTTTCCAAACAGACAGCGACCAAGAATGGACGGGTGCCAGGGGAAGAGGTTACTCTCCAACAAGAAGAACATACCAAGCCTTAACAAGTGTGAGACTGTCCAGACATGTAAAACCACAAGGATGAAACGAACACAATTACAGCCATTCAAAAATTTTCAAGGAAGCAGATATAAGCATCTCCATCTACGAAAGAAGAAGAACGAGATACAACATAAGGGCTGTGACGGATTGGCCCAACTCTCAGATCGTTTTTATTAGATTGGGATAGTACCCAGTCCACCCCACTTAGATATTTATGTATTATTTTGTATTGTTATTCAGATTTTAACTAAGACCGTCTTTGTTTAGTGTATTTATATACATAAAACGAGAGAGAGAGAGAGAGAGAGAGAGAGAGAGAGAGAGAGAGAGAGAGAGAGAGAGAGAGAGAGAGAGAGAGAGAGAGAGAGAGAGAGAGAGAGAGAGAGAGAGAGAGAGAGAGAGAGAGAGAGAGAGAGAGCTAAAATACGATTTCTTCTAATAGTTAGAAGTAGATGTAGTGTAGAGTTTGTGTACAAGCCAAGAAATCAAGTCAGGCTGAATTTTATATTCAGTTTGACTGTGAATTTAATTTGGCCACAGGAAGTAGAACTCTCCTTGATGAGAAGTTCAGTAGAACCCTAACATCTGCCATTTTGACATTAGGCTGGAAGGTGACAGAGAGCTAATTATCACATCAACTGGCTAAAACTCAACACCTGTCTGTGTCTTAGCGACATTTTTTTCTGGCTCTTGTTAAGCTTCACTAAAACAGAAAAGCTAGTGATAGTCTCCGCACCCGATAGGCCCAGTCAAAATCAAGTTGCAGAAGCTTACACCCTGATCAACAGTAGCCGTAGTCACGACCAGTGATTGAGCTACGCACCACTCGCAATTGATGCAGCAGAGAGTGGAGTCCATACCACTGAGTCAGCACCTTTCATCTTATCATCCAGGAGGCCAAGGATAACCAGATAAGTGGCTAACAACCCGTTTGCCATTGCACAGCATTCACAAAATTTATGTCCGCTATTGGCCAAATTAGTCTGTGATGACATCCTCTAGCTGAATATAATCTTGTAGAATTTTAGCCTAACCAGGGACCTGCGTATCTCTTATGTAGAGCATATTGAGCATAGCCTACGAAGGGTAGCGTTGTGATGTTCTGTTGTGATAATTTGGTGTGTCCAGTGTGTGCCGCGTGGTTACACACCCGCTTCACACGCGTGATCCGGGACTGTTTCCGGATCCGGTCAGGGATTTGCACTACTGAAGAGCTCAAATGAGGGCGAAACTCGAGTATAGTGCTTCCATATTGACGTGGATAGGCCTTAGGTTCATACCAGAATGTGATCGGCGTTGCCAGTAGTGGGTTGTGCTCAATATTTAAATTTCAAATCCCGAAGCAACCACATAATCAATTGATTATTGCTCACTGGATTTAGGAGGCCTGGTGTTCCTTGCCAGTGAGAAGACCTGATCGTTCGGGTCCCATCGATTGACGGACGTCGGTCGCGGCGATTGGGCAATCTTGAGCATAGCCTACGATGGGTAGCGTTGTGATGTTCTGTTGTGATAATTTGGTGTGTCCAGTGTGTGCCGCGTGGTTACACACCCGCTTCACACGCGTGATCCGAGACTGTTTCCGGATCCGGTCAGGGATATGCACTACTGAAGAGCTCAAATGAGGGCGAAACTCGAGTATAGTGCTTCCATATTGACGTGGATAGGCCTTAGGTTCATACCAGAATGTGATCGGCGTTGCCAGTAGTGGGTTGTGCTCAATATTTAAATATCTCTTATGTGTCAGTGAGTTCCCTGTGGGGCTCACGTGGTGTTTTTAGAATTAAACAAGCTATTTTATATTTGTAATTGTAACATACTGTCTGTCAATTTAGAATTAGATTAATAGCATCCTCAGATTGAGTGACGAGTGAAAGGACTATATCTATACTTATAAATCTGTCTTATCTCCTGTTGTGTGAGAATGAATTAGACGGTGGAGGGTCATTTTTCATCCAGGCATGTTAGCAGGAATAATTTGACATACTGTCTTCATTGGTTAGTACAGTGAGTTGGTCGTCATAACATTCCGCCTGGCACTGTTTAGAAGTAGTGATCTTCTTCTTTTCGTTCATCCGGAGTGTTTTTTCAGATGTGATTGCGGTGTGTCTGTTATGCGCCCTTGGGCCGAAACCCATAGGCCAACACATCGACTTTAGCGTGCTTTTTTTGACCAGGTAGCATTCCTGGGAGACTCTCACTTCTGTGGTGCCATCTACAACCATGCTGGCCAAGTTGGAACGGTCGAAGACAACGGTCATCCCTCAAAGGAAGGCAGGGACAGTCCATAGCATTTTCCGCCATCCAAGGTTGCTTCCATAGTTGCAGGGCCGACACATAAAGCCCTGGATCTGGGCTCACCGAGGGAAATCGTCACGTCCTGCTCATGGCTGCTTTAAATCCTCACTTCAATATATTGGTCATTTCGTTTGCCCTGGGCCATTACCGCACAAACCAGACAGGTTTGCAGACGGTATCCACTCAGCAAGTTTTCGGACATGTGCTTGTCGTTGCGCCCGTCAGAGCTGTTCCAGGCACGACAGACATTCGGAAAACTACCTAGTCAGAGCTGTTCCGAACAAGAGCGGCATTCGGAAACTAGGTAGTCAGAGCTGTTCCTAGCACGAGAGACATTCGGACGAGACATTTCACTCGGACGTAATTGCGTAGTGTCAATTTTTAGTTTGCCACCCGTAGGACGACACTTCCGGCGGGCATTGTTTAATGAGGTTAGCCTTCCTCGGGTTTCGAGACTCTTGTTTCGGCTTCCACACAGCAAGCTTTCGCTTTGGGCTGCCACGTAATGGATTCGCAAGACAGGCGGTCCATTTCGTGTCGAGACAATTTTCCACCTTTGACTACACTTACTCCATGAGTGTGGTTACAGACTATCGGACGTCTGTGAGACGTGCGACCGAGGTGTTTTTCCACCTTTTGTACTCGCTCACGGGGTAGGCTACATGTGCTGCCGGCTCAGCACCTTACCTCCGTGCGTCTGTGGGCGAGTAACGGCCAGTCCCTTTCATCCGGGGATACCTCATATCCCCCAGCTAAGAGAAATCGAACGAATCTGCGCCGAGCATGTAGCGTTCTCAGCACATCATCACAGTTTTGATGTAGGTTTGTGTCGGCCAGGCTCTCACTTCCGAGAGTTTATGGCTTAGAGACGTTCAGCCATACACCTCGGATGGGAGCCTTAGAGGTTATGTCCGAACTGAGATTTAGGGATCGTTTGCCTGATTTTGACTGCTATCCTCAGTCTTACCTGCAGGGCAGCAGGTTGTGTCTTTCTTAGTCTGGTTCCTATCCCACGAGCCGTCCGATATGTAGTTTTCACCCATCGGCAAGCAGATGGGGTCGATGGGACACGCAAGCTCCCCCACCACGGCAAAGTGGAGACACATCGGGGAAGGAAGTAGTGATCCATTCTGGGACGTTGAATATCATCCTAGAATTGCGAGCCATTTGATCGCTTCTGCAGTGGTTAGAATCTCTGTTCGTAGAAGTTTATTTAGTATCTACTTTGATCCATTTTCCATCCTAGTAGTATACGCTACGCTACAAGGGCCCCAACTATAACGAAATCGATACAGTCGACGGTTGAACGGGGTCATTCTTTTAAAGAATTGTAATTGTAACTGCAACTGACTGGACTTGGGTCGACATTCCTTGATCTCGTTACTGCTATAATGTGGTGTTTCGACAACGCTGCAGAGTCCCAATCTCAAGTGCACTGGACTCATTTGGAGGAATATTTGGGTTTTAAAGTTGTAATACTGCAACCTTTGAGTGCGATGGGAGCGGTGGATGTCCTTTAGTAGGACACAAAGTTACTTATTGAAGGACAATTTTTTGTCCCGATACAGATAAGGGTAGATCAATAGGAGCGCAGACGGCCACTTTGTCGACATAAATGGTTTGGTTAGATGGGAAAGAGTGGTGGTAGAAAGAGAGGCGTGGAGTTTTAATAACTTGCCGTTTTCGGCCCGTCTATGGACATTTGCATGAATGGTGATTAGTACAATTGATAACACAGCGTATCACACACAAATAAAAAAAGCTGAAACCGGCGTTCGGAAGTTGGAGATACAATACTTGGGGTTTAATAAATGTCACATGTGTTTAGCAACAATACTTCGTATGTGAAGAGTGGAGTTGCCTCTTCTAGTTAGTTAGTCAAAAGATCATCCTCATTGCACATCGAACCATTCAGTCCATAAGTGCTTGGATCCCCTCCTCAGCAAATGCCGCAGCGACACCAGTTCTGTGTTGGTTTATCAATCTTCTTTGGCTTCCTGCGTAGTGTTCTTGTTTGGCCACCCCTCTTTTAATTTGCTGTTCTCGCAGTCTGGCCATGGTTGTAGATTCACAGTCAACACTTGGTTCACGCAAAAGTCTTACTTCTCGTAGAGCATTCAGAATGTCAGCCTGGTCCATGGCGCGTCCGCCCTCCACCGTAGCCTCACCTGCGAGCTTGTCAGTCCGCTCATTTCCTTGTACTCCCTCATGCCCTGGCACGAAGATGAAATTAATCTTTCCCAGCCGAGATCACTCCAGGGGCAGCAACCATTCTCTTCGGATCGACCCCTTCTCAATCCTCATGATCATGTTCATTGAATCGCTATGGAAACATGCCTTAGTAAATGTCTGTGTCTCGAGCCATGTTATTGCTTTACTTACTGCCATGACTTCCATAGTCAGGCTACTTGTGGTTTCAGTGAAAGCGCCAGAGTCCTCCTTTACAATTCTCCCTCCGGCCCGAGCCGTAAAGGCCCATGATCTTCTCACATGTCGGACGACCGACCCATCTGTGTAGATGACAGCATCACCGTCTAGCGAATTCTCGAAAATCAACGCTTGTACTTCAGCCTCAACAGCAGCCGGATTTTCTTGTCTGCATTTTCTATCTAGTTGGATGCAAACTGAAAAGGATGTGCAGAAATCTGTTGGCACTTGTACCCACTCCTCGCCAGGTTCTAAGTCCTCAAGTGGACACACCTGTTGAAGAATGTCTTTGGCTTGACCCATCCACGCCCGTCCTCTTTTTAACCTGCTGCCCTTCACCTTCATAATTTCACTATGCAGTGGATGTTGTGTGTTTGCGTTAACTCTGAGGTAGGCGCGAGCTCTGCAGACTTGTATTCTGTCTTCAATGGTTGGAAAATCAATAAGGTAGCGCATCGCCCTGCATGCTGTATCTCTTGTATATCCAAGAATAATGCGCATAGCTTCATTCTGTATCCTTTCCATCTGCTTACGGCTGAGAGTCAGGATTGCCATCGCATACTCCAAAACAGACATGACCAGCCCTTCGTATAGAAGACATAGATGGCGCTGCTCACAGTTTGCTGCCGCCATCACAACCAACCCCCGCTTGGTCTTTGTTATCACCTGGTCTATTTGCTCATTATAAGCAAGGCATCGATCAAACCATATCCACAGGAAATTCATTGCCTGCGTTCTTTCCACCATCTCTGAACACAGATTTACAGATGGTGTTGAAGTGTTGACAATATGATTATTCAGCGAGAACCAAGCCACTGTTGCCTTTGTTGAGTTGACCATTGCCCCAGCCTCAATACACCAAGTACTTATGTGATTGAGTTCGGTTTGTAGTTCCACAGCAACCTGATCTCTATCCTTACCCTGACGATACACTAATACATCGTCGGCATATGACAATGTCCTGCCAGGTCCAGTGATCTGCTCACTGGTGATTCTCACTGTGTAGGCGTTGAACAGTACCAGAGATAATGATGATCCCTGTGGTAGGCCAGGATATATTTTTGTTGGTTCCGACGTCCAGCTGCCACATCTAAAAACTGCTTTCCTTTGGAAGAGGGCTGCAGCAATCCAACTAAAGAGGAATGGACTTATTTTGAGTTCAAGAAGCTGAAGCATTAAAAAATCCAATGGTACTCTGTTGCACGCGTTCTCAAGATCAATCGCTGCAGCAAAGGTTTCAATGCCTGAGTGGAAACCTTCACAGACATCATGGGCAAAAACTGCTGCATTGGTCCAGGTTTCTCTTTTTGAACGGTACCCACCCAGAGTAGGTGGGGAAAACACCTTGCCTCTCTAGCTGGCTTGATATTTTCCTGGCGATTAACTTCTCCAGCAGCTTGCCTATTGTATTCTGCATGGTTATAACTCGATATCCCTGAATTTGTGTGTGGTCTTTTGCCAGGCTTCGGCAAGGGAATCAGACAGCTGTGTTAACCACTCCTCAATGATGCTAGCACTCCCTAGAATGTTGTACATGTCTGCTAGTTCCTCTAACTCGTCGGTATACCTATTGATGTCGTCGTATCTTATGCCATCTGGCCCTGGAGCGCTGTTTTTTGATCGTCGAAGCTCAGCCTTGATTTCTTTCACTGTCACTGTGTCTTCATCCGAATTGTTCTGGGCCTTGCACCTGCATTACAGCGTCATAGCATGCAGTCTTCATCATTTCAGTTTGGGGTTTTACCTACGACCTAAATAGTCGAAAATTGCACAGTAAGCACACAAATGGATGCTCAATTTAATTATTCACACTAAATCAATGCCCAAAGTCTATATAAAACGGAATTTACGAGTCTACTTACATCTTTAAATGACAGTCTCTTTATCTCCGTTAGAAGAAAAATGTGAGAAGCTAAAATGTATGCATTCGTAGACAATGGAGGGAACTACAATACTCAGTAATCAGTTTCTGTTTTAATACGATCTTGAAATAATCGGGGAATGTAACATAACGGCTACGCTTACTGTCCCCATATCGGAGACATAAAAACAAATAACTGAACGTTACCGCAAAGAAAATTCCGGTAAAATACCGCAAATCTAACTGTAATACCTAAAATTAAGACTTGCGCATCTCATGAAAGAGATCAACTGGGAAAATTCGTCAATTAGTTAGATCACTTTCGTTGCACTGGCTCGTTTAACTAACCAGTTTCACTTAACTTTTTCCTTATTTTCTTCATCCTACTCACGTCATTCCCACTTTCCTGTGTACTCTCCCCTTTCTTTCCTCTGTGCTATTCACTCGTTTCTTTCCTGTAAAACATATTCATCACCGCAATTTTCACTTTATTTACGTCACTTCCCGTCAGGTGATCTACAAAAGCACGTGTAGTTAATCACTGTACTGAAGTGTTGTCCTAGTTGCATCTACTAAACAGCACTTTTAATTCGTCTAAGTTAATAACATCAAGTAACTATGCATAGTTTTTAATTATGAAATGATGAGCAGATTTCTTTTTACTGCCTGACATTTAGTAAACGACGCTTTTGAATTCTCAGTAAATTATTAACGCTGGGTAATTTCCCTAGTGCATCGCTAAATACATTGACCGAGCACAATCGTTTATTACACCATCACATAAGAATAATCTAGTAAACAGTATCACTACGACTGCCTGCTCTGTGGCGAGGGGTAGGAAAGCAACTGTGGACGATTTGGAAGCAAATAGCATTGCGTTGGTTTCCATAGAATGGTATGGAGTACCAGTGGTTCAGAAAACAATGGCACACTAATGAACATAAACTTGCCCAGGAAGCACAAATAGCCAAAGACGCTGGAGTTCACTGATACGTCCTGTAAAGGATATGCAACTAACACTTTTTTTTTATGGCTCAGGGGTAGTGAACACATTCTCTGACCGGGTTCGAAAGTCAGCTGCAGGCGATTTGATAACGGACCGCTTTGTGTCGATTTTCACAATGATATGACCGCCGGTCACCCAGAAAACAATGGTACACTACTGAACATAAAATTGCTTAGAAAAATCACAAATAGTCAATAAATGCTGGGGTTGACTGCAACATCCTGTCAACACATGCAAGTAAGATAACATTTACAGCCTATCCCCGCGTATGGTTTTAATTCATCACGAACCATGGGGGGACGATTATTCTCGACTAGATTTTGATTGTTTTATAGTGTATCTATTGATTACACAGGGACAATGTTGCAGTTCTGTTCAGTTTAAATGTCCCTGGAATCATGAACGCGCTGCGGTGCTGTGGAGAATCAGTGTCACTAGTATACTGGCGTAGTCTACTTTCAGGATCCACAGAGTTCGATACCAGCTCTTGCTCGCTTCGGAAGGTAGACTCGCCACCTATTCAATGAGACAAATAAAATATGATAATCATAACACTTTATATACTCATATTAGATTCCTGCTATAGGGAACTTAATATTGTTTAAAGAAAAACCTTGATATCGCCCTATAGCCCTTGTGGTCGCTGAGTTCGAATCTGCATCTGGGTGGGTTTCTAAATTGACAGGGCTTCCTGGCCGACCCATTAAATCAGTGGTCCTCAACCAGTGGGGAATTTCCCCCCCCCCCCCCCGGGGGGGGGGGGGGGGGGGGGGGGGGGGGGGGGGGGGGGGGAATTTTAGGGTTTGGGGTGGGGGTTGAAGACCATTTCAAGATCGCATTAATACAAGAACCGATTACTTGATATTGTTTTTCCCTTCATACTTTACAATTATGTACGTCTCATCCTTCTAAAATTCATTTTATAAAGTAAGTAGACCCACAAATCATGTTTTATGTGGATGTCTAGACTTGTTAGTATATGCTATTAAATTTACCTTCCAGTTTTACGTATACTGTGTAGGGGTGGGGGGATTTTTAGATAGGAAATATAAGAGGGCGGGGGGAATAACGTTCTGAAAATACGGCGAAGGGGGCAGGGGCCACAATTATTTATAGGAAGGGGGGGAATGACGTTCTGAAAATATGGTATGGGGGGGGGGGGGGAAAGAAACGGACCAAAAAAGGTTGAGAACCACTGCATTAAATAAAGTGAAGTAAAGGTGGCTGATGTGAATGACCACAAAGCCCACCAAACACCGATTGTATAAATAAGAGTATGAATGTTAGCATCTTCTGGCTGTTATTAGTAGACTCCAGAATTACATGCATACTGGCATACAGTATGGCACAATGGGATCTTAAGTAAACACACAGGTAATGTAAGTACTGTAGTAGATATTTTTTTCTTTATTAGGTGCCTGGTTTTACCATGGACAGATAGAAAAACCAATGACCAAGTACTACAGGAGACAAATGAAAATCGTAGACTGATTAGAGAAATTAGACGTAGACAGTCAAAATTTTTTGGACATGTAATGAGAAGAAATTGACTGGAGAACTTAGTGACAACTGGCAAGATCGAAGGGAACAGACCAAGAGGAAAATATCTGGATGGCTTGGCCACATGGCATGGACGAGACAGGAACACTGAGCTGATCCACGACTCTGGTGATCGAGTGAAATGGCGAGTCATGACCGCCCACGCTTTCCGGCATGGCACGATTGATTGATTGGTTTTCTGAGCTCGCGATTATGACTCTCCAATCCTATCTTTAGGTAAGGGGTGAAGTGGCATATGATAAGACTCCCAGCGTGAGAATGGGGGTGAAGGCTGTAGTGACAGCGGTTCGGTGGCTGAAGTGTAGTAATACCCAACACATGTAATGAGCTTGCAGACCATGCTACATACGACGAGGCAGGGATTTTCGTTGTGGAGTGACTTGCATCGCAACTACACACATAGGTCAAGAGTATGTCGTAGATTTTCTGTCCAGGGCATGCGGGTGAGAAGAAATAGGCTGTTCTGGCTGCTGCCACACCTTTAGACGAAGAGGGACTTTATGACAAGCCTGGTGAGGTGAAGACTATCTGGTACAAAATGGAAAGGGCAGCAAAACAAAGGACCAACTTCTGTAGAAAATTCAGCAGCGAGTTAGCAAAGGATATGGATGACACTCAATGTATAGAGGAATATGCAGTAAGCAGTTTAATCAGGCAACAACCAATACCCTCATGATGGGAACTTCAGTGACTACTGAAGGGCACGGTGTAATGCCCCAAGTGCAATGAAGATCAAAGTGAATCAACCCACCCATGAGAGTTAGAATTATAACTCAATGAGTTTTTTGAGTCATGAGATAGTCTTTATTAGGAAGCAACTGTGATGACAATTATTATTTTCACACGTCATGCTCCATGTAGGGGTGCCTATGCAAACAAAGAGCCTCCAACAAACATTTACCATAAAGTTGGTCTCAATGCGTGAGAGACTTCTGTTTATTTTTCCAGCCAACACTTCTGCATGTCCTTTCACTAGGACCACCCGTTCCTTCAACCGGAAGATATTCTGTTCTTTGCTTTGTTTGAGAACTGAGAAAAACAAAAACAAAGGTATGTGTAGTCTCTTTCTGTCCAAGCATATAAAAGCATATTTATAGGCATAGGCTCTAATTTTTTAATTTTTAGAACAAATCGCTACATTTCTATTTTGTCAAGGAGGGGGTTCCTGAGTCGCACAAGCCTTGTCATTATAATCATTGTTTTCTAGCTTATCTTGTGAGGATATATTTAGTGCCCATATCTTCAGTCTTTTGCAATAAAGGCAGGGTGATATGGTAAAACCACTTCTACAAGCAGGTTACTGCAATGATAAAAGTGTAAAATATATGTAAGCACTCTTAATTTCTCCAAATGATAATTGATATTTCTGGTATCAAAACTACATTTTCCTATCCTTCAGATATTCCCTTTGATGGCCAATCTCCTTAGGTGTATGCAACTCACATGGTTAGATGACAAATTTACTGCAAGCGTTTTTGGTGATAATGCACACATAAACAGCAGTGTATATACCAATACTTAAGCATATTGCATTATCATATGAGGAAACTGGATACAGAATAATAGACATATAAACATGTAATGACGTCAGATGACAATGTCCACAAATTTTAAAAAAAAAAGGACGAAGTAGAACTCAGTAAAAGAACAAGATATCTTGGTTTCTTAAACAGTAAATTACAATAAATATTCATCTTACCTGGAAATAGCTGACAGATTAGTTTTCCTGAACATGGATTCTGAAAATGGACACAGTGATGTTTTCTTTTCCTGCACTGTTTCAACAGCTCACAGACTTGACCTAAATCAGAGTTTGTTTTCTGAAGGCAGCATGGTCTATCACATACCTCCTCTCATTTCTGTCCATTTTCCCTTTTCACCCAACTCCATTTTTATAATGATGTCGCGTGGAGTGAGAATGAACTGCGCTGATGTCATGAGCATGGTCGGGCGCGGGTTCGGCACCTGGGCTCTTCTTTGCCAACATGAAGGATAGATTGGTCACCTAATTCCTCTGAGCTCCCGGCCTAAAAAATGTCATGTCCTACAAAATGTCATGTCACTATCACATCAAAGACCTGTTACAGGAAACTGCTTCGAGACTAATTAAATGTCATGGGATGATTAATCGTCTCAAGTGATATAGTCTTCTATATCGCTGAAATGTTTTATTTTAAATTTTCAACTGACATATATTATATAACATTTGTTAACAATTACAGAAAGACAAACTAAATAAATGAAAACCAGTACAAAGCAATTTAATGAATTGAAAAGAAAAAAAACAAACAACAACAAACTACTAAATGCTAAAATATTGGAAGCTGTTACCCCTCTCAGGTAATAAATACTAACACAATGATTTGGAAGAGCATACAATTGTGGATTCTATTTGTATGCCAAGACTGCACAATTGTGGATTCAATTTGTATGCCAAGACTGCAGAATGAGAATGACAATTACAAAAATTATTTCCTCATTTGCTCTTCACCTTCTTAAATGTAAGCGAAATACTCAACATTTTATGAATCCACAAAAGTGAGGAAAACCTCAAATTATATTTAAGATAAACCACTGAAGTAGATCCTTGCCTGACAATTGGGAAGTGAAGTTTTGTCACATCATGGATTTCATAAATTGCTAAAACAAAACTTGCTGCTTAAAATTGCTTATGGCCTTCATGACTGTGGATCAAGATTAAAATAAATTCTATCTTAGTTCATCACAACCATGTGCCATGGCAACTGCCACAGGCATTCTCAGTTCTTGGTGTTCTCAATCAATTTTATGATTGATTTTCCCCTTGCCATTGTTATCCATGATGGTTTCTGTTGGTCTAACTCTTCCACCTCTGATCTTTCCAATTATCACAATGTTTTCCAACGGCTCTCTTTTCATAATATGACCAAAGAAGGCGGTTTGATTCTCTTTCGCATAGACAACCATTGTTAGTTACTCTGGCAGTCGAAGGTATTCGTAACATTAATCTCTGAAATAACATCTTCACTGTTCCTAATCTCTTCCTAATTGGTTCATTCCTGTCATACAGCAGAACTAATTCAGTATAACATTTCAGTACTCTGGCATTTAATGAATGTGACTTATTACATAACATACTTTTCATATTCTGCACAAAATTTTGTTTGGCCTATTCTGTTCTCAATCTCTGTCACACTATCTAATGTTGTGATTAATTTCCCCCAAATATTGGAATTTATTGACGGTTTCAAGTATTTCTCCTTCCATAGTAATAAAATAGCAGATTTTATCATTGTCATTTTCTTGGTGGGCTGCACGGTAAACATAATCAAGAATATTATCAAGCCACTTAATCTTCCAGTTTCTAATTAAGCACTTGGTCCTTAGTAAGTTCTGAGGAATGATGAATGTAAAAGCAAAATAACCAACGTTTACATGTAACAGATTTGAAATACACTTTTTTGTTTTTTTTACAAATGTACAAAAGCAGCAGAATCAAAATAATGATACATTAATTAAAAGCAATATGCAATGAATTATAGCTCACAAATTAATATATCACCATTATGAATGTTTTAACAGAACAAGCCCTACACTCACAATAAGTGTCCCGTGGCAGTGAATTTATTGGTTTTTCATTTTCAGCACCATAGATAGATACAAATGCTGCACAATGAATAATAAGGTGGAGAATTGATGCAATAGAGATGTGGCTTTTGAGGAAAATGCCGAGAACATCATCAGAGAAAAAAAAATGCTGTGGTATTGAGAGTTGCTGGTGCAATTTCATTTACCCAACCCAAGAAGAAAATGAAAAATGAAATTTATGGGACATATTAACAGATGATGTGAAACACAAAATTTGTGGGGAGAAAAAAACCAGGCAAGAGAGGAAGCCATAGAAAGATGTACGAGGAAAGCTTAAATAGCCGGGCAACAAATAATATAAACAACACCAACTTCATTAAAATGTAAGAGAGAGGACTGAAGTCATGATCGCTGAAGTCGAACCATAACAAGCATCAGAAGAAGAGTTCAGGACCAAACACACATGCATGCGAGACAGTGTCTTGTTGTATTATGTATGCATGTATGATCAGTAGAATTCAGAAGGAATTCTATCATACCTATAATGTATGCTTGCTCTAGGCTCTGCCGTTCATAACAGCTGAGAAAACAAGTTTTACAAAGATGTATAGTGTACATTCATAGAACAACATTCTTGTCACACAATAAATACCAAAATATATGTAACTCTTCCCATATAAAATTTTAAATGATTCATTACAAAGTAGGAAACAAACCAAACAAAAAACTCTGATGTGTAAGATATAATACTTCCTTTGTTGAGAACACATTCTTCACGAATAACAATGCACAAGTCAGTAAACACGATGCTGGAAACAGCAGATTATTCTATGTGAGCTTTCAATGCCATACTCAGAAATCAAACCTGTTTAGAGGAATTCATCTACAAACTTTATCCTGTCGATCTGTAAAGGCACAGCCGTGATTAACACGAGCATCCATATGTAGAAGTGAGAATTAGCCGCATGCATGATGTGACTTTAGTGAGCCCAGAACCTAAGCGTCATGCGTCGCCCTGGAAATGGAAGCCTCAATGGATGGCATGGACTGCCTATGTGTTGTCCCTTCATTAGCTTGAGTGTGGAATGGTATTCAGTGACTTCCAAATAAATTTGATATGGTGCACCTACATGCAGAGCAAGCCCAGTCAGCATCATTAAACTGACACAGTAGAACCTACTATGTGCACTTTACAGCAGAGGCGAGGATTCTGATTTGTGTAAACCAGAATCATGTATTCTATCATTTTCTTTGTATGAGTAGCTTTGCTAATTTTGACCAGTCCAAATTTCAACTATTTCCTCTCTAGATATTCATTTTAGGCTGGGTGGGGCTTTCTCTTGACCATACTAGTCAGGGAAGAGCTCATGTTTGTTATAATTCACAGCAAACTCAATTACCTATTTTATAATCTGGTGCAGCACACAAGAGACTAAGACCTGACCTTACATTTGAGTACAACAGCCAGAGGAAGCAAACTTCCTGTCCCGTCACCTTAAACTTTCCCAATTAAGAGTGATGCATGTACAACAAAGCTGAAACATGATACAAAGCAGTTTGTAGAAAGTACCCACAAAAGTCAAACTCCCTACAGATTTAACTCGTTGGACAGTGAAGCCAAGCAGTTTGAAACAGCAGCAGCTCGTGAATGAACTGAGAGCTACATAAATTTATTTATATCAAAGTATTTACCGTATTTATCACGCTCACAAGTGAGAATATCTGTACAGAAATCGCCAGGCAAGTCGAGCATTTTAACACCATGTTTTAGAACTAATTGCTGAAGATAATTTGGCTGTCTGAAGGGATCAATTAAAACAACTTGGGGATCAATGTTGACTAGCCTTGGCCTCAAATCTACATTTCTTTGCTTGTTCCGGTCAATGATCCCTACATCATCATCAACAGTTTTATTATGAAAACTTTTAATGTGAGCCCTCATACTTTGCTTATTATGACTGTCGTGTTCACACATGAAACACTTAAATCTTCTCTCTGAAAGGTGTTCCCCTGTATGTTGCACAAAGTCACTACTGCTCTTTGCAATGTAGCCGCATGCATGGCATAAGAAAGAAGCTCCTGCAGTCAGCTGGGTGGTATGCTTGTAGCACGGATGACTTGCCAGATGAAGTCTAAACTGAAACTCGCTGTTCTTGACATCGCTGCACACATTGCAGAAATAGGAAGGAGTTGGAGAATTACTTCTGCTTGCTGTTTAGATGGGGAGAAAATTGTATGCCAAATATAGAACAATGTCATTATTAAAAACATTTCAAAAACCAAAATGTAAATGTAAAATTATGGCATATTCTTTTAAAGAGATGTGAAATAAATTTTTATGTGAAGGCCGTTGCATTATAAGATGGTCTGATCAGTCTCTTTGCTATTGCCACTTTCTTACCAAGGTGTATATAATTTAGTGTATACTATATTGCTTTTTAAAAATGCAGCTTGGTGTTTACAGCAGCCATTAATAATTGTCTGGCTATGAGCCAGGTACTTAATAAGCACTAAAAGAAATCAAAACAATCATTAAAGTCACACTCCATAAACAGGTTCAATTAAAAACTATAAATTTTTAGTCTTTCATCCCAACCAGTTGTTTGATTAATCCACCATATTTCAAATGTACTTTAACTCTTACTGCTCTAGTCAGATGTTGGATGAGATCATCATATCCTAAATGATTAATGCATCTTATCCCAAACAAACTTTCCCAGTCCCAGCCAGCTGGATTAATCTAAACCAAATATACTTTTAACTTCTCCAACCGTAGCTAGTTGTTCCATCATATCTCAAACAAAAATGCCTCAAAATCTGGGCAGTTGTTAGATTTATTAATATTTTCCCAAATGTACTTAAACGGGAGGTCTCCTATTAATACATTTGCTTCATGCTTAGAAGGATGTGGGTTTATTTTTGGACTCATGATATAAACATAATTATACAACCAAGGAGCAATATAATGCCCTGAATATTGGTGGTCATGAAATACCAGATTCAATATGCTGACGATACAGTATTACTATCCACATCACAGAATGGTAGAGAAATACTAATAACCTCAACCCAAAAGAATAGTGAAAAATCACAACTTAATCTTAACATAGCAAAAACAAAGATAACGCATACAAATAAAACTAATATAGAGAAAGAAATATACGTTAATGAGGAAAAATTGTGGTGACAAATTGTGAAAATCTTGGGTCATTCATTACCAACAATGGTGACATAATGAAGGAAATTAAAATACAAATATCTATTGCTCTTCAGAAGCTAAAACAGCTGAATAAATTGTGGAATGGGACAGATTGAACTACAAAGATTTTTAGGAGCATGCATCTTTCCCATTGCAACATACATCTGTGAGACCTGGACACTTACTAAACAGCTGAACAGCTCAAAAATACTTTGAATGTAAATGTTCTAAGAATACCTTGCATTCAGAAAAGAACAAATGCATCCATAAGATAAGAACTGAATACTGAAAGGAAATCAGGACTTGTGTATTCAAACTCAGAAAAGTTTTTACAAATATGAAGTGTTGACAACATTGTTGGCTACTAACGATGATAAAACTAAGAAAATTGAAATATTTTGGTCACATGAATCGCCATGAAAGTTTGGAGAGAACAATCATGGAGGGGTACATGCCCAGGAAGAGAAGAAGAGGAAGACCAAACAGAAGATATGCATTTCTTTTTTTCAGAAGAGGTGCAGGATGTGGCAGATGATCAGAAGGGTGTATCGGATGCAAGACGTCTTACTTATGACCGAGAAGTTTTCCCAGATGGTTGACATGGGAGCGAAGTTCTGCAAAGGACAAGCTAGTGAATGAATGAATATTTGGTTCGTAAGTGAATTTTCAGATCCCCTAGGGATCATCACTAGAGCTTCGGGGGTCATGTTCTATGTGGCACTTTAGGCAGGTGTCAACTGCTCTGTGGAGACCGAGCTATACAGGATACAGCCTGCTGACACACACTTAACCATCTTGCATTTTAACTTACGTGTTGGCCAGGTGCTGGATTAATC
This sequence comes from Cepaea nemoralis, assembly GCA_014155875.1. Taxonomy (NCBI): domain Eukaryota; kingdom Metazoa; phylum Mollusca; class Gastropoda; order Stylommatophora; family Helicidae; genus Cepaea; species Cepaea nemoralis. The sequence continues at coordinate 178,050 of JACEFZ010028497.1, forward strand.
AATGTCCTAAATACATATTTCTCCATTTGTAGCCAGTAATAGGATTAATCATATCACAAATATAAACTGCTCCTCCTGCTCTAGGCAGTTATTGGATTTATTAATCATCTCTCAAATGGTCTTTTATGTTTTCCTGCCTTAGTCCCAGTGGTAGGATTAATCCATATCTCAAATGTCATGTAGGATAGGTCAAGATTTGAGGATCAGATAAAAAATATGAGCACAAACCATCTGATTTGTAGGTAGACTGGTGACAGTCAAAGCCCTGTGATGGTAAATAAAAAAAAATGCTTGTCTTAATAGGATGTATTGGGCTATACACATGGTGTAATGGTGAACAAAACAATTTATATTAACATCAATGAGGCGATTATGTAAACTCATTCTTAGGCAGACACTGCTTTAAAGTAACTACCTGGGAAAGAAAGAGTTACATTATTCCATGCTAACTGCTCAACAACCAATAATTCTGAAATGAAATATATATCAAAAAGCCATGCGTAACTTTGGTGCTATTTCTAACAAAGTGTAATACCTTCTTGTTGCAATGCTGTCATCTTGGAAGTTAATTCTGTTCGGGCACTATGTCTGCCTGTATTAGGCTTACACAGGGAAAAGACTCTAACATCTCTTTCTGGGTGAACACGTCTAATATGGTCTTCCACATCAGATCTGAAATTTACAAGTGCAGATTGGCATGGATAAATATGACACCTCTTTCTTCATGAAGACACTGATTGGACTTATAAAGTATAATGGTAAAGCACCAAGTGGGCATGCAAGCTGAGTTTCAGATAAAATAGCTTTATCACTCTTCGTAGTCATGCCTGTTGTGGTCTCAAACTGAAATTACAACAGTCACAGAAATTTCCCATGGTCATGATAGATAATTTATAATCAGTGTCCTAATCGTGCGCGAACATGCATGCGCGCGCGCGCGCGCACACAGAGAGAGAGAGAGAGAGAGAGGGGGAGAGAGGGAGAGAGAGAGAGGGGGAGAGAGGGAGAGGGAGGGAGGGGGAGAGAGAGAGAGAGAGAGGGGGGAGGGAGGGTGGGAGAGAGAGAGAGAGACAGAGAGAGACAGAGAGAGAGAGAGGAGAGTTTGCCAGAATGAGTATGCTGCTAGCCTACTGGGATGGTAACTGGGTCCCACCATTTAGTCAAACTGTCCAAGAAGGAACTCAAATTAACAATATTATATCACATATCAAGTGCTCAAGTTCTATACAAACATATGGGGGGGGGGGGGGGGGGGTGCGAGCGCGCCTAGCACCACAGACCCAACACACCTGAAGACATTACGAGGATCCTATACTTACGGTATAGAAGGAAGACACCATTTAAAAACACAAAAAAACAAGTGACAAAAATTAAATCCATACACTCACCACCGAGAAACATTGGGAATATAAAAGAGGTCTCCATAACATTTTTGTGGATTTTAAAAAGGCTTATGATAGTGTCCATAGGAATAGTCTATGGAATGTTATGCAGGAATTTGGAATACCAAGGAAGTTAATTAACATGACCAAACTATGCATGGAAGATACTTATAATATAGTAACATATAAAGGCAGGAAATCAGACCCCTTCCAAATAACATCTGGCTTGAAACAGGGTGATGCACTATCGCCGCTACTCTTCAATCTGGCTCTAGAGAAAGTTGTAAGGAAGGTAAAGGAGGAATGTGATATTGGAGGAACATCCAAGCTGCTTGGTTATGCAGATGATATAGATATTATAGGGCAAAGTGAACAAAAGACATTAGAAATATTGACTCACTTAAAGGAAAAAGCCCAACAGATGGGGCTGGTTATCAACCAAGATAAGACAGAATATATGGTAATTTCAAGAGACGGAATGGCTAAAAACTCTGGCCACATACAAATAGATAATATGACCATTAAAAGAACGGAAACATACAAATACCTGGGTACAATCTTCAACTGCTCCAACATCATAAGGGAAGAAATACAAACTAGAATCAACTCTGGAAATAAGATATACTATGCACTACAACATCTACTAAAATCAAAGGCGCTATCTCGTAACACCAAAATCACAATATACAAAACACTGATCAGACCAGTTGTGCTGTATGGCTCTGAAACCTGGAGTACAACGAAAGGAGACGAAGCCTTGTTACAAACCTTTGAGAACAAAATTTTAAGACGCATCTTTGGACCCATTAGGGATACACAAAGTGGAGAGTGGAAAAGAAGAAGTAACAAAGACATTTATGATTTGTTTAAGTCCCCGCTAATCACTGGTATCATGAAGGCTAATAGACTACAATGGCTGGGGCATATAGAAAGAATGGAAGATAATAGGGAAACAAAACTCGCTTACACTCAGGAAATAAATGACCGTAGACCCCGAGGTAGACCAAGAAGGCGGTGGAGAGATAATATACATACAGACCTACAAGCACTTGGAATCAACGACTGGCAAGAGAAGGTCCACCAGAGAGACGAATGGAGACAGATTGTATTTGCAGCAAAGAACCTCAATGGCTCGGAATGCTGAAGAAGAAGAAGACACTCACCACCACACATGGTCTTCTTTAAACGTAGCAATAAAAATATACCACTTAAAGAAGTGACACATAAATGTGAAATAAAATGATGTCCTACCTTTTTATATTTCTAAATGCACAATAGCTGCACATGTATCTGTCTGTGGGTGCTTTTTTGTCATCTTTCCAACGTAGGCACTTTCCTGAGTTTGAATACACGAAGCCTGATTTCCTTTCAGTCAGCCGAACATCTTGTCTGGGGTGATCTCTGTTGTAGTGTTTCTCAACTTCCCTCACACATTTCAGAATCCTGCTGCACGCTGTACATCTAAAAGGGTAGTCATGTTTGCTCATTGTCTTAATTTTGTGTGCTATCTTGTCTGTGGTAGCAGCATTTTCACACTTTGACTCAGTTTTATTTTTATTCTGCATACCTAGGCTGTTCTCCGAATGAGCAGTTCCCAAGTCCTCTGGCACAAAGTCTTTGTTTTCATTGCCTTCTGCTGCAGTTTTTGTTTCCAGCTGACTTGCCGCCCAAGTCCCACAGTGTTTCTGATGATGTGTCTTTGGGGTCACAATCACTGATGCAACCGTCGTGTGAGGCAACAACACAGTATCAGATACACATGATGCAGTCTCTGAGCATATTTCTGGTAATGTTTCATGAACATTTCCAAGTCTATTACTTGCTTCTTGCTTGTCAGAAATATCAATTGAGTTTAATTCCTGCTTTTTATTTGTACCTGGAGACTGAACACTTGTTGCTGAATTAAGGTTCATATTTATATCAATACGGTTAGATGTGGCTGCAGAACTGTCTTTTCTAACGGTATCTTGAGAAGGCACTGGTCCCAAAGGCCTAATTTTAGAACACACATTTTGTGCAGAAGAATGCTGATCCCATTCTGGATTTTCTGTCACTTTATGCCCTCTGATGTTATTGTCTGCAAATTGGGGAGATAGTATTAAAGTGGGTGCAACCGTTTTCTTTGTATGCAGACTTACAGTGGAAGGAATTCTATGGATATGATCAAATGTTTTTGCAAATGGACTGCTCATTGTTGTTTCAGCAAATGGACTGCTCATTGTTGTTTCAAACAAATTTCTTTCAGGTTTTGCCGACAGAGAATCACCATCATTAGAGATGGCAGCTGTCTTTAAAGTGACAGTCGGTTTTTCTGCAGAACTTATTTCATTCTCAGGCACTGGAGACATTTCATTAAAAATGCTTTCAGACTGTGAATGTGCTAACTTACATTGTGGCGTCTTTAATCCCTGGGCAGCTGTTGAATGACTGTCATCATTATCTTTAAATATCCTCTCAGTTTTAGAATCCCCAAGAGGCTGATTCTGCTTGCTGCTAGTCACATTTACATCACAACTCTTTAAAGGATTATGCCTTTTCATTTTTAATACTTTTAACTCACTGTTGGCTTTAGCCTCAGATTTTTTAATATCATCTATTAATGAAGACTGACTTCGCTTCTTTCGCTTGACAGAAGTTTGTGAAGTCACATATTTACACTCTGAACTCAGTTCATTATAGGGAATGTCAACAGGTTTGAAGAGCAGGTCCCAATCAATTGTACCATTCATAACTCTGGGTTTCTTGCCTCGATGCACAAATTTCAAATGGTTATATAAAAATGCAAGTATAGTATATGGAGCTTTACAGTATCCACAGCTGTAATATGGGTGTTTACTCTCAATGTGTGCTTTCATCTTTTCAAGATTCCATTTACGTGTGAAAGTACATTTTGGTTTTATACATTTGTAAATTCCAAAAAGCCTCTCTTTGTCCATTTTATAGGAACTTTTACAATTAACTCTACACACTTTTGCAGATATATCATGAGCATGCTGGACCAGTATATGTTGTTTCATTTCTGTGTATGAATGAGAAGAAAGCGATATGCAAACAGAACATTTGAAATACTGTTTTACATCTGGGCTGGTCAAATCATTAACTTCCTTTGATGGTTCAGATCCTGCAAACTGTTCTGCTGCACTAAGCAAGCATTTAGGATTAATCCTGTTCACTTTAGCAGATTTGTCATCAGAGTGTTGAGACATGACGTGTTGCTGCATTTCTGTGTAAGAATGTGATGTGAGAAATATGCAGACAGAACATTTGAAGTGAGGCTTTAAATCCGATTTTAAGATATCAACGCTTTCAACTGTTGCTAATGACTTCTTGCCAACTTTAGATATCCCTTGCATTATTACTGTCCCTTTGAGTGTGTCTAATTCGCCACTCTCTTTCTGATTGTCTTCTGGTTTATTCACCGTAGGAAGATATCCAATGCTTGTTTCTGAATGAATTCCAGTGTGTTGAGGTAAAGTGATTCCATCATGCACACATGACATGGTCACGTCATTGTTTTGAACTTCCTGTAATGACAGAGTGGCATTTTCCCACCTTTCTGATTGTTCTGTTGCAGTTTGCAAGCTTCTGGAACGAATTCTACAAACCCTGGCAGACTTATCTTGAGGATGCTGAGACTTTACATGTTGTTTCAGTTCTGTATAAGACTGGGATGTAACAAACGGGCAGGCAGAACATCCGAAACGAGCTGAATCTGGTATAGCCACATCAACACCCTTAATACCTTTTGGCGACTGACTAACAGCTACAGCTCTATCCAGCTTGTTGATTGTGTCTTCTGGCTTGTGCTCTTCAGAATTAATTCTCAATAGTTTAGAAGTAATGACTCCCTCACCTTGCCCAGCTTCTGACTTTCTCTTATGGTGTGCATCAGGCATTTCTCTATTCGATGTGGTGAAATCACGAGCAGTGTTCTTGCTTTCAGACGAAACTATGCTGCCATTGTCAGCAGCTAGTCTCTAGATCAGATTTTAGCGCAGGATTAGTCTTTGATATTTCTGGAACCACGCATGTTTCAGAATGACCCGACAGAACATCTGGCTTAATAGTGCTGCTTTCTGGTGGATCTACTTTAGATCTCGTTCCATGATTACCGTCAACATTTTCTAGCCTGCTAATCTTACCACTTTTTTCTAAAATTAATGGGGCCTTCCGTTTCAGTTTTCTAAGACAATTTTCTACTGCCTTCTCTGACAATGACCTGCTATCTTTTGAAGGCACTGTGTCTACAGTTTTAGAGGTCACCTGCTCTGTAGTATTATCTGGGTGTGAATTTTCTTCTGTCACTAATCTGCACTTAGCACATTTACCAGTAAAAGATATATTTAGTGACTTATCTTGTGGTTGCACACTGTAATCACCATCAGTAAAACAAGAAATCAAAGTACCACAGTTACATCTGAAAAGTGAATTGCTTAAATCATGTTCAGTGGAAACCTTGTCTGATAAACCATCTGTTTCAGTATGAGAACTACCTTTGTCCTCGGTTATGTTTGAAGCAATTGAGGTCTGGTCTACAGAAGTCGTGTTATTTTCCTCCATGAAGTTGTCACTATGTGAAGGTGAGTTTAACACATTCTCTTCACGGGTTTCTCTGCTTTCTATACATGCTGAGGTTTCATTACTGGCATAAAGCTGGCCATCTTTTGTACTGACAAGGCTGTTCTTGTTATAATGTATTTTATCATATGATCCATCCTTTTTTGTTTCTTGCTTTTCTGTCTGGATATCTTGCATCAAATTTACACCTGTCTTATCTATGTTAGGATGCAATAGATCGTGTCCACAAGAAATGTCATTCTCCAAAATATCATCATTTCCAGCAAAGTTACCGACAGACTCTTGTAAAGTACATGCTGAGTCTTTACTGGAGCTGAAATCAGTATCATGGCAGCTGTCATGATCGGGGCCCAAGCTGTTAGTGGCAGGGTTTGCAATGTCACCAGAGTCGTGTGATACTGTTTTAAGCACACTGATTACATCTGGTGTGCAATGACTTCTATTATTAGTACATGGCTCTTTCAACAGATCATTTATTTTTGCTTCTGAAATTCCAGTCACTGCAGCAGAAGCAGCCTGGTCTCCACCATCCTTAACCACATTTGAAATCACATGTTCTATATCATGTTCAACACCAGACCTAAGGTTGTTTTCCAGCACCACAGATGAATGTCTACTTTCCTGTCTATTGTTAATATCTGCTCCAATATCTTCTACAGGTAAACAAGTGCTGTGTGTGTGTTCCAGCTTATTCTGTTCTGATACACACAAGAAGGTCCTTGTTTCAGCCATGTCTAAATTGAAATTAGCAGCCGAAGTGCTGGCCAAATCTGACACTCCTGTGACTGGCAATGATAAGGCTGCTGATGTTATATTAAAATAATCTTTAGAGCCAACACTACAATCACTGGCCGGTGGCAGTTTGCAACTTACTGTATCTCTACTGCTAACAGATGGTACACCACAGCCATCTTGACTTTCAGCAGATGTAGCTTGGTCTAGAACTGAACTAGCCTCAATGTTTCCAACAACTGAAAGGGAAGTGTGTTTAACTCTGGAATGACTTATTTCACTGACGGCTTCTGCTTGTCCAACAACAGAAAATTCTGCCTTTTCATTTAAACAATGATCATTGAGTGGCACAGTCATATTGTATGGCAAGGTGTTGATATTTTCACTCACTCTCTGACCAAAATTGTCATGATTGGATGATTGCACTCCTAATGGTATCTTGGCTACAACTCCCTGAAGGCATTGATCTTCATAGTCCAATACTGTGTTTGTAAGATTGTCTTCAGCATGTGACAAGGCAGATTTGACATTGTTGCTGCTATCAATAGATGTACTGATAGTGGTGGTGTACGTTCCGGAGTCACACTGCTGTGCTACACTGTTCCCCCTCATTTCATTTCTATTTGGTCCTGTATTTGCAACTGCACCTTTTTCAGCCTTTCCAGCATTCAAAGAAACAGCTGATATCAAACTTCTCATAGCTGCAGATGTCTTCACTAAATCTAATAAGTTGGGAATTATAGAAATTTGCTCATGTGTAGTTTGAGCTTCGATACCATCAGCCATAGCTCTCCCCTCATGATGAGAATGTGTCTCAGTTAACTCAACATCTTTACTGCGTACTTCAGAATTTTCAATAACATGGCTGGCTACAGTTTCTATCTCATCCAAGACATTTGCAGTTGCCCCAGACGTAGCGTGAGATTCATGTGTGCTCCCACACTGATTATCTGATGTTTCTGCATCTCTCTCAACGTTTGACAGGCATGAAATGTCTTCTTGTGAAACCTGATGCGGTATATTACTGTGCATTTTACGCTCAAAACAAAGAAGTTTTCGCTTTATGCAATACATTCGAGACAGGTCCACATGCTCTATTGCCATATGTTTCTGCCATGAGAAGGTATTCAAAAAAAAGGATGCACAGTGTTTACACTCAATTACTTTCAAAAGTGATTCCTGTAAATGTAATCCAAGTAGGTCCAAATCAGCAAATTCTGACTGACACATATTACATGCAAAATGATAAACAGCATCGTTATCACTGTTTGCAGCCAAACTTGTCTTCAGCATCCTGATGATAAATTTCATATCATTGTTTTCAAACTGAGCCACTTTGTCTGAATTCTCAAGCAATGAGCAAGAAAAAGTTTTTCTATTATCACTTGCTAAGTGGTCTTCCATATGCTGAATTAAATGTTTGCTAGACCGACATCTAAATCCACAATGAGCACAGGGTAAATTTTGTTCCAGGGTGTGAACTCGTTGGACATGAACTTCTAATTCCACTGCTGTGGGAAATGAGATGACACAAATCCCACATCCATAAAAACACCGCAGAGAAATATCATCATCATCACCCATTCCAATACTTTCAGTTGAATGCCTCTCTGTCCGTGTTCTAGGATTTGCAGCAATACTCTGTGTTATAGAACTTGTGACAGCAGTTTTGGCTACCGACAATGGAGTAATGATAAAACTGTTATGAGAGTTATCTATTCTCTCAGGTGGCAGTCTCTCTAGGTATGTTATAGAATTCACAGTAGGTATTTCTGCTGCCAACATTGGAGTTACTGTAAGACTATTATGTGATGCATCAGGCTGTGTTGTTTTCTTTGACAAATCTAGAGGCAATTCATCTGAGTAAGGACTACCAGCTAAACTATAATTAATATTTCCTGTCCCACAATTATGATAATTTACACCACCGCGATCATCATCTGATATGTCTTCATATGTATTTTTGTTATTACTCTCTTCATTAACTGAGATGGAAGCTACTGAACTACATAGATCAATGGCCGTTATGTTCTGCAAACCCTCAGCATTAAAATTCAGATCATCTCTCAACTCAGAGGCAGAACAAACATTCTCGCCGTCTGCTCTTTGTTTCCCAATTTGCATGGCAGATTCTTCCACATCCGGTGCATCTTTCTCCAGTTCATTACCTGCTGCCAACGCACCAAAGTCACAGTTTTGCTCAGTTTCTATCATCATGTGCCTAGGCTGATCTGGAACTAGGGTCGTTGGTGGAGAAGAACTTTCATTGGAAAGTGAAACAGATTCTGCTGGCAAAATCTGTTCACATTCATGTGGTGCACAGCTTGGTCGTACTGGCACTGTTGAAGATGGGCTTTCACTCACATTTATTTGTTCAGTTTTTTTCACATTTTGGTCAGTTTCTATCATCATGTGCCTATGCTTATCTGGAATTAGGGTCGTTGGTGGAGAAGAACTTTCATTGGAAAGTGAAACAGATTCTGCTGGCAAAATCTGTTCACGTTCATGTGGTGCACTGCTTGGTCGTACTGGCACTGTTGAAGATGGGCTTTCACTCACATTTATTTGTTCAGTTTTTTTCACATTTTGGTCAGTTTCTATCATCATGTGCCTATGCTTATCTGGAATTAGGGTCGTTGGTGGAGAAGAACTTTCATTGGAAAGTGAAACAGATTCTGCTGGCAAAATCTGTTCACATTCATGTGGTGCACTGCTTGGTCGTACTGGCACTGTTGAAGATGGGCTTTCACTCACATTTATTTGTTCAGTTTTTTTCACATTTTGGTCAGTTTCTATCATCATGTGCCTAGGCTGATCTGGAATTAGGGTCGTTGGTGGAGAAGAACTTTCATTGGAAAGTGAAACAGATTCTGCTGGCAAAATCTGTTCACATTCATGTGGTGCACTGCTTGGTCGTACTGGCACTGTTGAAGATGGGCTTTCACTCACATTGATCTGTTTCACAGTTTCAACCGTGGAAGGTACTGGAGCTGAGCTGCTTCTTTCAGATGAAATGTTCTGAACATTCTCAGTTTCGATGGATGATTTTGGTGTAAAGTAACTCCTAATTTGATCAGAAAACGGTACTTGGGATTTATCATAAATTGTCTTTACAATAGCCTCTAAGCGAGCACAGTATGGAGAATATCCTGTAGGACAGCAAGAGAAATCTGCTCCATGAGTGTGCTTTTCCCAAATATGTTTAAAAAACGAATCATAGTCTGCTAACCATTTCATATGACAGACCAGGCATAAAAAATATCCTTTAACAATATGCAGGAATGAAAAGTTACTAGACCCCACAGTATTTAATTGATGTTCAGTGGTGGTACTCCCAGTTTCTGGTAAAGATGATTCAGTGCTAGCAACAGTCTCTGTGGCATTATTCTGCACACACTGTTGAACATCCCCTTGACCAGCAGCTAAGCTCATTATGTTTTCAATACGAATTTGTAAGGGAGTGTCAGCATCCCCATCAGTAGAATCTTCACTTTTAATAACAGCTGCTGAACTACGTTCATGAATAACTTCTGTAGCTAAACTTGAAACCTCTTGGTTTATTTGCAAACTGCCGTTCCCAACAAAGTCACCATTCACATTATCACTTTCAACACCAGATTTAACCTCTGTAGGAAACTGCTGAATGCTGACTTCATAAATATTTCCTGTATCAGTTTCAGTAGGACTCAGGCAATTTACAGACATATCTGCAGAGATCAATGGGTTATTTCCTTCAGTGCTAGCTATAACAGCTGGTGCAAGTGGGTTCCCTGTAGTGCGAGCATCTGGCATAACAGCCGAGGAGGCCGATGCATTATTCAAAGTACTGGACATTAAAGTGGATGCCAGTTGGGTGCCTGGTGTATTTTGTACAGACGGAGATGAAAGGCACGCTTGATTCAAATTAAACACAGGTGGTACAGTTAATGCAGGTGCATTTTTCACCTGGTTTACAGAAACGGGTGACACATTTGCTACGTGGACCCCCCTTGTGTTAACATTTTGTGCTACACTTGGAGCAACTGAGTGATGAGGATGAGTCACAAGATTTGGCAATGTAGTTGCCGGCCTCTGGATACCACCTCTTTGAGCGTTGAATCTTTGAATAAACATTGGAACAACAATCTGCCCTGGAAAGTTCTGTTTTGGAAATTGATGTCTCCAGGGGGTGTCTGAGGCTGGAGTGCAAACATTTTGTGATAAGCTGCTTGGGGCTTGTGTCTGAAGGACACTGGATGATGTTGGAGATCCAGTTTGTGGTTGTGTGGTTAATAAAACAAAATATCTTCTCTGTTCAGCTGGAAGCTGTGGTCTTGCAGAAGTTAAAACTGTATTAGAATTTAGTTGGCTGGCTAGATGAGGATGTGCTCCCATGGACACTGGTGAGATGGCTGCAGGAAGTGTGTTACGAACTGTTGATGTTGACCCTACACTGCTAAGACTCGAAGAACTTGCCACTGGTGCTCTCACTTTTGGCTGTTTTGGTCCAGGCACTGTTGTTACATTCTGTGTAGTAGTTTTGCTAATAGCAACTTCAGCACTACTACTCACTGGAACTACCACATTTACCGGTTTATAAAACACTTTGCCAACATTTTTAGCTTTCTGTATAATGTCTTTTGTTCTGCCGGTAAGTTTCAACACAAATGTTTGTTCTTCCTGTTGGTGACAGGATCCGAGATGCTCACAAACATCACCTCTTGTCGAGAAATCCCTGTCACAGTACTTGCATATATATGGCTTCAATGTCAAATGGCCTTCTAGATGCTCACAAAATTCAGTCTCCGACAGTTCAACTGTACATAAAGAACATGTGAACTTTGCATTGACCAGATTGTAACTGACACCTGCTGTAATCTGCTGGTTCCTTGGTGGACAGTGGTGTGCTTGAAGCAATGCCATATCAGACGTCTTCAGGTTACAGCGATTGCAGGTCAGAACATTGAGGATCTGCCACTCATTGTCGGTTATATTTCTGGCCATTTTAAAGATTTTGTATTTCAAGCATGCTATACCTGAAAGTGAAATAAATTAATCAATACAGACATATTATATGCAGTGTGCACAATAGGTTTTCTAGTTCAGATAACTTACATAAATTATCATGACTGATCAAAAAGATTAGTTACCACAATAATAATTTCTTTGTTTCACTACTTAACACAAGTAACATCAGAGTGAAAATATTTTCAGGAAATTATAGCATTCTAGTAGTTGGTAAAGTCATTTAAAATTAAGCACTCGATGTACATAGTGTTATCTTAATTATTCCTTTAATAAAGTGACAAAATTAGCATGTGGTGTTCCCAAGCAATCACCCATACCAGTATTATCTCCTCAAAGGAAATTGCATTAAATAAAGCAAATAAGTGACCAAATGTGTGTTAACTGGACCAATAGGGAAAGCAAAGATTAAAAATTGCAACACTGTAACCCATCATGCATGTCATAACAGGCAACTAAAGAAGGTCGTGTGATGCTGGCTACCTCATGCCTCAGAATTACTTTAGAAGTCGGAGACTGGTTCGCCTGATGGCAAGGACTCTGGTAATAGGCAGATTTAATCCACCTGCAAAAATCAGTCCAGTTTACTCAATAGTAGTAGCACATGTATGGACTACACTTATGGACTACACTTGAGTTCTAAGCAAGCGAGCGGCCAAAAATAAAATAATACTTTAGCTGAAAAATCCAGCCAACCAACCATGAACAAATCTACAAATGGCTAAGCTAGAATAGGCTGAGGGTCTTTAACCTATTGGGAAATGAAAGGCTAGAAGAAGACGACGACATATTGTAACTTACAGTGAATAAATACAGTAGTAAGTATAGAAAATCAGCTGTAAGTGATGTTTTTATGACATCAGTGTGAGTCTGTATCTCTGGTCACCAGGTCATTAGTGTAAAATATATCAACTTATGGGATGATTCATCTTTTTAAGTGACTTGCCTTATCTGCGATGGGCTTATATATACAGTAGTTTTCGTTAAGCAACCCCCTTTAATTTGATATATAATACAACATGTCCCTACAATATTAACAACAGTAAGTCACAACTGTGACACACCCCTACTTCCCATGTTTGTTTCGTCCAAACCTACATTTTGTTTGGCACTAAATCTGTTTATTTGTGTGACTGGTTTCACAACACTTAATATTCTGACTCTATAGACAGGCGCTTGTGTGAAGATAAGTATTAACTTATCTAGTATATATTATCAGAAGTCATATAAGTACAGTACCAATCCAATGTGGCTCTGCAAATTATAGTTACAGTTCTCGAGGTTATGTATCTACTACATATAAACTTGCAGATATAAGAACTAAAATTAGCAAAAGTAATGGCTATTGTCTGAAACAGTTTTTAAAAAAAAATTGGTATGCTTAGTTGTAAGCAGTTAGAAATATACAACAGCATTCAACATCTGTCACATATATCACATATTCAAGGAATTCTGACGTGATATAAAGAAAGCATTCTGGCGATGAAAACCTCTTGTCAATTCCCCTCTTCTTCAATGGAAGTGTTACTATGTCAAGCTTAAAGAGTAGATAATCCAAACCTTGCCACACCACTGTAGATTAGCACGCCGAGTAGCTTTGTTCACTACACAATTTGTTACTGCAAAATATACCAACTAGGCTATTGTTAGTGACAGTTGTATGGGGACAATATTATTTTGTCAATAAGATAACTCCTTTTCTTCATACCCCCTCCTCATTTCCAACTGATTGGAAATATGATTTTAAAAATAAGACAATATTCTATAAGTAAATAAAGACCCTTTAACATTGCCTTCAGGCATATTGGGCGTTTAAGATATATAGTTTATAGGCAAATCTGCACTCAATGGGAGATACAGCCGCCAATTATCAAACTGGCCCTTTTGTGTCCCAGCACAATTTCTGGTATCTATTTTAGGCTTAGTCGACCTTCGAAGCCTGGTCAATTTAAAAGAATCTGCCTCGATGGGGGTTCGAAAACATAACCACAGAGCAGGCAGAAGCTACTGTGGTTCCCACTCTTATAATGGAGCATGCTATTTATTTTAACCAGGGTTAGTATGAATTGTTGTTCCATCAGAAGTTCATAATTGTTCACGTTTTCTTTTCCATAACACAGCATGCATTGGTTGAAAGATGTTTCAATGATTGAGATGCAGTGGTCTAAGGATATAAACTCTCTTACTGATTCAATTAAGAGGTTGATGCTCACATCTAATTACAATTTGCATGTTTTGTAAAAATTTCCATTAATATTAATTTTTCTAAAATCCCAAAAAAACTGCATCAGTGGAGAATATAAAATGTACAGACATAATGAAAATAAAGTACATTGAGAAACACGAAAGCACGTTTTAAAATTATGCCATAAGTAAATGTGTATGATTTTTACAGGTTTAAGATAGGTAATCCAGACAAGAGCAAATTCTGTTTCATTTAAGAAATCTGAGATTAAATTAAATATTTCACAAGGTAGCACACTAGTGCTCATGTTAATACCATATATAATTATCGTGATAAATTGTTACCATAGGGAAAAGTCATTTCTAAATGACCATGAGATATAAAGATGTGTTTTGGTATTGCAGGAAGACACACTCAAAGTTCCTGTTTTTAATCCAATGTTAAATCTGTTACAGTAGAGTTCAAAGCCCTATGCTTGACTGGCTCATACTAAGAAATTACAGTGGCTATTGGGTAGGGGTGGGAGGGAGAGAGAGAGAGAGAGAGAGAGAGAGAGAGAGAGAGAGAGAGAGAGAGAGAGAGAGAGAGAGAGAGAGAGAGAGAGAGAGAGAGAGAGAGAGAGAGAGAGAGAGAGAGAGAGAGAGAGAGAGAGAGAGAGAGAGAGAGAGAGAGAGAGAGGAGAGAGAGAGAGAGAGAGAGAGAGAGAGGAGAGAGAGAGAGAGAGAAGAGAGAGAGAGGGAGAGAGAGAGAGAGAGAGAGAGAGAGAGAGAAGAGAAGAGAGAGAGAGAGAATAGAGAGAGAGAGAGATGATAGAGAGAGAGAGAGAGAGAGAGAGAGAGAGAGAGAGAGATGAGTAGAGAGAGAGAGAGAGAGAGAGAGAGGAGAGAGAGAGAGAGAGAGAGAAGAGAGAGAGAAGAGTAGGAGTAGAGAGATAGAGAGAGAGAGAGAGAGAGAGACGAGATATAGATATAGAGAGAGAGGAGAGAGAGAGAGAAGATAGTAGAGAAGAGAGAGAGAGAGAGATAGATGATAGAGAGATAGAGAGATATAGAGAGTCGAGAGAGAGAGAGAGAGAGGAGAGAGAAGAGAGTAGAGAGAGAGAAGAGAGGAGAGAAGGAGAGAGGAGAGAGACGCGAGAGAGAGATATGAATGTAACAATAAATTTGAAAATGGCTGTTATAAAATGGCTGTTATAAAATATTAATACAGACCGTTCTATATCATAATGCACACGCGAAAGCGGGTGTTGGAGGACGTAAAAGAAGCGTACGCAAGTTATTCATTACTTAACTTGTCACTATAACAGACGTCATCACCTTGTATATATTCAGCACAGGAATTGATGCTGCTCATTGTACCAGCAATTCATATCTGACATACTGCGTTTGATATATTACCCCCCCCCCACCTTTTTTTTTTTGCTCTGTTTATTGGGACAAATAAGACTATAGTGTGCTATTCTGGGAGCTTTTGAAACACGTGGCGTAAAATGTAAGGCGCGAATGTACAACTGTTATGGCTGACGCAACATGACCTCTGAAGTGAAGACGCGATTCTCAGCTCGGGTTTCTCGGTATCAGCTCACGCGCGCTCGGTAGCTCTGTGAGCAATTGATTTAAAGAAAGCGACAACCAAGTATGGTACACTACTACTGCTACTACTACTGCATCTGAATTGATGTCCTTTGTAGGCGTGACACGCGGAGATAAAATATTACACGATGAAAATCAACATTTAGGCATTCAATAGTTTACTCTAACACTGATAGTCGTTAACGCATTGTTATTTTATGTAAATTTCTGACCACATTCGAAATGACTGTCATAATGCACTATGTCTGCCGATGAAGGTTCACAAGGGGAGTCTCGGGAATGACTTGGGTCGTTCGCACTTATGTAATTTACTAATTAGTTAAATTAGCAATTACAAATCTTCGTCACCAGCCAAGAACAATCAGCATAAACTGGTTATTCGCACAAATAGCCCGAATGTACATTGATCCGAACGTCGTCGCAAAACCAATCGAACACCCCCCCCCCCCCCCCCCCCCCCCCCCCCCCCCCCCCCCGTCATCACGACTGTCACTATAAACGCAATCAAACGGCTAGGTGGGCAGGGCAGCCGGACTACTAAGGACAACACAGGAGATCTTACGTTGCATGGCCCAAATTTACTCTCGCGACATTCAAATAGCGGGTAAAATTTACCCCACCCTCGGCACGGCTGGCGCAGGAATCTGATGTAACGTTACCTTCACACGGGTCAAGATCAGCTAAGCCATTATTTTCGTGGATACAATACCCCTCAATCGCCTCACTCACCCCAACCCTGTATAATATGTTCAGTATCAATCCATCATACGCCATGCCGGTAAGTGTGGGCGGTCATGATTCGCAATTTCACTCCATCACCAGTCGTGGATCAGTTTAGAGTTCTTGTCTCGACCATACCACGTGGTCAAGCCATCCAGGTATTTACTTCTCGGTCTTCCCCTTGGTCTCCTCCCCTCGATCTTGCCAGTTGTGACCAAGTTCTCTAATTTATTTATTCTCATAACATGTAAAAAAATGTTGACTGTCTACGTCTAATTTCTCTAATCAGTTTGCGATTTTCATTTGTTTCTTGTAGGACTTGGTCACTGGTTTTCTATCTGTCCATGGTATTCTTTGCATTTTTCTCAGAAACCACATTTCCAAAGCCATCAGTTGTTTTTCAGCTTGACTGCTCATAGACCACGCTTCACATCCATACAAAAGTACAGGCTCTATATAGCATCTCGACACTTTCTCGTAGCAATTGACATCTTTTTATTGGTCAGTATGTCTTTGATCTTGCAAAAGGCTACCTTCTCAATGGTAATTCTTGTTCTAATCTCTTCAATGCATCTCCCATCAGATTATGACTGTTCCGATATAATTGTACCGATTCACTTGTTTAAGAATATACCCATTTACTCGTATATTACATTGCGGTATTTCCTTCTTCCTAGTGACGACCATAATCTGTGTCTTCTTACAATTTAATTCTAACCCTAATTGTTCACTGTGTGCAACAACCGCGTCTACTAAATGTGGCAGATCCTGATCATTGTCTGCAAGCAATACTGTATCATCCGCACATCTAATGTTACTGATGGTATGCCCGCCAATGGTGATTCGTTTCATATCGTCAACATTTCTGAAAATATCACTGTCCAGGGGAAACAGATCTGGAGACATTACACATACGTTTAGTATACACATCTTATAAGAATTGTGGCGGAGTTAAAAGTAAAACTTAGAATGTAACGAACTTAGGACCATGATGGAGAAAGTTGTATAAAAACAATATCCCAAAGTTCTCGTATCTGCGACAACCGTCTTCCCCCCAAAAAAAACTAAGATAAACATATACTAATGTAACTACATTAAATCATACTTATCTGACCACATAGGGAATAAAACAAACATAGTCTATGTAGCCATGCTGTTCCTACTTCTCTTGCTGCTTTAATTAGTTCATTTGATATTTCATCTCGTCCCGGTGATTTGTTCAATGGGGCTAATCTGATGGCTTCTATAACTTCTTCTTTTAGTATGTCTGTTTCTAGTTCTCCGGTGGCATCTGTGTAGGTTTCTTGAATTCCTGTGACAGCTGATGGGATGTTGAAAAGTTGTTCAAAATACTGCTTCCATCTTATGAGGATTTGTATTTGTTCACTTATTGGTTGTCCATTTCCGCTGTTAATTATTTCAGTTGGGTCAAATGGTTCTCCTCTGTTGGGTCAGTCCGTTTATACCTCTTAGTTTTTTTACGAGCAGTATAAAGATCCCCTGCCGGCTTGCCAGGCCAGTCGCAGGTTTAGGACACAAATCTGACCACAGTGAGTCCATCCCCTATGGCGAGCCATAGCCCCATTAGCCCATGATCTCGCGGTCATGGTTTCCGAGATTGCACCACGTGGAGGTGGGGGTTGACTTTTGTAGTCTGCGGGTCATCGGCAGGCTACTAATTTTCACTTTTCACCCCTTCTAGGAGAGGCTAGCCGATCCTAACCCTGCTGGCTGAGAGCCAGGCTCATTCCACACCTTGCAGACTTCAAAGAACAAAACACGAAACAATCTGACAACTGCAATTTCATCAGGCCCACACACGTAATAATGATTTTAAAAGTGGCAGCGGAGTCAATAGAAGAATAACAAGAATACCCACAACTGTACCTCATTTTATCACACACACACACACATATATATATCAGAACAATCTACCTAGACAATGAAGCGGCAAGACAAACAAGTAAAAATAGCAAAAGCTTACAACGCTAAACTAACCACGTGACTTGTGAATTAGCATATAATCTACGTCACTTTACTCAGACACAACATCTCTCTCTCTCTCTCGTGTGTGTGTGTGTGTGTCCGCGCGTGCGCATGCGTGCGAATGAGAGGAACAGCGAGAAGCCGGTCGTCAAAACAGGTCAACAAAGGACGTGGATTTTTATGGGATATGACTGACTGAAAAGGGCCGGACAAACGAAGTCTTGAAGAGCTTAGGTAATACGAGGGTAAGTTAATAAATAAGTCCTAAATGGTGCCCAACTATGCACTGCTTTACTGGAAATCGCTACGGGCTAAGTCCACTGAAACCCCAACTTGGCGAGGAGACATTTCGCGAATGACGCCGAAGTTGAAAGTTAAGTGAAAAAGTGGTTTAGAAAACAGAGCACGCAGTTCTATGCAGCCGGTTTGGGAAACTTGATAAAACTATGGGATAAGTGCATCAATGTTGGAGGAAATTATGTTGAGAAATAAAGAGACAATGTATGTATACAAATAAACTGGTTTCAATTTGTTATCATATTTAGTATTTAGTTATTTTTCTACAGCCATTTGTGACTTACTTATTAACTTACTCTCGTACTATGCAATGAGAATCAGTTGTTACACTAGTTTCTCTTCTTACAGCCTTGTCTGTGGCCAGCAAGTTACGGTATGACTATTGTCAGGGTCCAACTAAGCACGCAGTTCTACTATCCCGCATTAGAAATCAACCAAACAATTTGGAAGCAGACCGTATTGCGGTGCTTTTCACAGCGGTATGGGCTCAGTAGTCCAGAAATAAATGGCAAACTACTGAATATACACGTGCTTAACAACATCGCAAACAGCTTTACAATGCTGGGGTTTGCTACAGCGTCCTGTAAAGGACATACAATTAACGTCAACAATATATTCACGCCGCTGGATTTCAAATCCGTTCCGTGCCTACTGATTATAATTAGTTCACACATTCGTCCTTTCAATATACATAATATGCATTCAATGGCAAAATTACTGAGCGTGATCTTGCCAAGAACATCAACAGCTGAAAAATGCTGGTGTTGACTGCAACGTCCTGTAAGGGATGTGCAACTTTACACACCAAAAACATATGCACTCACAGAAGCAAATGAAAGAGCTGAGATTATATGACACTTAGACAGACAATGGGGGGATAAAATCCCAGGGTGCCTAAAGCGTTATACATGTCCACTTACCTGTTTCTCTGGCCTCTATGGCTGCCAATCAATACCGCATAACAAACAGCTCAGCATCATGAACATTTTTAGCGTAGTCGACACACGCGTGCTACTGCTACAGTAGTTGTTACTGCTAGTGAGTGCATTGGACTGGTTTTTGCGTGAAGGTTGGCTATCCCACCTACCAGTGAACCCTTCTCAGATACCCGTAATTTACTCCCCCAAATCAAGGACGGGAGGTCAGCCAGCATTAAGTCCAACTGACCGCCGTATGAATGGGGCCCACAACGCCGCGGGGAGAAAGTTTAGAACCTCGCAACCCGCGGGGAAGGAAACACTTAAGTAAGTTAAGTTAGCAATTATATCGCTCACTACAAATCCGAGAGGTTTAATAGCTTCATAACTACAGCAGGATTTCTTATCAAATATATAACATAAATGATTTTAACACATCAGCAAGCGAGACAAAGGACAACGTTACACCCGGCGCTGGTGTTCATGTGTAGTGAAGTATGTGAACCAGAAATATTTCGCGCCGCGGCGCCGTGACGGGTGTGGAAGTAGCTATCACGTTACTACACATTGTGTGTGTACCGCCCTGAGATTGGTCACCAACGAGCGTGACCTTGATTTTCTGGGTTAGACTCAAGTCATCACCGACAGGTATTTTGGTTTCTAAGAAATACACGCTTGTGGCGCCTTTTACTGATGGTCTCGCTACTTGCTAGCGAAACTTTACTGGTCAGAGACTAAACGTTGACTTTCCAGAAGGTAATGACAAACTAGCGGCTACAAATTCATAGAAAACCAAGGGTTGATCGCAATGTCCCGTGAAGGACATGCGACATTTAGTAGCTTAGTCAAAAGTTACCATGGGGCTGCAAAACCAAACTGTTACCGTGTACTCGTGGTATTATGAAGTGACTCTTTACTGCATTAGCAGGGTGCCCAAATGCTTTATCTCTGTTTTAGCAGATAAAGTGATGTACAGAAATGCTGATTGGTCCGGTAGCTCATTCATTATGAATGACTTTGCCTTTTCCTGTGAAGACTGCATAAAACATGTCTTAGTCGGAATGATTAAAACTTAATTCAGACCGCACCCACCTCGCTCTGAACCTTATGAAGCTACTTTTTTTTTAGGTCCCTGCTATACCATTTGTATGAAATGGTATGGGTGTCAGTCGTTCAGAAAGCAATGGCAAACTACTGAACGTAAACTTGTCCAGGAATCACGAACAGCCAAAATAAAATGCTAGGGTTGACTACTACGTCCGTAAAGAATGTGCAACTAACTTTTTAAATACCATTTCAAGCCAATAAAAAATATCGCACTGGTAGAAGAAGATGATACAATAAATACACACCTTTATGTTGCTGGCATTTAAAAACACCACTTACTTTCAATTATATTAAACCAAAAAAAAAAAAAAAATAGGCATGGCTTCCAACAAAATAGTGAACATTTGCAATTAACTGCCCACGTTCAGGAATATCGGGTAATAGCCATGCAAAATATAATAGGCAAGCTGCTGCAGAAGTTAATTGGGGAGGGAAAATATCAAGCCAGCTAGAAAGGCAAGGTTGTTTCCCACCTACCCTTGGAGGAGGGCACCGTCCAAACAGAGAAACCTGGACCAACGCAGCAGTTTTTGCCCATTATGTCTATGAAGGTTTCCACTCAGGCACTGAAACATGTGCTGCGGGGATTGATCTTGAGGATTAACGCAAACACACAACATCCACTGCACAGTGAAATTAAGAAGGTAAAGGGCAGCAGGTTAAAAACAGGAAAGTCGTGGATAGGTCAAGCCGAAGACATTCTTCAACAGGTGTGTTCACTTGAGGACTTAGAACCTGGCGAGGAGTGGGTACGAATGCCAACAGATTTTTGTACGTCCTTTTCAGTTTGTACCCAACTAGACAGAAAATACAGACAAGAAAATCCGGCTGCTGTGGAGGAGGAAGTATAGGCTTTGATCTTCGAGAATTCTTTGGAGGGTGATGCTGTTATTTACACAGATGTGTGGGTCGTTTGACGAGTGAGAAGTTCATGGGCTTTTACGGCTCAGGCCAGAGGGAGAATTGTGAAGGAAGATTCAGAAGCTTTTGCTTCGACCACAAGTAGCCAGACTATGGAAGTCATGGCAGTAAGTAAAGCAATAACATGACTCGAGACACAGACATTCACTAGGGCATGCTTCCTTAGTGACTCGACGAGCATGCTCAAAGAAGATAAGAGATGGGGTGGATCCGAAGAGAGTGGCTGATATCTCTGGAGCGTCTCAGCTGGCAAAGATTAGTTTCAATTTCGTGCCAGGGAATGCGGGTTTACGAGGAAATGAGCAGACTGACAAGCTTGCAGGTAAGGCTACTGTGGAAGGCGGACGAGCCATGAACCAGGCTGACATTCTGAATGCTCTACGAGAAGTAAGACTTTTGCGAGAACCAAGTGATGACTATGAATCCACAACCATGGTCAGACTGCGAGACCAGCAAACTAAAAGAGGTGTGGCCAAAAAAGAACACTACACGGTAAGCCAAAGAAGAATAATAAACCAACAAAGGATTGGTGTCGTTATTTGCTACACGCTGTGGGATTTACTGAGGAGGGGATCCGAGCTCTTATGGACTGAATGGTTCGATGTGCAATGAGGATGATCTGTCGACTAACTAACTAGCTTCTCCACAAACTGCGAACTCGACAGCATAGAGTGGCGGCTGCTGTCTCTGGAGTCTGGAGCGGTCTCGGTTGGCAAAGATCAGTTTCATTTTCGTGCCAGGGCATGCGGGTGTACGAGGAAATGAGCGGACTGATTAATGTGTTGACTCTCTTCCGTGCCATGACACAAGACTTTTCTCACGCTGTTTTCCTCCATCTCTCTGTCCACAAATCTTCTGGTTGTCACATGTTCCATTGTTTACTCATGTGGCCAAAAATAATGATAACTGCCTCATTCTTATGTTTGTTGAATCTATTAGCATTTTATCATATTAGAACTTCCGTTTTCTTGCTTTATCAAGAAGCCTGATACGGGGGAGGAAAATGTCATGACATAAGGCCAATATTGTACCAAGAAACAACAGACACAGAAGATGTACAGCGTGGGAGCCGCCAAGGCCTCGAAGACGAACGTCGAGTGCCTGCCTACGAGCTGCGAAGAACCTGAAAAGAAAGTCACCTCACTGGAAGCTACCACGAAGGAGACCGTCAACAGCCAACCACAGAAAGAGCCACAGCTGAGAAGGAGGAGGAGAAAGACACCAGAGTCGGAAACACCGACTCAAACACAGTCGGATGGGTTGTCAAGCGTATTTCTTCTTCTTCGTTCATCCGGAGTATTTTTCCGGATGTGATTGCGTTGTGCCTGTTTACAGCAGAGCTGCGTTCTTGCGCCGTTAGGCCGACACATCCGACTTCTGCGGGCATTTGTTGACCGGGTTAACCTTCCCGGGGGTTTCTTAGGACGTTTGACTCACTGTTGTGGTGTTATCCCCCATCCCAGCTGGTCCATATAGAACAGCCAAAGATCCTGGTCAGCCCTCAAGGGAAGGCAGGGGCAGACCATGGGCATTCCCCGCCATCCAAGGAGGCTTCCATACTTGCAGAGCCGATACATAGCGCTCTGGTACTGGGCTCACCCAAGGAATCGTCACGTCCTGCACATGGCTGCTTAGCCTCACTTCCGTATATTGGGCCTTCCGTTCAGCATAGGCTGTTCTTCAGGAAACCAGAGGAATGAAGTCTGCAGATGACATCCACACAGTGAGCTTTCGATTCGGACTTTCCACGTAATGGATTTGCTATCCAAGCAATATTCCATTTCAGTGCCACTAGGACACTTTTTCCACCTTTTATGAAGCCCACACAGTGAGCTTTTGATTCGGACTTTCCAAGTAATGGATTTCCTATCCAAGCAATATTCCATTTCATGCCTCTGGGACGCTTTTGTAACCGACATACCTGTAGTATGAAGTGTGGCAGTCTAAATACTTCTTCATGCGCCTTTAAATGTCAACCTGAATGTAATTGAAGTAAGATGCAGTCAACCTGAGCTTGCTGATATATCCATAGAGCTTGTCCTCAAATGAAGCAGGTGTGGGCCAAAATATGTTTCTCTGTTCTGCATACGTTGGGCAATCCTGCAGCAAATGTTTTGCTGTCATTTTTCCAGTTCTACAATTACATTCATCGGTATCTCCTATCTTTAGTTTATTGAACAAGTGGTATTTCAGCCTGTTATGTCCTGTGCGGAGTCTGAAGATGGCTACTTGTTCTCTTCGGTCGAGTTTGTAATATGCATCATCCTTCTGATGGCCTGGATGCTCCGATTCCCATTTGGTTCTATAAGTGCTTTTTATCAACCTCTTTGCCTCATTATAGGTTATGTCTATGTCAGGCTGTGGTAGTCGTCCGCCCTCTTTTGCCAGTCTGTCAGCCTCTTCATTTCCAGGTATACTGCAATGTGATGGGATCCACTGTATTACAACTTTTTTGGATTTCTGGCATAGACCATGGAGTGCTGCTCTTAGGTCAGTTAGTTCTGTGCTGTTATTGCTCTTCAGTATTGAGACAGCTGACTTTGCATCTGTGAAGATAGCTATTTGCTTCTCTTTATTTTCCTCCATCAGGAGCATTTCTGCTGCAGTTTTCAGAGCCTCTACCTCCGCTTTGAAGTTACTTGAAAATTTTCCAGTTGCCATTGAATGTGTTTTTTTCACTCCATTTTTTAAATTTAGGAGAACTCCTCCTCCTCCATTCTCTATTGAATTTTTGGCTGATTCATCTGTATATGCATGGGTCCAATTCCTGCTTGGGTAATGTTCTTTTATGTAGTTTAAGGTTATTTCTCTTCTTTCGGTTTCATGCTGAGTGTTCTTTTTCTCAATACCAGGAATGTTTTCTATCATCTCAGGCAGTTGCTGCTGTCGCCAAGCTGGGAACTTGTGTGCATTGTGTATGGGCTTGACTGTTGATATGTTAAGAATAGGATCTGCCCTAATCCTTTGTTTTGCAGTTTCTACAAAGTTGCTACGCTTCAGTCTTCCCTTTCCAAAACCATTAAATCTGTTGTACATAGGGTGGTCTGTCAATCGTCAAGCGTATTTAAGTGGAGCTGTCAGACGAACAAATCATGAAGCAGCCGCGAGAAGAAAATCTCCAAGCCGGAGCGGATCATGGCGTACTCAAAGATCCATACGCTAGAGGTGGTGACAACTGAGGGCAGCGAGATACCATGCCATGTATCGATACACCAGACAATACAACAGCCTGAAGGATTCATACAAAGGATTACTCAATGTTCCAGATGCCAGAGGGCCGGCCACAGCAGAGAAGAATGTCGCAGTAAGACGGAAATTTGCCGGTACTGCGCCGATAACCACGCTTTCAAGTAGTGTCCGACGTCCGAGCACCCAACAACAAAACAAAATGTGCCAACTGCCTGGGCAAGCATGGAGCAAGATACTTGAACTGTCCGTACCTTCAAAGACACAGAGACGTCTTAAAGCTCGCCATCACCACAAAGACTCCATATAAGTATTATAAGGACGCAATGCGGAGGTGCGAGACAGCCATGTGCATCTCACAAGCGGAAAAAGCTCAACTGCAAGACCAGATTGATGAGCTAAAGAAGCAAATCAAGCTGCTTCAACCACCGGCACCGACCAGCGACAATGAGATGCTGCTTGGTGAAATAAAGGATATCCAGCAAAACATCAAGTAAGGAGTGGAACATATGGCCGAGATGAAGGAAAACGAAGAAATGCTACACCATTGAAGCGGAGAGAGAGCTGCTGAAAACTGAGATGGAATTAATCCGAAACAAACCAACAGAAGCCATATAACACAGACAAGCCGCAAGGCGAAACCCCACAAAAGACTAAACAGAAACCGCAAGATAAAGACAGCAGCCCAACCACGGCGCCCGATAAACTCAAGGGGAAACCAAAATACTGTCAGACATCTGCAGAAAACCAAGATGAGTACCTGACGATGGCATGGAGTGGCCCCGGGCACCTACCTTGGAGGAGTGCATAGAATCGTCAAGGAGAGAGGGAATAAAAGAGGAACTCAGGCTCAAGGAATTCAGAATGCGATAGGAAGAAAAAGAAAAGAAGAAGCCCGAGAAACTCAAGGGGAAACCGATAGACCTGAGTACACCATGACAGTGTGGCCACCTCGAGTACTATACAGATTACGGAGAGATTGTCCCATGGCTGACCACGGAGAAAGAAATCGAAAGACAGCAAGAACTCAAACGCGAAAGTAAAAAAAAAGGCGCAAGGGGGAAAATAACATTGAAAAGCTTCTACAGAGAATACATAAACAATGAGGCAAAAATACCAAATAAAAAGTCCTTATACGGACTGCAACCAGTCAAGCCAGGAGCCTTCACTAACAAAAGAAACCACCAGAGGAGACGGGCACAAAAGACGGTCGCCAACCAACCCTGACGTCACAGTCACAAAAGCCTATATAACCAGTCTGGGTCAGAACCAACTCGTAAGAGTGCACAAGACAAAAATAAGGCTAAAACCCCACAAAAACCACGGATCTCAACAATAATCATCGTGAAAAAGCAAGTTGAATGAGACCAAATTTGGAATTTTTGTTTTTGAAAATTGGAATTGGCTTTATAGATTACGCACAGGCATTTCACTTTTTTTTGACATTCAACTTTTTTTTTTGGCCGGCTCCATGGCCGAGGGGTTAGCAGCTTTCTCCGCTAACCCCGAATACTCTCGTCACGTGACGCGACGAGAATTAGCAGTGGTTCGAATTGCAAAAGTGACTTATGAGAGTATGGAGCCGGTCGCTCAGAAAGTCGTGGCGTGCTGATGAGCGTAATCTAGCCTAGGAATCAACATACAGCTGAAAGATGCTGGTGTTGACCGCAATATCCTGAAACAGGATGGAAACGCGGGAAAAAAAAAAAAAAAAAAAAAAAAAAAACTTTTTTTGACTTAAAGAGCAAAGTGAACAATAAAATGTATACCCAATGCAACCCCCCCCCCCCCCCCCCCCCAAAAAAAAAACAGAAAAAGTATGTCACATATTTATCATAGGAGAGGGTTCAATGTCTAGATCCAATGGTGATGGACAATGGGAACTGACAAAAGAAATTAAAAGAGAAAACACTGCTCTGCATAAACTAAAGCAATTAAAGCCTATATGGATTGTAACAGATAAAACAACAAAAGTCAAAGTACTGAGGTTATGTTGATGCCTTATAACTAACAACATTTTGGTGTGATTTTTTTTTTGCTTTGAAAGTTTTTTGTTTTTCTTTCCATGCTTTCTTTTTTGTTGTGTTTCTTTTTCTTTGCTTCTGATTCGTCCATCAAAAAGATCTCCATTTCCATTTGTAATTACTGCCTTTGTGTATAGGCTCTGTGGCAGGAGTAATCCTGCATACCTCACCGAAACACAGCTGCGGGCGATTTGGCAGCAGAGTGCCTTGCATTGAATTTTATGTAATGATATGAGTGTCTGTCGTTCAGAAAGCATTGGCAAACTACTAAAAGTAAACATATCACAAACAGCAAAAAATGCAGGACTTGACTGCAATGTCCTGTAAAGGATATATAACTAACTTTAACTTAACCGCCTTTGTTACTAAGATTAGCAGTTTTAATTTTAAGTATTATATGGAAAATGGTTACAGCCAAATGAATTGTAATATAATGTCTCTACTGGCTCATAATGAACATAATCAAAATACTGAAATTTATAACTGACAAATAAGACACTCACTACCACAACAGAAAGAACTGTTCACAGATCAGAGGCACATAGGAATGTAACATATGCAAAACAAACATATCCTGGCAAGAGCAGACAGGTAACATTATAACTAGTAACCACAAGGCTGAAGAGAATCAGGTGGGCATATTAGCTCCATTCTTCATGTCTTTCCCTAAGAATTTGCAGGAAATTCTTAAAATATAAGTGTTGTATTGGGGAATAAAAAAACAACAGATTCTGCCACTACTGGTGACTGAGCCATGACCATTGTGTTCACAGGCTTGCACACTGTGATTCCAGACATGAAATGCAGAAATAATATAAAAGAATTTGGAAGTAGCAGCTGAACTACCATTCCTAGGCCTCTTGAAACATGACACTGAAAGACCACCCTAATAAATTGTCAGACTCCCATCACAATATGTAATTGTTCTGGTAAAAAACAGACAGTGCAAAAACTTAATACATAGCTTTTTAATGTCCCTAAACTAAAAATGGAATCCTAAAACACAGCAAAGTGTTTGACTAACAAATTTAAAAGGAAAAGCTTGCAAAAACAAAACAAAACACCAAGTCAATAAACGTGAGCAGAAGAGAATTCACATGGAACTGACAAACAGCTCCCTAGAGCTTGTAAACTGAACACTTATAAGCCCATTGGGTAGTATTTTTGGCCTGCAATTCCAAGCTTTGACACTGCATGGCCACTAATCAGTGCAGTTTTAACTGAATATCTGGTTTCACTTTACTGCAAATGTAAATTTTTAATGAATGACAAATGAAAGTAATATCAGTTCCACTTTACAATGCACTTTGATGAAGCAAATGTGCTGAATTTTGTGTGTGGTTAATTGAGTTTTATATGAGCTACAAAGAATTGTTTGATAAAATTTAGCTACTCAAGGCCGACGGTACAAGGTAGTAGATACAGTAACTATATAGCTTTAGATTTCTACCAGAATGACAGAAGGGTGTTTTCAGAAGATGCAGTTATGATTTTAACAAAATTACAAGATGTACACTTTCCACTGAGTTGAATTGAGCTAAAAAAACGACATCACTGCACTCAGGAGATTCCAACACTTGCTCCATCCTCTCAACAGCCAGCAAGAGTCACACTGCTAATCATTCCAACTGGCATCTAATTAAAAGTTCTCATGGTCTTCCTTCTCAGTTTTGAGATCCATCACAGAACCCCTGCCGAACCCCCGTCATATCATTCTCGCCACATATAGGTTCTCAGTCCGCTTACTCCACCTGGTCCCACAGGTGCCTGACCACCTCTCTCTTGTCCATTGGTAATCTACCACCAAGAGGTAAATTCCCTACCAGCTTATCAGACTGTTCATTCTGCCGCATGACCAGAGCAGAAAATCCATAATTCTTACAATCTGTGACCAATGAAGCGAAGCAAACCATTCTACACAAAACATTCTTATCTCCACCTTACTAAGCATAAACTGAGTCTGTAATGAATACAATGTGTGTTGCAGCAGTCTCCCCCAACCATCGGAAAGCTGCTGTTACTGCTTCCAATCCATTCTCATGCTGGAGGTTAGTCTCATATGCCAGACTCTCCTTAACACTTTCCATTCCCATCTATATACTCAGATGTTACCTTAAACAGCATTCAATTGTCATGGATTTTCTCTTTTCCCCAGTATCCCCTTCAGCAGTATTTCCTCATACATATAAATAATATGTTTAGGTGAATATTTTAGTACAAAACTGTTTGCACATAAGATTATGTTTGCTTGTAACTAATTATTAATTACAAATGCCTGGCTTATTTCCCTACATCTCATCAGGTGATTACTGTAATGTCATATCAAATGAAGTGAATACATGAATTATACTCTGGCTGAAAACCCTTATGCTTACACTGTCTGTTAACAAATAAAGGCCTACATAAGACAGCATTAGACTACCTAAAAAATAACACCTAGGAGATGATTCAAAGTAGCATATGAGGAGACTTCAGCAAACAACAGCAAGATAGAAAGGTTGCCTATGCCAAATTCCAAATATATAATAAGGTAATATATGAATACCTCTGACAGGCGGACAGTTAGAGCATTGCTTTGCTGATCCGGCAGCTTCTGCAGCTTGTCTTGTTCCAGATGTAGGGGTGTTACCTTTCCTCTGGAGTGAACTAGGCAGGCCGAGAGAGGGATCATGCTGCATGGGCAACACATGATCTCTATATTTTAGCCCAGGCTTTGTGCTATGGAGAGGCAATAACTCCATCCCTGGTCTTAACTGGTCTCGGAATCAAAGCGAGAGGCAACTGTTACGGGTTATGTCCTTGTCAGTTGGCGTAGACATGGGGCGCCACGCGTTGCCTCTGACGGTGGGAGACACCTATAGGTGTCACTGATCAGCTACCGCCCGCCTCAAGCTGGGCAGCCCCCAGCCAATTGGGTGCTGATCCGCCACAGCCTGCCTGCTTCAATGGGTGCTTGGGGCTAGGACAAAATCTGAATCGCAGGCTGTAAAACCAATGCACCAGGTACAAACAAAAATAAAAATAGAAACCTCAAGCTACGGCTTGCAACCTGGAACGTGAGAACCATGTGTCCAGGATTTTCCACTGACTTGAACAATATTGACGATGTGAGAAAAACGGCTGTGATTGATGCCGAACTCAATCGTCTTAACATTGATATTGCTGGCCTGCAGGAGACTCGCCTCGCTGAGGAAGGGCACTCAGGGAAAACAACTACACGGGCAGGCAGAAAAAAGGCAACACGGTGTGGGCTTTGCAGTGAAGAATTCGCTACTGGGAATGATTGAAATTCCAGCAGGAGGAAATGAAAGACTATTATCCATGCGCTTGGCAACCTCTTGTGGGTTTGCCACCATTATTACTGCATATGCACCGACACTCGATTCCTCTGATGATGTGAAGGATTTGTTCTATGAGGAGTTAGACTCTGTGATCAAGGCAGTTCCAAAATCTGACTACATTTATAAGCTCGGTGATTTCAATGCTCGTGTGGGCAAGGACTCGAGTTCATGGCCAGTGTGCCTTGGAAAATACAACATCGGTCGCATGAATGAAAATGGGCAAAGGCTGCTGGAGCATTGCACCAGTAATGACCTATGTATTACAAACTCTTTTTTTAAAACAAAAGAGATGCATAAGGTCACATGGAAACATCCAAGATCCGGCCATTGGCACCAGCTGGACTTCATCATCACACGGAGACAACATCTGAACCATATATCATTGGCTCGTAGTTACCACAGTGCTGACTGTGTACGGATCATTCTTTGGTTGTTGCAAGGGTTATACTGAGACCAAAGAGAATCTACACAGCTAAACACAAATCTAGCCCCAGGATTAATATTATTAACACTCATGATCCTGAAAAGTGCTTTCAGTTTCAACAGCAACTTGAAGACGCTTTCACTGATACACCAGAAAATTGTACAGTAAATGAAAAGTGGGGTCAAATTAAGGAAACTCTTTCTAAAACTGCCGTAGGGGTTTACGGCACTGTGGACCATAAGAGGCAGGACTGGTTTGCGGCCAGACACTGCAGCCCTTGATTGATAAGAAGAAGAAAGCTCTCTTAAGAAACAAGGAAAGACCAACGCGTAACACTCTGAGTGAGCTAAGACAAGCTAGGAAGGATGTGCAAAAGGCTGCCAGGCAGTGTGCAAATGATTATTGGATCAAGTTATGTGAGTCCATTCAAATCGCAAGTGATAAGGGAGACATAAGAAGCATGTATGAAGGAATAAAGAAAGCCTGTGGTCCAGTGATCAAAAGAAGTGCACCATTGAAAACCTTGACTGGAGAAGTCATCATTGATAAGAAACAGCAGATGGACAGATGGGTAGAGCACTATTTGGAGCTTTACTCAAGTGAGACCAAACTAGCGGATGATGCCCTTAACGCCATAGAGGCTCTACCAACTCTTGACCACCTGGACACACTTCCCACCATAACAGAAGTTAAGTGTGCTATAAATGAACTTGCATCTGGCAAGGCTCCAGGTAGGATGGGATTCCAATAGAGGTTATCAGGAGTGGGCAAGACACACTCACTATACAGATCCACCAGCTAATAGAGCTATGCTGGCGTGAAGGACAAGTCCCACAGGATTTCAAAGATTCAAGCATCATAATACTGTACAAGAACAAGGGCGATCGGAGCGACTGCAATAACTATAGGGATATCTCACTTCTGTGTATTGTTGGAAAAGTATTTGCCAGAATTGTTCTGCGCAGACTTCAAGTCCTAGGAGATCAAGTCTACCCCGAATCACAGTGTGGCTTTCGACAGAACCGGTCTACCACTGATATGATATTCTCATTGCGACAAATGCAAGAAAAATGCCGTGAACAGAATCAACCACTGTTTATTGCCTTCATCGACCTCACAAAGGCATTTGATTTGGTCAGTCGTGAGGGTCTGTTCAAGGCACTAAAGAAGATTGGCTGCCCACCAACTCTTCTGTCCATTGTGGAATCGTTCCACACAGGCATGAAGGGTATAATCAAGTTTGATGGTGCAACTTCTGAAGAATTTGAAATCAAGAGTGGAGTTAAGCAAGGTTGTGTACTAGCTCCCACCCTCTTTGGAATATACTTTTCACTTCTACTGAAATATGCATTTCGTGATCAGGATGGTGGTATATACATTCACTCACGCTCAGATGGCGGCCTCTACAATGCTCAGAGATTGAAGGCTAAGACCAAAATTAGGAGGGTACTGATCAGAGAGTTGCTTTTTGCAGATGATGCTGCAGTTACGACCCACTCTGAGGAAGAATTGCAATGTCTACTATCTGCATTCTCCAATGCTTGTTCTGAATTTGGTTTAACAATTAGCAACAGAAAAGAAGACATAGATTATGTCACAAGGTGCACATGGGGTACCATCAATCTTTATTGACGACGCCGAACTAGAGATAGTAGACCATTTTACATATCTAGGATCAGTGGTAAATAGCAAATTATCCCTAGATCAGGAAATCAACATCCGGATTGGTAAGGCAGCAACAACAATGAACAGGTTAAGAAAAAGAGTCTGGGAGAACAGGAAGCTTACTGCCAAAACAAAAGTCCTTGTCTATCAAGCCTGTGTCCTTAGTACTCTTCTCTATGGCAGTGAAACCTGGACAACTTACTCACACCAAGAGAACAATTTAAACAGCTTTCATATGCGGTGTCTGCGAAGAATTCTTGGTATTAAGTGGCAAGACAAAATCACAAATACTGAAGTATTGGAAAGATCAGGTTGTGTGACAGTTTATTCCATGCTCAGTCTTCGTAGACTTAGATGGATAGGACATCTTAGGAGGATGGATGATGGTAGAATACCAAAGGATATCTTTTTTGGTGAATTACAGATGGGTAAGAGATCTCAGGGTCGGCCTCTACTACGATACAAAGATGTGTGTAAGCGGGACATGATTGATACAGGCATTGATAATGCACATTGGGAGCAAGTCGCCGCTGAACGTGTTGCATGGAGGGCAAATATCAGAAATGGAATAAAGTCAAAGGAGAAAATTATTGCAGAAAAGTCACACACCAGGCGTTTGAGACGTAAGATGGTGCATGATGGTGGAAATGACCACGTGTTCACATGCACCCACTGTGAACGGACATTTACAGCGTAAATTGGCCTTATCAGTCACACTCGCTACCGCCATAGTTAAAAGTTATTATGCCTTTTTAAAGTACAAACTATCGTCTGTCAAGACGGCAAGGTGCCAATGAATGAATGAATATGAATACCTCAAAACTCAAGTTCTGAACATATAACAATCTTCATTATTAAAAATGTACAGAATGGGAGAAGACTGGCTGTAACACAATAAGTGTGCAATAAAAAGAAAGCAAGAATGGAGTGCAGACCTGAAGAATGCTGAGTGACAAAATGGAAGTGTCCAGAGGAATGAACTTTACATTGGTCACATAAAATAATTACAAAAACACTCACAGAGAGATACAGAGAGAAGAGAGAATGAACGAACGAACTTTATTTTAAAAGGGTAAAAAATTGGGCACGCAGACCCGTCTTACATGTGGCCCTTTCGATCACTCATCTTTCATTCATCAAATGTGCATGTTACATTTACATAGGGGATAAAACACATTGTCAAATTGATTTTGCAAGCATAAACAATGCATATTACGCATGGTACATTCACATGGGGAAAAAACATTCTCAAATGAAAGTTGTAAACATAAACAGTGCATATTGCAATGTTGTGAGACACCTCCCCCATCCACCCTCACACCCCGCAGCTATCCACACATCCCCCACACATACCTCCACGCACTCACACAGACTCAGGCAAACATACATGCCGCCACCCACCAACCGATCCCCCACCCATCCCATAACCGACACGCACACCCACATATTCTCCATCACCCACCTACAACCACCCAGTAAAACAGAGAGAGAGAGAGAGAGAGAGAGAGAGAGAGAGAGAGAGAGAGAGAGAGAGAGAGAGAGAGAGAGAGAGAGAGAGAGAGAGAGAGAGAGAGAGAGAGAGAATTGAACAGCTCATTCAGGGGTAGAGAAATCCAGTGCACTAGTCGCCTGTATTTTTAATTGTTTTCTTAGCCCATGTTTGCAACAAACAAAGAAAATGGTTCATAAAAAAGAGGCTGGCTCCACAAAACTACATATCTGGTACACAGAGTAAAACTCACAAAATTCACCCCAAGCAATCAATATTCGCTATGAGTTGATTTCAGCATGGGTCATTAATAATGAGTATGTCAGAAACCACTTATCTTCCACAATTTGTTGTGTAGTGTTGATCCTCTAGGTAAGACTTCCATTTTCTGTCTGGTAAATTCAGGGAATTGTTGTAGCATGTGATGTAGATGTTTGCTGTGTTGCAGCACTGTCACAAATGGCAGTCTTTGAGCCCCAGTTGGTGATTATGGCATGCTTATGAATCCAGTTGTGAAGAACGCAGTCCACCCAAAAAGCAGCTGCCAAAGTAGCTAGTGAAACTATATGGTTTCAGGTGCAAAAGGGAATAAGAGAGGACTGCATCCTCCTAACTATTCAACATACGTGCAGAAAATGTAAGGAGGAATGTCAAAAATGATGAGACCACACACAATTTGGATCCATTGGTCATTGGTGGACATCCAATTCCAGGCTTAGCTATGCAGATGACAGTCTTCCTCTCTAATTGTGCTGAAGGATTAGAAGAGCTGGTTTTGTCTACTGAAAATGTAATAGTAATATACCTTGAATATCTTGGCGCCATAATCAACAACAATTGGGACCATACAAAAAACATGCAGGCTGGTCACAAACCGGCTAATAAACACTTTAGTTAAATTAAATGTGGTTGCAAATTGCTGTTATGTAGCCAGGAGTGCAGAGTTGGGGTGAGCGCCTAGCCTAGCAAAATACCTCAGGGCTTGTGCATTCACTTCTGGCAGCAGTCCCAACTCCTGGCCTTCTCGTGGCGGAACTTTTAACTGAAGAAGGGGCGGCGTAAGTCTCTAGCACAGTAAAAATAACCAGAATGCTCTAGAAGTGTATGTACGTACATACATGCGCTCACATGTCTGTGTGCATACACATCTAAACTTGAGTAAGCCCACAGTCTGCTCTAGTAAAGGAAAGGTGCAGAATACGGAGGCAACCAGCTGTAACATATTGCCATGTAACACCCAGCTGCAACTCATATTATCAGCACCTTTCCCAGAGACAGTTTTAGAAACATTCTAAAACATGCAATCACACCCATATTTTCATTACCTAGTTCACAGGATGTTTGTACAGACAATGCCTGGGTTTTCCAGTACAAGATAAGCACTGCCCAGATAATTAATAATTAGAAACATCATGACGCAAGGGAGTGGATATTTACATTACCCCAGCAGATTTACTTTGGCACAAGAAGGAATGATTGTTATAATAATAAGACTAGCCCAGTTTGTAGACAATGCAGCACCAAGTTGGAATACAATAGGGCATAAGGATAAAGGAAGAATAACCGGACACTCCTAAGGTGTTATTAAACAATTAAATATCCCTAGAGAGAGAGAGAGAGAGAGAGAGAGAGAGAGAGAGAGAGAGAGAGAGAGAGAGAGAGAGAGAGAGAGAGAGAGAGAGAGAGAGAGAGAGAGAGAGAGAGAGAGAGAGAGAGAGAGAGAGAGAGAGAGAGAGAGAGAGAGAGAGAGAGAGAGAGAGAGAGAGAGAGAGAGAGAGAGAGAGAGAGCGGGAGATGATTCTGTTTCATATAGGCTGAGGACAGAGTCTGTCCCAGGGCAGACAGTCCTGTAATGTAAAACAGACAAGATGTTTTTGTGATTCAGTGGAGTTTACACAGACTAGTTCTGGCTCTCTGTTAACACAGGTAAGGGACACTTGTAGTGGTACCCTGTTTGCATCAGGTAGGACGTCAGTTCAGTGTCATCATAATAGTGGTTAGGAGTTCTGTCATATGAAGTGACACGGTCATGAATTTGTGGTTCTCTCCTTTAACTATTTTGTTGAAGGGAACCCTGTCAGATATTTGAAGAATAAGGTATTAGTCTGTCTCATTAAGTATATTAGTGAGTTCCATCACCTGGAGTGGCCTATTCTGAATAGAGACATAAGGAGTAGTTCCTATGGTTAGTCAAATATCATTGGATTGTCTCTCTTCACTTATTACATGCTGTCTACAAATTATGAGAACATTTCTTACAGGAAAATTTATCAGTAATCTGATTTGGTTTACAGATAGCAGATTTTCTGTTGAGTGCAATAATGGTTACTTCAGTATATCCGTTTTTTTTTCCATACATTAATATGCATGAGTATTCAATATATATGTTATTGTGAGTGATAAACATGTCATAAATGTGGGCGGCCCTCCACCCTGAAGGGGAAGTGATTGCCAATAATTTTGTGATGATAGCACTCTAAATTGGAGCTATAATAATAAATAGACCAATGGGTGATTAAGTGTACTACTGAGTATGAGGCTCGGTGCATGAAAGAGAGGAGGCGTGTCTTGGTGTGAATTGATGATTACCTATGTCAGGTGGAGATTGTGGAGAGAGGCTTCTCAAATCATAGGAGGGACAACACACAACAGAGGAGGTATAGACCTATTGTGTGGCTATTGAGCTCTTTGATCTTTTTTTCAAAATTTGTTTGAGAGGATGAGTACATTTGTGTGTATATATTGTTGCCAGATGCAGGAGGTGGTCTAAGGACCTAAACTTGAAACATCCACATCCTGAGTGTCAAATCCATCAGTGAAGGGTGGGAAACTACCTTGGTGTTGTTATGAAGAGCAGAAGACTGTTCATTGAAAACTGCCATTAAGGACTACCCAGTACCCCTCAAGAAACCAGATAAGCGGCATGCAAAACTCATGTATTCTACTTTAAGACGAGTGACCAACAGCTATACAGCAGTTCAACAACAAATAAACAACAGTTAAACAATAGGAATCAACGTATACCTACAATTATCCTTCCACAAAAGAAGTTATATCACTAGGTACCCAGCAAGATGAACATTTGCCCCAGCATTTAGATTAGCAGAAGAAGTGAGAACATTCATAATTATTTGATTCAACTTAAACTTTCTCATAGTTTATATGTGATGGATATTTGGACAATGTCAGTCGTGAAATGTTGATTTTGTATATTGGAATTGCCCATGGTGCATCCTTCCCCCCCCCCCCCCACCCTTATTTCAATACAGGATTATACTATTATCAGACTGTGTTACGTAAGTTAATCAGTGTCACATGTGTATTACTGTGTTCAACTTTAGTGTGATAGTGACACTTCATTTGCAACCACCTAGAGGCAGGTGGAGGGGATAATACTAGCTTCCGATCTAATCAGATTGAGCTTCATTTTTTTCTGAAAGCAATAACTTCCCTGTGCTCTGATACCTAGTGGAATCATAATATATTTCTGTTTTATCACTTGGGAGTCGTACAAGCCAATTCCTGATGTTCCTATAATAGTTGGCAACTACAAAATGGGAATTACAAGGAGCAATGGATAAGTATGCTCCCTACCCCTAGACCAGTTTAGTCCTCTAGGAAGAAGTTAATTTTAGAAAACCACTGTTGGCTAACAAAGTATTTTCTTACATGTGCATGCCATATACACTGTGTAATCAATTAGTTTAATTAGCTGTTATTCATCTTGCTTGCTCAATCTAAAGTGCTTGCCCAATAGTTAACTAGAGGCAGAACTTACCTGTTGTTACCAGGAGGCACACCAATTAGAGAATGGCAGAAGCAGGTAAACTGACAAAACCAATTAATGGAAATGGGGAAACAATGTGACCTCCAAGGCTCAGAATTAGCTAAATGTATGTCAGAGGAGTTTAAAAAACATGAAAAGCTGAAGATGGAAAGGGAAATTTCAGAAGAAAAGCAGAGGATGGAAAAAGAAGTTTCAGATGAAAGGCTGAGGGTGGAAAGAGAATTAGAAGAGAGAAAGATGCAGGCTGAAATGGAGAACAAAGAAAAGGATCGTCAGCATGCTCTTGAAATGAATAAGATGGAGAATGAGCTTGAGATTAGGAAACTGGAGTTAGGAAACAATCCAATGACTTCTGCACTAATGCTAGCCCACAAGACGAAGCAAATGCGGAAACGTCCTTTCTTCATATAGGTGGTATGGCGTTTCCTCTGAAAACATTTTCAGAGCAAAGTGACATGACTGAAAGTTATCTTCACAGATATTAGTCATTAGTTGCAGTTCTGACATCACATTGAAGGGCGGTCCCCATTATGCTGTGTTCCCATGCCAGTAAATATTACATAACATGTTCCTCACTGCCCCATGTAAACAGTGAAAAAGACAGGAGTTTCTGCACAGGCACACTGTACAAAATGCCACCACCAGAATGTTCTGGATGTTGTTCCATTTCTAGATGTTATCTAGTCAGCTATGCCATTTTGAGCATGCAGATCACACCTCAACACCTCGGACAGATGTATAAAACATAATGCTGTCTCCAGAATGCCAAAACATCAGTCCTCCACGAAAGCACAGTTCATTATCAAAGAAACGGCAGTCAGCCAGAAGACCAGCAGCCACACATGTCTGCATACGGCATAAAAACTTAATCCTGTAACATAGCCATCCGCCATTGCTCTGAACATGGAGATGCCACTCCACAACCTCAGGCCGATTTAGAAGCATTTCACATGAACTTCAAAGTTCATAGTGTGGCGCCATGCACTAAACTCAGTAGTAGAGCGATGGAACAGTAAACTACCAGTCCAACATGAGGAAAATGCAAATGCAATGGTAGGCATGGGCATAAACACCCAGAGGCCTTAACCGTTTTACATGCTATCCACCATGCTGAGGATCGAAAGCCCATTGATACGAGTGAATGTGTGCTATGAGTGGGGTGGAGGAAAGCAAATGGAGCATAAAAATGTCTCATGGCTTGCAAGGTATTGCATACGAGGTGTTTTCCAGACTGCTTCCAGAGGAACTTGACAACTATGAAGTTTTCAAACAGGCATCACTTGCCAGTTTTGAAGTGGATGCAGAAAGTTATAAGAAGAATTTCAAGAGTTCTAGGAAAGAGCCAGGAGAAAATTGTGCACAGTTTATTGATAGATTTAAAACATTTTTACACAAGTGGATAACATTAGAAAAATTTGAGGAAACACTTGAAGGGTTGAAGGAAATGATCATCATTGATCAGCTGAAAGATAACATGTCAGCTGACATGAAGACATTCCTTACTCAGCATGATGGAGCTGAACATCTGGATGCTATTATTACCATGGCAGAGAGATTTGAAGTCACAGAAGGAATCTGGAGATGCTCGTCGGACAAAAGTGGCTACCTCACAGGACAACTCCCAGAAGCTCAAGGAAAATAATAGCAACAGTAATAGTAAGCCAAAATAAAATAACACCACCCAAAATATAGCCCAACATGCGTTGAGAGAAGGAAACAGTATTGTCTGAAATGCAATACTATAGGACACCATACTTCTGGCATAAATTGCATCTTCACACTGCTGCATGTATGGCTAAACCTGAAGCGAGGAAGATGAACACTGATGACCATTCATGTAGGGAGGGATATAAAGACAATACCAGACTGGGCGTAATCTTGCCAAGAAATCAACAATCAGTTAAAAGATGCTGATGCTGAAAGTGATATTCTGTAAAGCAACAAAGCAAAAACCAAAAAAAAAAAAAAAAAAAAAAAAACCACACTTCTAGTAGCAGAATCAGTTACACTTAACGGATTCATTACCACATGTCTCTATAACACTGGTCTACAATATGTTGCAAGTGTTGCCACCTTATTAGTGAACACTGATCAAGTCACTGAGGAAACATCTCCACGAGCCTTTAAGAAGCACAGTCCCGATGTCATTACCGGTGGCAAAGATAAACATAATTTCACGTTATGTGACTGGTGAAATAAGAGCAGCAGTCCTAGATAACTCAATTTACCCTGGAATGTTAGGATGTTGTTATGTCTTTTCATGAGATCCTGAAAAGCCTCTGATAGCCTCAGCAATGACATTTAGACAACAAGCTAGGACAGCTAGTGTCGACTACACCAACAAATCCTCAACCAGAGGAATTGAAACAAGCCCAGGCAGCTGACAGCACTTTAGCGGCATGTTTTCATAAACAGCCCAAAGCACATTCGCCAACACATAAAGGTGAATTGTATATGAAAAATGGACTTCTCCACAGAAGGGCAGGAGCATGTGCAACTTGCTGTCCCTTCTTACAGAGCTCAAATTCTAGATATGAGCCATAGTCTTACTTTCAGTGGACACATGGGAATGAATGCTACTACACAGAGGATTGTTACACACTACAACTGGCATAGAATGAACGCAACCATATTCATACCAGATTGAATATGTACATGGACAATTGAATATTGGAGCAGACTTTCTCAGTCGACATCCAGTTCATGATACTTTTGATAGAACCAGAGATGAAAGGAACCAAAGAGGAAGAGATGGATTAGATCTGCAGATTCTCAAGTTGCAGTTGGCTGATATTCCAGTTCTCCATAGGAGGAACTGTCTTAGAGGGGAGCCTTCTAACATATTGCCATGTATCACCCAGCTGAAACTCATATTATCAGCATCCTTCCCAGGAACAGTTTTAGAAATGTTCTAAAACATGCAATCACGCTTATATTTTCATTACCTAGTTCAAGGTATGTTTGTACAGACAACACCTGGATCTTCTAGTAAAGGATAAGCACTGCCTGGATAATTAATAATTAGAAACATCATGGCGCAAGGGAGTGGATATTTACATTTACACCTTGTTGTTGCCATGAAGAGCAGAGGACTGTGCATTGAAAATTGCCATTCAGGACTGCCCAATGCCCCTCAAGAAGCCAGATAAGTGACATGCAAAACCCATATTTCTCCTTTAAGATCAGTGGCCAACAGCAGTTCAATAACAGATAAACAATGGATAAACAACAATAGTAATTAACTTATACCTACAATTATCCTTCCACAACAGAATTTATACCAATTGATACCCAGCAAGATGAACATTTGCCCCAGCATTTAGATTATCTGAAGATATGAGAACATTCATAATTATTTCATTCAAATTGAACTTTCCCATAGTTTAGATGTGATGGATATTTGGACAATAATGTCAGTCGTGAAATGTTGATTTTGCATATCGGAACTGCCCATGGTGCATCCCCCCCCCCCCCCTTATTTCAATAAAGGATTATGCTACTATTAGACTGTTACGTAATTTCATCAGTGTCATGTGTATTACTGTGTTCAACTCTAGTGTGATAGTGATACTTCATTTGACTACACCACCTAGAGGGCAGGTGGAAGGGATAATACTAGCTTCCAATCTAATCAGACTGAGATTAATTTTTTCCTAAACCTGACTAATACCTAGTTGAATCTTATTATATACATATGTCTGTTCTATCACAAGGGAGTCCATTCCTGGTTTTCCTATAATAGTTGGCAACTATGAATTGGGGATACCTATCTCCCATTTCTATTTTAAATACCACATCAGCCAGGAGGCACAACACAGAAATCAGTATGCCCCACAATTACACAATGAAATATGTCAATTACTGCAAAACATTATGGTACTCGTCCTGCTATAAACCCCCAGGTAGATGCAGTCCCAAGACCTATGCTTCAAAACAGTCCAGCGGAAGCGACTGGAGGTCCTTCTCAGATGTCCTGTGGAGCCAGGGAACCAGAGAATAGAGTGTCTGGCCATATCAAAAGACTCAAAATGATGCATTGTAATGCAGAGGGAGTCAGCAACAACAAAACAAAAACAATTGAGCTAGACAAAATCTTGAATCAAGAACAAATAAGTATATATTGCTTGCAAGAAATTAATCTCACTGAAAGCATAGCCTTCAAAATCAGAGACTACCTGTGTTACCAATCTTGTAAAAAATAACATCGTTGCTTCCCAATTTAAAGTTTACATGGAAGGGGCCAAGAATCACACACACTTAAAACATACAATACAGAGCTACATCTGACCAATTACTACAGTCCAAGTGACTGTCTACACACACTACTGGACACTACCATTAAAAGAAAAAATTACTATCTGTGGTGATTTCAACAGCCACTTGCAGAGCTGGGGCTATGACATGGACCAGAGAGGAGAGAGACTGGAAGATTGGCAGGATGAGAATAGATTCATCTTGATTAACAAGCCGTGTGACTCATATACCTTCTACTTGAGATCATTGCACACTACAACTACACCTGATCTGGCTTTTTATTCACCAGAGTGTAACATCACACAAGTTGGTAGGAAACAACTTGGTGACAGTGACCACCGACCAGTCTTTCTAACTCTAGAAAATACGATTGCAATTAAAAGCTGCTGCGGAACTACAAGAAAGGGAACTGGACAATGAACAAACATCGCACCAGCATACAGCTTAGAAATCAGGACATAGAAAAAGAAAGGCATAAATAAAGTATTTGAATAGATGGGAAATGCATACTACAGGCAGATCGAGAAACAGTACCAAGAGGAGCTAATAAACAATATAAACTGTACTGGAGGAGAGAACTAGAACATTTGCATAATGATGTAGAAGTATGTAGAAAAAAAGCTGAGGCCAAACCCAACCATGAGCATCACAATAATACCAGCACACAAAAGCCAAATTTCAAGGAGCCAAGCTACAGGCAAGATGGAAAAGCTGGTAGGAGAAAACAGATTCACTGAATTTTGGGAG
The DNA here is from genome assembly GCA_014155875.1 of Cepaea nemoralis. Lineage (NCBI taxonomy): Eukaryota > Metazoa > Mollusca > Gastropoda > Stylommatophora > Helicidae > Cepaea > Cepaea nemoralis. The sequence continues at coordinate 220,388 of JACEFZ010028497.1, forward strand.
AGACAAAGAAGTTGTGGAAGCGAGTAAACCAACTTAATGGTAAGGGCACAGTGAGAAACTCAAAAATTGCACTACATAAAGACAGAAACATTGTAACAGAAAAGCAAGCAGATGACCATTTTTTAAATGTTGCGTATCTCTTACAGGATGTTGCAGTCAACACCAGCATTTTTCAGCTGCTGTTGATGTACTCGGAAAGTTTAACATAGATTACCAGTGCGGCGCTAACAGCTGCCGATTCTCGCAGCTGCTGTTTTCCCCACGTTGACCAGGTGACCATTATGCAGACTTATTTGCACAAGATAAAATTAGTCCACAGAAACAAGAGATTCGAGAGAAGTGGCAACATATAGGAAACATGAAATAGTACACGAGGCGTTGGAGGCATCTATCACAATAAGTGAACTGGAGCTAGCAATATCAAAACTGAAAATGAGAAAGTCAGCAGGAGCTAATGGCATCGCCAATGAAATGATTAAGAACCCAGGAACAATGGGGCGCAGAGGTGTTTCCAAGGCACCAGGGCCAGGATCTACACTGGCCAAGACCTGCTGACACGTCCACGCCATGCGTCCTGGGCAACAGGTCCCTTCGGGGACCTGGCTAACATCAGTAGGATCGATGAAGCCGGAGAGTATCTGCCTACATGGCAAGGAACCACCAAGTCTACACACCATAAGCCAGACATGGGACAACGGATACTCATGCAAACCTCAGGTCTGGTATGACATCACATTGATGTTGGACAACAGGATGTTTTCATCAGACATATAGGACTTCATGCTGGAGTTCACAGCCAGCAAACACACGCAAGCAAGCACCAGGAACAATGGCCAAAAATGAGCTGCAGATCTTCAATAACTGATGGACTTTAGACAGTATACCAGAAGTCTAGAGAGAAGCAATCATTATACCAGGCAGTCTTACTCTACGGAAGATCAGACAACTGATCTCTCAAGAAATTGAGAATGCATTCCAAGAGAAGAAACTGGTGCTTGCAGCATGGATAGATTTAAAGAAAGCATATGATAAAGTCTGGAAAGAAGGTCTGATGAAGAAACTGAGAAACTACAAAGTCAATGAAAGAAAGTACAAATGGGTGAAAACATATTTGCACAACAGAAGAGACGGAACTCAAGAGCAAGAAAATACTACTGCATCAAAATTATGTTCCCAGGGTGGAGTCCTGTCTCCCACACTTTCTAATCTTCATCAATGATCTTGTTGCTAATCTACCGCATGGAATTAAAGCGGCAATGTATGCTGATGGCCTGATCCTATAGAGTGCAAACGAACATGCATCAGTGGTCACCAGATCTCTACAAAGAGCTGTTGCATTAGTTGCATGGGCAAATAGATGGTGCGTCAGCATAAATACTTACAAGTGCAGCACCACCCTATTTACCCTCTTTCCAAAACAAAAGGCAGGGATTATCCCAAAAAATGGGATACTCCTAAAAGATAAAGAACCAAATACCTTGGAGTAACATTTGATGTCAGGATGACATCACATCAACAAAGCAGTAGCAAAAGCCAGAAGGAAAATAGCCATCCTGAAAAAAATTAAGTGGAACCACATGGGGATCTAGTGGGAATATACTCAGCAAAGTTTATCAACAGAGCATACGACCACACCTGGAATACAAATCAATTGCATGGTGTTCAGCATCAAAAGCCACGCTATAAGAGCTGAAAAAGGTGCAAAATCAAGCACTTATGAGTCACCACAGGAGGGATGAGATCAACCCCTATAGTGAAGATGGAGAAGATGGGGAGGACACAAGCAATGAGAGAGCACAGAGATATGAAAACACCAATACAAGCAGAAAAGTTCCTCAGTATGCCAGGCACCTTTGAAAACTTAGCTATGAGGCGGCTGAAGAGAAGCAGTTTTATCCACAAGGACAAACAACTCTGCAAAGAAACTACTGATCTGCCCAAAGTTGGTTTTCCCCTGAAATCCATTCCAAAATGAACTCCGTGGAAAGAGGAACACAGACCATCACTACAAATTCAGACAAAAGTTAAAGGAATATTTGACAAGGAAGAACAGAATAGTGTACAACGTAGAACAGCCACTCTCAGCTTCCTTAGTGAATAATTCCCAGAGGATCTCTGGATCCGAGTCTACACAGATAGGTCAGCACAAAATTCTGTTTGAAATGGAGGAGCGGGAGTCAACTTAGAATACCCAAATAATACTTGGGACATGGCCAGAGTACAAACAGGAAATCAAGATAGCAAAAGAAAATTACTAAATACCAGCCATGCAACCTGTGATGCTACTGGCAGAAGCAAAATCAGTAGTCAGCGCACTACTATCTGGGAAATTATCACTACGTACACTACATTCTAAACTTTGCGGGCAGTGAAGGGTCACCATACAGTGGATACCATCTCATTGTGGAATACCCGGAAATAAAAGAGCTGATTACTTAGCTAAAGAGGAGGCAATAGAAGAACATTCTAATGTGCCCGTTACATACCACCAAAAGAAAAGAATGAACAAGTCAGCGAGCCACCAAAACCTGCTCAAGACAACTACCATATTATGGACAGACCAGCACAAATCATTATTCCGTGCATCAGAACAAGATACAATAAAGTATGCAACCACATCTATATAAAATTCAAGATTGGCAAATCAGTCATGTGCACACAGACAGCAGATCACATACTCCCAAGTCTGTCCAAAATACAACAAATCTAGGCAATCATCCTGGCCTAGAGAAACAACAGACCACTGAGTGCTAATTTAAAAAAAACAGTTACATATATACAAGAGACAATATTGCAGTTATAAACAAATTTCAAGTGAACAAAAGAAGAAATTAAATTTCACAGTGGCGTGGAGAGATGGACAACATGGTTAATGGAAGAAGAAGCAGGGCTTGAGCAGCATGAAGACAGACATAGGACAGTACTCACACTTCAGGCATGATTGTGCATGAAGACAGACATAGGACAGTACTCACACTTCAGGCATGATTGTGCATGAAGATAGACATAGGGCAGTAAGTACTCACACTTTAGGCATGACTGTGCATGAAGATAGACATAGGACAGTACTCACACTTTAGGCATGACTGTGCATGAAGACAGACATAGGACAGTACTCACACTTTAGGCATGACTGTGCATGAAGACAGACAGGACAGTACTCACACTTCAGGCATGAATGTGCATGAAGACAGTCATAGGACAGTACTCACACTTTAGACAGACATAGTACAGTACTCACACTTCAGGCATGATTGTGCGTTAAGCGGGAGAAATGGCAGGAGATACTGGTCGGCCAGACATAGGACAGTACTCACACTTCAGGCATGATTGTGCATGAAGACAGACATAGGACAGTACTTACACTTTAGGCATGATTGTGCATGAAGACAGGCATAGGACAGTACTCACACTTCAGGCATGATTGTGCATTAAGCGGGAGAATTGGCAGGAGACACTGGTCGACCAGCATGAAGACACATAGGACAGTACTCACACTTCAGGCATGATTGTGCATGAAGATAGACATAGGGCAGTACTCACACTTCAGGCATGATTGTGCATGAAGACAGACATAGGACAGTACTCACACTTTAGGCATGATTGTGCATGAAGACAGACATAGGACAGTACTCACACTTTAGGCATGACTGTGCATGAAGACAGACATAGGACAGTACTCACACTTCAGGCATGATTGTGCATGAAGATAGACATGGGACAGTACTCACACTTCAGGCATGATTGTGCATGAAGACAGACATAGGACAGTACTCACACTTCAGGCATGATTGTGCATGAAGCGGGAGAAATGGCAGGAGACACTGGTCGACCAGCATGAAGACAGACACAGGACAGTACTCACACTTCAGGCATGATTGTGCATGAAGATAGACATAGGACAGTACTCACACTTTAGGCATGAAGACAGACATAGGACAGTACTCACACTTTAGGCATGACTGTGCATGAAGGCAGACATAGGACAGTACTCGCACTTTAGGCATGATTATGCATGAAGCGGGAGAAATGGCAGGAGACACTGGTCGACCAGCATGAAAACAGACATAGGACAGTACTCACACTTTAGGCATGATTGTACATGAAGACAGACATAGGACAGTACTCACACTTTAGGCATGACTGTGCATGAAGACAGACATAGGACAGTACTCACACTTTAGGCATGATTATGCATGAAGCGGGAGAAATGGCAAGAGACGGGTGCTTTTTGGCACACTGTGATGGCAGTGACATTTTACAATGGACTTGCTATTTGAATGTGCTATAACCATCCATTTTAATATATGCAGACAACTGCATGCCTCTATTTGCATGTCAAAGGCGGTCATTATGGACACAATGCTCAACAACAACTCTGCTGCTAACTGTTGTCATGTAGTATGACTCGCAAACATCATTTCAAAGAATTATTCAGCTGTAGTTTAATATGCGCATATTAAAAATGTTAATGCAGAGAGTATAATGTAGATCTTCATACTTGTTTCACAGACTACAAAAGGCCTTAGACTGTGTCAAACATAGAATTATGTAACATTACGATACAAGCCAAGGTAGATAGAAAGGTACTTTATGTTTAATTAACACCAAAAAAAAAAGCATCCTTTACAGGACTCATTTGCATCGGTCCAGCAATCATTTCCATTTAAGTGTTCGGTGGACTGCTGGACAGATCAATGGATGTTTCCCATAGGGCCCTCACTGTCGTCGGAGTACTCAAACGACAGTGATTTCCCTATGGGCCCAAAAATCTAATGACAGTGAGGGCCCTGCGGGCCCAAAAACTAACACAACATCCATCGATCGGTCCAGCAAGGGATGCTTTTTTGTTTGGGGTGAATTAAAAATAAAGTACCGATAAATCAGGTAAACAATTTAGGAGACAGACCCATTAACTCATGAGCCAGCACATATTTTAACGCAGTGTGGCTAAGAAATCGGTTGAAAATTCAGGCACCATAAAAAATTGTCCAGGTGCCATCATCATTATCACCAGGCACCGAGGTTCAAAGTGTAAAGGAGAGTAAGGAAGTACTGCATCCACCACTCCCCCCCCCCCTTTCCCACCTTCCTCCCCCAGGGATGATTCTGTTATTGCTTAAATTCATTCACAATACCCAGTGTATATATGTCAAACAATGGTCACTACTTGCAATTTTTTCCAACCCAAGCCATGCAAGACAAAATAGCAAAACTTGTCAACACACTCACACATATACAGCAAATGTAAACCATAACAATTGCTATAGTATATTAGCATATACTTAATTTTAAAATGTTGTCTCCTGTTTATCTCTGGGTATGTTTCTGAAAGCACATGTTTATAAGTTCCCGTGATGGTGAGCTAACATGTAAAATAGTTGTAACATTGTCCAACTTCAAGTGCAGATAATTTACACATATAATGCTAAAACAACTCGTTTATAACTGCATAGTGCATGTAAATTTCTTGAACAATGCAATTACAAAATATATGCTATTCCTCAATCTTGTTGCTTGCTTGTGTTCGTTGGCTTGAGCTCCAACGTGAAGTCCTGTATGTCGGATGAAGACATCCTGTTGTCCAACATCAGTGTAATGTCATACAGGACCTGAGGTTTGCGCGAGTATCCGTTGTCCCATGTCTGGCTTATTGGTGTGCAGACTGGTGGTTCCTCGTCGTACAGGCAGACACTCTCCGACTTCGGAGGAACCTCAATCTTGTATTTAGGAAAGCTAACACAGCATCATAACCTCACACATTTAATTTTCAGCTGATATTTGGCAGAAGAGGAAAAGCAATCACACATACAAAAAAAAAAAGAAACAAGCTGATAAGGCATCTTAGCAAAACTACATTAACAAAAGTACTCTGTGCTCCCAGATGAGAAACACATATGTGCCTTCTATTTACAATAAAAGATTATAGTTCCAAACCCAGAAACAACTACTTTATATATTTCTAATACGAACATATACAGGAATGCTGAGATGTCGGTTCCTAGATCAATCAATCAATCAAATACAGGAACAGCATATCCAACCTTCAGCTGAGACATTTTGATTCCCTAAAAGAATTTTTCTAAGCTGAATGTCATTAACAACTGGGGAAGATTGGTACTGAAATCTAAATGTTTTGCATATCCTTTACAGGACACCGCTGTCAACAGCAGCATCTTTCAGCTGTCTGTTGATTTCTTGGCAAGATTACGCTCAGTAGTTTGCCACTGCTTTCTGAGCGGCCGACTCAGTTATCCCGCAAGTCACCAGCGGGGGACGAACCGCTCCCAGCTCTCGCCCGCTTACGAGACTCTGCTTGATAAACGGGATTACGGAGAAAGTGTTGTAGCTTGATAAACGGGATTACGGAGAAAGTGTTGTAACCCCTCGGCCAGAGAGACCGGCGGTACTGAAATAGATATAATACAGAATACACTTCAGTAATTGACAGCTCCAAGTAATTCACGTCTTACTGATCACTGTTACCAAGATGCCAGTATAAAATGAAACAAAAATAAAATTGTGTTTCATTATAAGATATAGATATGTCTTATCCTTATCTGCCAGGACATCATCATTTCAATACAAACACATCTACTTTCAGGCGCCATAAACAATTGTCCAGGTGCCATTATCATTATCACCAGGCACCGAGGTTCAAAGTGTAAAGTAAAGGGGAGTAAGGAAGTACTGCATCCACCCCCCCCCCCCCCCCCCCCCCCCGGGATGATTCTGTTATTGCTTAAATTCATTCACAATACCCAGTATATATATATATATATATGTCAAACAATGGTCACTACTTGTAATTTTTTCCAACCCAAGCCATGCATGACAAAATAGCAAAACATGTCAACACACTCACACATATACAGCAAATGTAAACCATAACAATTGCTATAGTATATTAGTATATACTTAATTTTAAAATGTTGTCTCCTGTTTATCTCTGGGTATGTTTCTAAAAGCACATGTTTATAAGTTCCCGTGATGGTGAGTTAACATGTAAAATAGTTGTAAAATTGTCCAAAATGCATTTGTCATTTATGGACACCTTGTCTGTGTCTGCTTAGCCTCCACTCTAAAATTTAGTTCTGAAATGTGGCGTGACTAACTAAAACTTTACAAATGTATACACACTTCACAAAGAAGCCCAGATTGCAAAAGATCGTGTTGTTTTATATCTGATTCCCGAAGCTTCTGTCGCGGCAATATACATAGAACTGACGCAATGAAACAATAACGTATTGAATACGATATCCCATAAGCAAGTGATTCATAGCTGTTGATTGATCTCCCTTCTCGTTTCAAATGTAAATGACCCCACGACATCCAGATCTCTAGAGTAATTTACTTATTAATAAATAATATTAATAGAGGACTACAGACTCAGAGACTGATATTCAGTGATATATTATATACTTCGCATGTCATAACATCAACATTTTTTTATTGTCACGTGGTCAGTGTGTCGGCAGTTTCCTAATTATAGAACAGGCGTAATGAAAGTGAAGAGTAGAGAGTAGAGTATTTATTAATATTCAGAAAACGATCTAACATTACTAATTAGTGATTCGTAGCTGTTGATCTCCCTTGTCGTTTCAAATATATATGACCTCTCGATATGTCTAGAGTAATTTACTAATAATAAGAGAGGACTACAGACTGACACATACTTCACATACCTTCAACAATTAAACAATACAATACAAAATTATTTCTTTTGCAAAACTCCGAATTCAAAGAAGCGAAAATATTAAATGCCTAAAAGATACGATCCGATACAGCAAGTCTGCACATATGTTAACTCCCTTAATTGATTAATAATGACATAACAATAAAATGACTTTACCTTGATGAACTAGCGCTGAATATCACCAAGCAACAACAATGTCCGCAGCAGACTTAGACCTGCTGTTGCAAATTGTATCTTTTACAACGGCTTTCCGTTGCTCGTCGGTGCTTCCGGTTTGTGGGATTTTTAAAAAAAAGACACTTTCATGCACAACTTAATTTATATAAACGTTTCGATCCACGTGACGGCAGTATGAGCCAATGAAATCTGGTGTGAAAGGTTACGAGTGGTATAAATATAGAACAAAGGTTATAAAAAAACTAGGAATTAAAATAGATGTGATGAAAGAAATACAAAAGAGACAAGTGAAATATTTTGGCCACGTTAAAAGACATAAATCTTATAAAAACCGTATTGGAGGGTAAGATCGAAGACAAGAGGTAGACAACGATGCAAGTGAGAATATAACATCAAGAGATGGACGAACAACATGCTGACAGAATGTACTACAATCAAGGCCAGACACAGTCAATGACAATGTTTGTTTGAGATCCATTGCAGCCAACTGTCATTGTGGAGACGAAACTTTAATTATTTAGGACCGACTCGAAAGAGAGCAGAAATAGAAAATCAAAACCACAAAAAGGACCTCAATTATAACCGACGCTGTAGAAGTAGGTTGAACGAGGCCGAAGTTTTATTTATTTATTTATTTATTATTCGTAATATCGTATGCCGGTTCTGTGGCGAAGGGGTTACAGACACAATTCGTAATCACGTTTACCGCGTTGGAAACACAGTTGCCGGCGATTTAGAAGCAGACCGCCCTTCGTTGGTTTCTTATAGAAAGGTATGAGTTCCAGTCGTTCAGAAAGCAATGGCAAATTATTGAACGTAGACTTGCCAAGAAATCACGAACAACCAAACAATGATGGGGTTGGCTGCAACGTCATTTAAACGATAAGCAATTCGCTTGAAAACCTGATGCGGTGGTCAGTGAGATTATGCGAGTTAGTTTGTGGACTAACACATGGCTATCGGCGGATAGAAAGCGCCATACGTAACATTTCCCTTCTACTGCTTTACATGAGTAGTACCATATGTTGTATTCAATTAAATTTTGGGGAATGACTTGGGGGAATTTGAGGGATATTTCGGAGTACAATACTATATACGGGTTATACCGTCCACCTCGTGACGTCGCATAAACGGACCTCATAGTTCAAACTTAGGTCAGAAATCCAGGTCATTTGTAAAGGAAGTAACTGTTCTACTGTGATATATGAAAAATTATGTCTGTGTGTGTGTGGGTGTTGCGCGCGACGGGGTGGTTGGTCGGGAGCGGGGTGGGGCACGTGATAGGGCACCTAGAGTTGGTATTAGTGGATATCCACTATCATCATACGTGTTACAGATCTTCAACACGTGTGTGTATGGGCGTGTGTGTGGGTGAGGGGCACTTGGGATGGGGAGGGGTGGTTAGAATCCATTAAAATGCGTGTTTGGGTAGGTAGATATTGTTTAAGTATGTGAAGTTAGCACGTGTCTACTAAAATAACCTATTCTACGAGGGTCTAACAATGGCTAATTACTTGGACAACGTGTTCATGCTTGTTTAAGAGTGTCCTTATGTCTTGTGTCTGATTATGTGTGAGTGTTTACTGTGTGTTTACGCTTATGAATGAAAGAATGTGTGTCTGTACGTCTTTCTACCTGTCTGTATATTTATCTGTCAATGTGTTTATCTATCTGTATGTCTGGGTATCAGTGTGTATTTGTGTCTATCTGCGTATTTGACATTGGGCTTGTGTGTCTCTACGTGAATATATGTTCTGGTATCTTTCTGTCTGTTTGACTTTTTGTCCAAGAGACTATATGACTTCGTGTTCCTGTATACGACTGGTCGCTATACAGGCCTACAATGTTAGCACAATGACCCGGCAACATATAGATATGTCAACATTAGAGCGTGTGTATGAATGGTTTTGTATGTGATACCATTCCGAGAGATTGGCATACATTTCACTTCTACATGGTAGTTAGTAGTATGGCATGTCGCTGTGCAGCTTTATTTCTAAATCCTGAACTGACCCTGAGGTTATGTCTTATATCCGCATAGGCGACGTCGCAACAAGTATTAATAAATGAATCATGAATTTTCATATTTTGCGAGCGAGGATACTTAACTACTATCGGTTTTGTATATTATAAAAGTTAACCTTTAATTATTAAAAGGAATATTATATACTAGTTAATATTTTTTTAAATATAATGTTATAGTTAAAAATTAAAGATGACGGCACAGACTTGAAGCTCATTGGTTTTTCCACTATATATCTAATGAAATGTTACCAACTGTATATTGTAATGGCGGTTAGTATTATATGTAGTGGATGCGACTAACACACAATCATTATGCCATTTGTAGTGTGGTAGAGATACAAGGCTCTTTATCGGGATGTGTGACGGAGTACTGTCAGTCACATGGTCACGTGTTTAGAGGAAACATCCCGGACACGTGTGTAATGGTTACATCCGGTCAAAAGGCGTTGCTTCCGGTCGCATGCATAAGGATATGTCCGGGACGCTGGATAAAGGTTACATCGGGTAAAAGGGGACGGTGCTTCCGGTCACATGTGTAAGCGTACATCCGAGACACGTGGTTAAGAGGGATACCGCAGAAAAAGGTGTTTTGTCGGCTGTCGAACCCTGGGACCTAATTGGTGATGAGCGCCATGTATGGGAGTGCTTCAGTTATCTCGTCAACAAAGCATAAGCAGTTTACAATGGTATCCCTTCTCCCTCTTTTTTCTAGGCCCATGTAGTCCTAGAGTCACAGAGTATCACCAAAGGATATCCCGACATCAATACAACATTAGGCAGTCTCAAGAGCAGCATAAACGAGTGTAATCAGTTCATCATATTGTCCGACTAAGTCTGACGGAGAGCAGAGCTGTGATCACCGACGCCAGTGGGGGAAGGCGTACCTTTTACTTACAAAATAGCGGGTCATACAGCACCGAGTCTTTAGCGCATTTTTTCCCCAGCTGTATATTACACACGAACACAATAAGCTGTTCAGACTCGACCATGGGCATCTCATGTAACATGTCATGTCTCATGTGCGCTGTGCTGACTAGTCATTTACACTTTCAATAATTTTTTTTATGTCTGTCCATAGGGGTCTTTGTATCTTTCCCCAAAATCCAATTTCCAAGGCTAATTTATGTTTTTCAAAGTGTCTGTTTAGTGCCACGGTTCACATCCAGACAAAAGCACGGATCTAAGTAACACTTCACATTCTCTTTCTTCACCAGAAGAACATGTTATTACCCTTAAATATTGATGAGCTTGTCTGCTCCTTGCCCACGGTTCTCATCCAGACATAAGTACGGGTTCTATGTAACACTTCAACACTATGAAATATCTCAACCAAACTTATAAACATGTGGACCTAAATACGAAAATATAGTAGCTAAAGTATTACAAATTAGGGCAAGGTAAGAAATATCGCAACCAAACCTACAAATTTCTCAACCGAAATCAGAAAATATGCTACTCAAGGTATTAAAAATGCTGGCCATATCACAAAATATATCAATCAAACCCATAAATAAGTCGACCGAAATGAGACAAAATGCTAGCCAAATGAATAACAACATATTGGTCAAAGTAATAACTATTTCAACCAATCTTATAAAAAGCAGAAACATTTGTTAGCCAAACTAATAATAATGTTGGCTGAATCAAGAAATATTTCAACGAAACATAAAAAAGTATGAAACTTTGTTAGCAAAACTAATGAAAATTATTGGCCAGAATAAGAAATAGATCAACCAAACATATAAATACGTCGTCCGAAGTAATAAAATATATAAAACGATGGACAAACTAAGAAATATGTATGACAAAGCAAGGAAAACATGTTTACCAAAGTGACAAAAATAATTGCCAAAGTAAGAAAAACTATTGTCAAACTAAGAAACATGTATACCAAAGAAAGACATATTGCAACCAAATGGAGGGAATGTTGGCCAAATTAAGAAAATATGGTAGTGAAATAAAGAAATTTGGCGATGGTGTTAATAAAATATGTAAAATGGTGGGGAAATTAAGAACTATGTATAGCAAAGTAAGAAATTTCTTTTTACCATTGTGAGAAATATGATGATCAAACTAAGAAATATGATAGCCAAAGTAAGAAAATATGTTAGCCAAGTAATACAACTGCTTGCCAAAGTAAGAAATATCTCAACCAAACTTATGAATATGTCTACCGAAATAAGAAAATGCGTTACCCAAATTAGTAACAATGTTGGCCAGTTTAAAATTTAGCTTAGCCAAACTTATAAAACATATGTTAGCCAAAGTAATAAAAATGATGGTCAAATTAAGAAAACATTCAACAAATTTATACATTTATCGACCAAACTTATAAAAAGTAGGAAAATACGTCTGCTGAAGTAAGAAAATATGTTAGCCAAAGTAAAAAAGATATTAATCAACCACACTAAGAAATATGTACGCGAAACTAAGAAATGTGTATTGCAAGCTAGGAAAACATATTTACAAAAGTAAGTAAAATATTATCCAAAGTGAGAACAATGAATGGCAAAGTAAGAAAATATGTCAGACAAATCAAGAAATATGTCGACCGAAGTAATAAAATATGTAACATGATGGACAGACTAATATATATATATATATATATATATATATATATATATATATATATATATATATATATATATATATATATATATATATATATATATATATATATATATATATATGGAAAGAAATACAAATATATACCAAAGTGAGAAAAATAATTGCCAAAATAAAACAATGATGCTCAATCTAAAATTATGTTAGCCAAGGTAAGAAAATATGTTAGCCAAATTAATAAAAATGTTGGCCAAAGTAAGAAATATCTTAACCAAACATATAAATATGTCGAATGAAATAATAAAATAGCTCGTCAAATTAATTTTTTTAAATGTTGGTCAATTGAAGAAATATCTCTATCAAATTTATAAATTATAAGAAAATACGTTAGTCAAAATAATAATTTTTTGTAATGAGGGCGGAAGCAAGAAATATATTGAACAAATTGATGCATATTTCGAGTAACCTTATAAAAAGTAAGAAAATATGTAAGCCAAATTAAGAAAGATATTACTCAAAGTGAGAAAAATGTCAATCAATTAACGAAATTTGTATGACAAAGTAAGAAAATATTTGCCAAATTTATAAATATGTTAGCCTGATGTAGAAAAATATTAGCCAAAGTGAGAGAAACCTTACTTGATCCCCTAGTGTAAGCTTGCCAAATATGTCTGATCCAGTTCACTAAGGAGTTTCTCGAGCCATTTTCTGGTCGGCAACCACTATTTGGGGATATCTATCTCTCCATTCAACTTACACACCCCATCAAGTGCAGCAATTCAGATATCTGGGCAAATGAATAACATCAGTGGAAGATACAGCACAGAGATAGAGAATAGAAAAGGACAACCAAAATCTGCATTTTATCAAAGGAAGAACATTACATGCAATAAGTCCTTGTCCCTGAACGTTAGAAAAGGAGTTTTTGCATGTTAGGTAGATAACATACGGCTACGAATCCTGGGTAATTGGTAAACAGGCGAAAATTTATATGGATGCTTTGGAGGTGTGGTTTTATAGAAGAATCTTCTTCTTCCGAGCCATTGAGGTTCTTTGCTGCAGATACAATCCGTTTTCATTCGTCTCTCTGGTTGACCTTCTTTTGCCAGTCGCTCATTCCAAGTGCTTGTTGGTCTGTATGTATATTATCTCTCCACCATCTTCTTGGTCTACCTCGGGGTCTACGGTCATTTATTTCCTGAGTATAAGCGAGTTTTGTTTCCCTATTATCTTCCATTCTTTCTATATGCCCCACCCATTGCAGTCTATTAGCCTTCATGATACCAGTGATTAGCGGGGACTTATGCAGATCATAAATCTCTTTGTTGCTTCTTCTTTTCCACTCTCCACTTTGTGTTTCCCTAATAGGCCTAAAGATGCGTCTTAAAATTTTGTTCTCAAAGGTTTGTAACAAGGCTTCGTCTCCTTTCGTTGTACTCCAGGTTTCAGAGCCATACAGCACAACTGGTCTGATCAGTGTTTTGTATATTGTGATATTGGTGTTATGCGATAGCGCATTTGATTTTAGCAGCTGTTGTAGTGCATAGTATATCTTATTTCCAGAGTTGTTTCAGGCTTGTATTTCTTCCCTTATTATGTTGGAGCAGTTGAAGATTGTACCCAGGTATTTGTATGTTTCCGTTCTTTTAATGGTCATATTATCTATTTGTATGTGGCCAGAATTTTTAGCCGTTCCTTCTCTTGAAATTACCATATATTTTTTCCCTTTAAGTTAGTCAATATTTCCAATGTCTTTTGTTCATTTTCCCCTATAATATCTATATACTCCCCACAACCATGCAGTCTGGATGATCCTCCAGTAGCACATTCCTCCTTTACCTTCCTTACAACTTTCTCTAGAGCCAGATAGAAAAGGAGCGGCGATAGTGCATCACCCTGTTTCAAGCCAGATGTTATTTGGAAGGGGTCTGATTTCCTGCTTTTATATGTTACTATATTATAAGTATTTTCCATGCATAGTCTGGTCATGTTGATTAACTTCCTTAGTATTCCAAATTCCTGCATGGCATTCCATAGACTATTCATATGGACACTATAATAAGCCTTTTTAAAATCCACAAAAATGTTATGGAGATCTATTTTATATTCCCAATTTTTCTCGGCTATTTGTCGTAAGATAAATATCTGACCTATTGTTGATCTGTTTTGTCTGAAACTCGCCCGATAGTCACCTAATATGTCTTCTGAATATGGTTTTAGTCTATTTAGTAATACCACGGATAGTATCTTATAGCTTGTGGACAGGAGTGATATTCCTCTATAATTTCAAAAGCTTACTTGCCTCCTTTTGAAAGATAGGTTTCAATTGTGACTCTTTCCAGTCATTGGGTAATTCTTCTGTCCTCCAGATTTTTATTATTAGTTCGTAAAGCTTTAGATGTAATGCATAGCCACCTGCCTTTATAAATTCAGCAGCAATTCCACCAGCCCCAGTTGCCTTATTGTTTTTAAGTCAAGTTATTACATATAGGATTTCTTCAAAAACGGGTTCTTCGGTTTGTGGTTCACACGTTAGAACCGCTTCCTGTGGGAAATTGTTACTTGAAGCTTCACAATTTAGTAATTCAACAATGTATTCTTTCCATGTGTTACACATTTCCTCATTGGTATTTATCATATTCCCATTTTTGTCTTTTAAACCATATGTATTGTTGATTTATTTGGTTGTTTCGGGATTTGAGATTTAAATAATGAGCACAACCCATTATGGCCACGCTGATCGCATTCTGGTATGAACCTAAGGCCTATACACGTCAATGTGGAAGCACTAGACTCAAATTTCGCTCTAGTGAGCTCGTCAGTAGTGCATATCCTTGACCGGACCCGGAAACAAACCCCGGATCACTGGCATGTGAAGCGGGTGTGTAATCACTAGACCACGCTGGACATGGCCAAATTATCACAATAGAATATTACAACGTCACCCATCGAAGGCTGTAGCTCAAGATTTGCCCTATCGTCGCGACTGACGTCCGTCAATCGATGTGGACCCGAACAATCAGGTCTTCTCACTTTCAAGTCACACCAGGCCGCCTAAGTCCAGCGAGCTTAAATTGATTTATTTGGTTGTTTCGGGATTTGAGATTTAAATATTGAGCACAACCCACTACTGGCAACGCTGATCGTATTCTGGTATATGTGTATTCTTCATATGTATTATGTTGGTGCCCTCGTTTAATTGACTTCAGTTCTTTAAAGAAAACTTTCTGGATTCGTTTTTCTGGTGATTAGTTTCCATATCTTTTATTATATTGCTCATATGTTCTCACTTCTGCTGCCGAACTATTTTTGTAGCCTCTTTACATTCAGTTCTATATTGCTCTTAATTTTGGATAGTGTTGATTTCATTTAACCACAACTGTCTGGAATTCTTTTTCCTGACTGCTTTTTCACATCTTTGATTGAACCATCTGTTCTTTCTATGCGTGGTTAATACACAGAAACATTCTTCTGCGGTAGTTTGAATTGTATTCTTGATGTTCACCCAAGTTTGGTCAACGCTTTCCTCCAACGGGTTTGGTGGAATTTCAAGTTTACATTTGATTTCATCTGCAAATTTCTCTATGACTGAACTTTCTTGTAGTTTTTCTCTGTTATATGTTGGGTGTAACCTTTGTAGTTTAGCATAGAAAGCTCTCTTAAGTTTTATTTTAAATTTTGCTCCAACGAGGAAGTGGTCGCTGTGACACTCAGCTTCTCTATAACTTCTAACTTGTTGTATGTTTGATGCATTTTTGTTGCTAATTAAAATGTGACCTATTTGATTATAGGTTCTCTTGTCACACGATTTCCAAGTTTGTTTGTGTATATCCTTTCTTTGTAGTATGGTACTGCTGATCTGCAGTCCTTTGGCTTCTTTCTGCTAGGCTGATGACTCTCCATCCATTGTCATTTGAAGTTGTATGTAGACTTTCCATACCGGCAACTTTTTTATGAGTTTGCTCTCTACCTATTTTTGCATTGAAGTCTCCCAGCACAATCAGGATGTCCTGTTTGGGGGTTTCTTCTGTGACATCTTCCAGATCATTATAAAAGTCTTCTTTAATATCATCTTCTTTCTCTTCAGTAGGTGCATGTACATTAATCATCGTTATATTTTTCCATTTACCTTTTATTCATAATTTACTAATCCTGTCATTAACAGCTTTAAAGTTTAGAACGTACCTCCATAACTCTTTTTTTATGACAATTCCTGTTCCTAATTCATGTTTATTTTGGGTGTTTTCTCCATATATTACAATCATTCCATTTTGCTCTATAGTACCCTCTCCTGGCCACCTTATTTCTTGAATTGCTGTTATATCCATTTGATATTCAACCAGCTCCCGGGTTAGTTCTTCGGACGCTCCAGCTCTATATAATATCCGTGCATTCCATGTTCCAAATCTCAAAAGTCCTTTAACGTTCCAAGGTCGTTGTCCAAATAAGTCAGTCTGAATTCGAAGCTTATTTATCTGTTTCGCAACAAACTATATGTTACAAAGGTGGGGATGTTAACCCCATGCTCCAACCCCCCAACCTGGAGGACCAGGGTGTTTCTCTTTGTCTGTTCTCTACCCTTTGACCTGTCCGGCTTGGGAGGCTCTGCTGGTAGCTACGCTACCGCCGGCATAGCTCTCAGGGTCAATGAGACACTCAAGCTCCCCCACCACGCCAAGGTGGAAACATCATCAGGGGAATTTATAGAAGAATGCTAAAAATTAATTGGACGGCCAAAAGGAACAACCTGGACATTTTGAGGGAGGCCAGGTCACCAAGACAACTTATAACAAATATCAGACAGAAGCAGTCATCATCTTTTGGCCACATTATGAGAAGTCAAAAACTGGAACATGTTATGACAATTGGAAAGATTTGTGAAAAGAGAGATAGAGGAAGATCGCGTGAGAAAATTCTTGACATTCTTGTGTCATGGCTAGGAGGGGAGTCAACACATGAGTTGACCCATGCAGTCGGAGATCGAAATTTTTGGAGAGGCATGATCACCCACGCCCGCAAGGCACTGCAAGGAGTGATAGTTGGATCGGATCTCCTACGCTAGAATAATCCCGCAGACCCAAATCCAGGGGGGGGGGGGGGGACCACACACCCACAGATGATAACAAACAGGCCCTTCTCATGACCAACGCAAAAATAGCGAAGTCGCAGCAATTGAGACCAGGAATTGATAGAATGTTGACATTCGCAGGTGGTGTACCGGTATACAGACAGGGAAGAGAAATGGAAATAATGCCTGAAAACTTATAGTCGGCAGTAAACAGGATGGCGGAGTTGTGCGTGAACTCAGGGGCCATAAAAATTCAAGACAAGGCATCGGCTGTATGGTATTCACTGGATAACCTAATCATGAAGGCAGTTACCTTAGTACCGTGCGGTAGATTTTCTGGGCGATATCGTCTAAAGCACAAAGGACCAGGAAAATATTAAAACCGCACTATGAACCATCTCAATTATAATAACCAAGGTTGAGTAAGTATGAATAAGTAGGCGAGGAGCGGCTGGCCGAGTGGCTAGAACGCCGGATTTTCCCTCGGGAGACCCGGATTCGAATGCTCGGTAAGGTGTCAGATATTGTCAAATACGAGTCAAATATTGAGGAGCAGCATACGTACAAGTTAAATAAGTAATATGACATGGTCGTTAGTCTTAAGCTGGAAGGGCACACTGTCAGGCTATTCGCTGTAGAGGTAAGCGCAAGATGCCTAGTCTCCCACTCCGTGTATGATGTGCAAAAGCAATTGGGTAAATACAATTTGATTTGGCGTACAAAGCTACAGGTTCTTTTACTAATTTACCAATTTACATAGGCAGAACTGAGCGACAGTTACATTGCAGGGTTTCGGAACATATCCCGAATTGGTTGGACAAGATACTACACACAGAAGATGGTAGCCTAGGCAGGCCGACACACCGGAAAAGTCTGGCTTCATCGGTCGGGAGACACGTGTTCGAGAGTGGTCACGTGGTTGAAAGAGACAGTGCCTTCCGTGTGTTGTTCAATACACAAAGTAGTCGATTGTTAAAGTTTGCTGAAGCTATTCTAATCAACCTTCGTAAGCCGTCCTTGTGTAAGCAGAAAGACATGTTAGTCAGTTTAAAATTACCGTGGTAGACAATCGACATTACTGTGCGAACATGTGTATATTTCAGTTTGAAGGATTTATCTAATTAATTCACGTAAGTTGTGTGATTTCTGCAGTATGTACCTGACGAGATGCAGCGAAATATGCCAGGCAATAAATCGTGCAATCTATTGTTTGTGTCTTCGTTATTCACATTCATCACGGGAAAACATTGTTTTGAATTTCTGAGACGTGCAAATCGTCAATTGGGTCATTCCCTCAGAATTTATTTTGGCCATGTAGGCTTTCATTAATTTAAAACAAAATCAAATGTCCTCACAATTCTATATTGTAGTAGTCAGTGTTTATTTAGATACTTAGTAGTGTATTTTAATATTATTACTTTTCACCCCTAAAAGTGTTTATTACCTCTCGTTAAAGTAATTGAAAATATAACATTAAATTTAATGGTATATCTGGCCGTTATTTGTTACTGGAATGGACTACCACGCACAGAACAGCTGAGTTGTAGAACAAATGTTCAGAACATCTATCAATATCATCTATATCATAGCAGTAGTAATAGCAGATAAAAAAAAAAAAATATAGCGGCATCAGATAAGCGAGCAGAATACATGGTGAGTTCTTGTTATTCTTCTGCGTTGGTCCTAATTCAATTTTATTTTTGGATGTAATTGCGCCTTGTCTGTTTTAAACTAGAGAACCCTCATCTCATACCCCTGCCAAGTATCAAGTAAGTAGCATTTTCGATCAGATTTTAAAATTGAGTATTTACTAATGAGACCACCACAGATAGATTGGCACTGAGAAACCAAATCTAATGGCACCTCAATGATGCCTGTATGTCAATTCTAAGCGGAGATATTCACACATGAGTATCAGTAAATCCATATAGAAAATGAAATTATTTCCCTAATTTCACGAAAATAAGTATCCATTTATCTCCACTTCCTGTCCATGTGAGATTTCTCAACGTGTCACAGACGGATATGAAAACTGACTTCAATAATGTGTTCCATCATGTTAAATGATAAAAAATAGGGCACTCTTCCGACAGACGGGTCTAAATAGTTCTGCAGTGAATAAGTGATTAGGGTTAGAGTTAGTTATATAAAATTATTCACTGCAGAATTATTTAGACCAGTCTGTCGGAAGAGTGCCAAAAATAGTACATGTATACAAATAAATTATTAATAATCTTTAAACTTGTATTTTCTTTAACTTTAGTAGTTCAAATTGCCCGTTTTAAGCTGCCTGATCGATATTTCACGTCGACCGCCATCTTGGTTTTCCATTCACAAAGTTGAAACTTCCCTGAGAATAATTTTTGTAAATACCACAAGTGGAAGACGATTAGCGATGAAAACTCTGCAAATATATGTAAACATGGGTGCAGAATTCGAAAATCCATCTCAAACTATTCAAAAGTTTACAAAAACACCTCTAGAAAATAAAATTACTTACCATGTATCAAATAATTCAATTTATTTAAAAGGTCACAATAATTTCAACCAATTGCTGTGCACGGAAAATTACCCTAACCTTTTCTGGAAAAGCCAAGATAGTGTCTGTTATTATCACATGATATTTGAATGAATGAAGCACGAATGGTCACTACAGCAGCAATTTTTGAAGACACAATGGATCAGGCCGGGGTGGCGCAATATATCACTTCCGGTTTCATTTGGGGTCGCGGAACGGTCGAAAATGCTACCAATATCAATAAATATTCTATACAGTGTTTAGTAATGTTCAGTTCAACCCCCTCAGGACTGTGATAATTGTAGCAAAGCAGCGGATAACTATAAATAATATGCTGAGGGAGAACAAATGTTTTCACCTGAAGTTGAGAGAACCAAACTTGCATCATAGACTGGAAAGGAAATTTTTTTCACTGAAAACACTGAAGGAATAAATAAGGAGAAAAACACATTCAGCCAATCTGTGGAGAGCCGTTTGTTCAGTGTTGAAGAATCAACTCAGGGACATACAGAAACAAAAGGAAATGCTTCAGAAGTCAAAGAAAATGTTGAGGATAACAGAGGAATGTCTTAGATATGTGGAGGAAAACAGGATATTGAGACGGACCAATGATGTGTATAGATGGTTGCTTAAGAAATCTGAGAAAGAAAATGATTATTTGAAAAGGAGGTACTATCAGTGCATTAAATGACAGCAGATTCGGGCCGAACTGAATAAGGAGAAAGATAAATGTTCCCTATTTGAAGATTATGCAGCCAGACTGGAGGAAGTTGCATAGGATAAGATCATTGTGATGATGGGTAATGAATTGAAGTATGATTCTAAGTTTTGTCAGTGTGTTTATAACTATTTGATGATTATTTGATGAATGTAAGCATTGCAAACGTTTCTTGTTTGTTTTCTATTTCAGACAACTATAGCCAAACAAAAGTTAGTAATGTGGCGTGTGTATCGACTGTAGCACAGATGGGTTGTGAACTTTGGATCCTTGCCAGTGTACAGGTAGAGCAAATATTGCATGAGTGTGATGTTGAAACTCTGGCGTGGAATGCCACAACTTACCTGGGAGCCCAAATCAGTGAAGTAAGTGTGTTTCTTTCAACATCACTTGGCAGACTAACTTTAAATATTAAACAAATTTCAGGTGTAGCAACAGACCAGATATACCAGCATGTCATTGAGGCTCTATCTGATGTCATTTAGATGTACAGTGATTCATTCAAGCTGTCATCGCTTGCTTTCAGAGAAGGAAGTGGTCAAGAGCAAACTTCACAGCACCATGACTGTGCCGTAAACCACTGCATTTCTAAAAACTCCAGAGGTTTTTTGGGAATTTGGCTGACCTGAAGTGTCTGGTACATCCATCGGATAACCTTACCAAGGCTGCTCGTGAAGCTTTGCACAAGCTGAATTCAGTCAACGTGACAGATCAAGACAGACAGAAGACACATCTAAAAAGACAGAAGAATGCCTTGGGATGCTGCACTCCAGAACTTATTCATCAAATTTCCACACTGAGGTAATTGTCATCATCATCATGATACCTATTACCATCATAACTTTGTTTTAATTCTTTTGCAGAAAATTATGTGTATTGCATCTAATAAAAAGCAACAATCCATTTCATATTTGCAGTAAATAAAGCACATTTACATGCCTGTAACACAATTGAATGTTTCAGTATTTTTTGCAGATACAAGGATGGTCAAATCAAATCAAATCAAATCAACTTTATTTTAAAAGGGTATCAAAGGGTCTGGCGATCCAGCAATATTCATGGTCTTTTTGAAGAATAAGATCAAACTTGGCATCATCAAGAATATGTCAGCAACAGACTAAACATCCTGTTTAGCATGGCAGCTGTCATTTACAACCATAGGGACCACCTTTGAGAGTTTGTGAAACACAAACAGAACACGTATCTGTGGAGATGAAATAACCATAATGGTGGAAGATATTAAAATTGATTGGAAAGATCTCAGAATAATAAAGATTTATTGGAAACAAGTAAGATATTAAAATTGATTGGAAAGATCTCAGAATAATAAAGATTTATTGGAGACAAGTAAGATATTAAAATTGATTGGAAAGATCTCAGAATAATAAAGATTTATTGGAAACAAGGAACAGCAATTAAAATGGGAAGTTATGAACATATAAAGCAAGGAGTGAGACAAGGATGTGTTTTGTCACCAGATCCCAGGATATATCCTGGTACCCATTTTAGGCAATGTTTGACCTGGGAGTCAGGGTTAAGTTTTAACATTTTGCTTTGATGAGGATAAGACAAATTACCACTGGATTCAAGCCACTGCACTACCTTGGCTGTGTACATGCACATAGTTACATTCTAAGTTAATTACTGACAAGTGCTGCTGTGTTTTTAAACAGATTGGTGGAGGAAAGATTATACATGTGATGTGTTTCATATTCAACAGGCAGGACAAGAAACTCGTCTTATGAGTGCCAGTGTTGATACTAGCTCAAAAATCAAGTCTCCAGCAGTGGTCAAGTACAGTTCTGTTAAATTTCCAGTTCAGTTCTCGACAATTTGTCTCAACACTGATTTGAATTACCCACCAAGTGGCAGACTTCAAGCAGGATTTTACATGTTACAGGACCAACACGTGCGTAACAGTGATCCTCGCTTCTCTGTTTCTCAAGTGCAGTATATATTTTAGTTAATTAATATTATCACAAGCTTTATTGACCTCTTATTTTTGCTTAACACTTGGTGTATAATACAGACAGAATTATTTAGAGGTCATACTTAGAGCATACAACAAATAAACTTGTTACGGAATATATAAATACATAATAGACAGCCAGAATTATTACCAGATGAAAATCTAGATACGAGGGCGAGTCAATAAGTAAGTCACACAGTTTTGTGGGATGGCAGGTAAACGTAGTTGGTGTTTTCTACAGGTGTCATTAGGTGACAGCAATATCGAACTTTATATTCCCATTCGTCAATTGTCGCTAGGTGTCTCAAGCACATGCACAGCGCATAAACAAAATAGCGACTGTACTTACGGAGTGTACAACCAAAGACGAACGTGCTGTTGTGCGTTTTGTGTGGGTAAAAGGACTGCCTGCAAAGGTCATTCATAAGGAAATGCTTCCTGTTTATGCTGACAAATGTTTGTCCCATAAAGCGGTGCATAGCTGGGTAGAAAAATGTTCTCAAGGATGCTCTAAAATTTTTGATGAAATCTGATCTGGTCGTCCTGTTGAGATTGCAACAGAAACATCCGTTCAGCAGGTGAAGGAGATGATTAGCGGTAACAGGTGAGTAATGATAGACTCTGTAGCATCTGCAATAGGGTGCTCACATGGTTCAGCATACAGCATAATGCATGATCAATTGAAATTTCCAGGACTGCTTACTAGAGGAGTGTTGCTTCTTCATGACAATGCCAGATCACATACGGCTCGATTAACTCAGGAGAAAATTAACCAACCAAGTTGGGAAGTTCTGGAACATCCACCTTACAACCGTGACTTAGCCCCTAGCGATTTCCACCATTTTGGTCCACTGAAAATCCACCTTGGCAGGAGACATTTCGCAAATGATGCCGAAGTTGAGTGTGAAGTGAAAACTTAGTTTAGAAAACAGAGCACGCAGTTCTATGCAGCCAGTTTGAGGGGACTGATAAAACGATTGGATAAGTGCATCTATGTTGGTGGCAATTATGTTGAGAAATAAAAGGACAATGTATGTATAAAAATAAACCGATTTCAAGTTGTTACCATATTTAGTTATTTTTCTACAGCCATTTGTGACTTACTTATTGACTTCCCCTCGTAGTTTGTTCATTATTTAGAAAAATCATGCATGGCTCTAACAGAGGACATAGTCAGAGAAGTGTATGTTTAGAACATTGGGAAAGGAGAAGAGTGGGTCAGAATGCCAGAGGAAATGTTAGACCTGTGCAGAGACATAATCACGTTGGACTGGAAGCATAGAGATTGACCAGTAAGCACCTCTAGATGAGAGGTGCCACAACTGATTTGTGCACAATTCACACCCAGGTGATGTATGCACCTAAACTGATAGCTCTGTGCTAAGAGGCAACAGAAGTGTCTGGGGGTTCGTAGTGAAGGTGAAGGGACAGCATTTAGCACAACAGAGCCTCGCATTTGATACCAAGTCTAGTCTGAGAACAGAGATTGAGGCAGTCACTGTGGCATTCTGCTGGCTGGAGGACAAAGGTCGTGATTATAAGGGACTTATAGAGCATGCTGAGAAGGGTGAAGACAGGCAGGCTGCATGCTGACTGGTATGCTTCAATTAAACAATCAAAGATAGGGAGCATCTGTTGGATCTTTTCCCCAGGGCATGATGGTGTGGTTGGGAACGAGCAGGTGGACAGATTGGCTGTGTCTGCACCGTTGTGTGGGGTTTGGTGCATGACAAGACAGACGTGGTCAGAGCCATTTGGGATCATGTGCATAGTGTGGAGTTAATAACTCCACATAAGCATTGACTAGGAAATGGGTATCTTATGATAAGATTGATTAGGAAATGCGTATCTTATGATAAGCACACACCGGCACTAATAATATTCTATCTTTTGTGATTGAACAAGTCAGTGGATATATAGAGCTCATTAACACATCCATATATGTGAACTATTGTTGTAAAGAAGTAAAGGACCACTTTTCTGTGTGATATTATTTTTCAGGTGGTTGAGTGGTATGAGAAGGGTCTAGGCAAATATAAAAGAGATGAGAAGATGGATGTACGAGGGTAAGATAATAAGTCAGTCACAAATGGCTGTAGATTTTTAAGGCTGTAGAAAAATAACTAACTATGATAACAACTTGAAACCAGTTTATTTTTATACATACATTGTCCCTTTATTTCTCAACATAATTTCCACTAACATTGGTGCACTTATCCCATCGTTTTATCAGTCCTCCAAAACCGGCTGCATAGAACTGCATGCTCTGTTTTCTGAACCACGTTTTCACTTCACATTCAACTTCGGCGTCACTCGCGAAATGTCTCCCGCCAAGATGGCATTTCAGTGGACTTAGCCCCGAGCGATTTCCCGTAAAGTGGTGTATAGCTGGGTAGAAAAAGTTACAAGGGTGAGCAATAAGTAAGTCACACAGTTCTGTGGGATGGCAGGTAAATGAAAACAGAGCATCCAGTAAAATGCAGCCAGTTTGGGAGGACTGATAAAACGATTGGATAAATGCATCAATATTGGTGGAAATTATGTTGAGAAATAAAGGGACAATGTATATATAAAAATAAACTGGTTTCAAGTTGTTATCTTAGTTATTTTTCTACAGCCATTTGTGACTTACTTATTAACTTAACCCTCGTATGTATGGAGATCATTAATGACAATATGAGGATACACTACCAGCAGAGGGCACAACGTTACTTTACTTTGCCAACTGCAAAGATCACAGAGCAGGTGAGACTTTCACGACTTTGCTGTTGAAACATTTGTACAGTGGTTGGTTGTTTGCTTGGTTGAGAATTTCAGTGTATCAAGTTGTTCTTGTAGATGGGGTACAGCAACTCAATGGAGACAGGTTAGGTAGTTCAGTGTGGCACATCCCTCTTCTAGTGTGAACTCTGTCTAGTGTCCACACTGTCTAAAAATCTTCCGGGATCATATCAGCCTCGTCAGTCATTTCCAAGCTCACAATCCTTTAATTTCATTGGATGATGAGCAGTCGTCACTTCAAGTTTTGTTTGAATTAATGGGATCAGGAACTAATGATGGTTTGGTTTTTTTTTCTGGTAGGAAAGCAGCATGTGCATTCTGAGGATACTTTGTTCTTTGTGCCTCTCTTATGTCTAAAGTGTAAAGGAAATGAATATAATTGTTTTATAAATGTATATGTGTATATAAACAAGTTGTGTTCAATTGTTAACCAAATAAGGAAAGTGGGGTAGTTATATTTCCCTGGATCATGAGGCAGTGAATGGAATGCCTATCTTTCTCTAGTAAGATGATCTTTTATGCATGCTGTGCAATCATCCCTAGGCAGTTGGAAATCATAGAGAATAAGTGTTATTTTGCTGTAGTCCTGACAAAATTACAAATCTCAGAAAAGTTCCCCACAATACTTGTATATCAAGTTAATCTGTATGTGAAAAGCAAGTAAAACAGTTGCATTCATTTACCAAGAACAGGTTTATGGGCACTCAACACAACTGGATTTATGTGTGTTAAAATTCATTAGACGGAAAGGAGAACACAGATCTGTCCAACAAGAACTCATTAGTGAAGAAGATTGGTTTTTAGTAAAAACAAAAATGATGAAAATGAAATATTTTGGACATGTAAAAGACAAAAGTCTAGAGAAGATAATTATGGAGGGAAGTGTACCACGCGGTGGAGAAGAGGAAGACCACAACGCAGATAGATTCAAGATGCGGCTAAATCATCGACACATGGCAGGAGCTGAGGACATCTGACTTGTGATAGAAATCTGAAATGATTGTTTAGGAAACAAAGTTATGTACATAACCGACCACTGGATGGTGGTGATGATGATGATGATGATGATGATGACCATTATGATGATATGTTCAGACGAATAAAACCAGTGATTATATTGAATATCCTGGTATTTTATTTGCAAACAGTGCTGTCATTTGATTTACATAGACTTCAAGGGGCTGAATCCTTGATATCCACAGTTGTAAAGTGGACAAGCAATAGCACAACATTGGAAACACTAACACATCGACAACAATAACACATCCTCATCTACACCCACATTTACTAGATGATATGTGTGGAGGAAAGGACAAGTTCTCCGTTCTAAACTGAGACAGGAATTTTTCATCTTATTCAACACATCTTCTTCAGAAGCCCAATCGTGAGCAGACATCAGCAGTCGTGACTCTCCAATCCTCAATATCATCTGATATTTTCATCATGTCGGTGTTACTCATACTATTATTTGTTGCCCAGCTGTTTAAGATTTCCACATATAACTTTCTTTGTCTTCCTCTGTCTCTCTTGCTCAGTATTTTTCCAGATAAGGCTAATTTCTCTTTTATATAATCTGAGTACAAAGTATACTTCTTTTTCTGTCTATTTCAATAAGTTGGTTAGTGCTAGAAACATCTTTTTAAAATTCTGTAAAATGTTTTACAAATTCAGTAATTAAATTTATTTCTCAAATTATTTTTTGTTTTATGGTTTGACATTTATAATTCATATGTTGTTAAAGTTTACATCTACTAAAGGGCTCAGTGAACTCTTCTGATTTTATGTTAACACTTAAAGAGTTGTTTGTCCATCAGGAATGATGATGACCATTCATTTCATCCAGTGTGGTTGAAATTATGGAGCCATGAGTTCTTAGATGGCGATAAGGCCTATTTTGGCTCAAAATGTTCTTTGACAATGTGGACAAAGAATGCTCAACGTTTCTGGAGGAGGATTTCCTGCATTGGTTTTTCTGTCTTGCCTTTTCTTCACAGCTCTTGCAGTCCTGGTTGCCTCACACGTGACTGTACCCTTGTGTAATGATGCACGCCACAAATTTTGGTCTCTGGCTGCAGTCTCCCAGGTGTCATGATAAATTCCAAAAGCATCCAGTGAGATTTTCAAAGTGTCTTTAAAGCGTTTCCTCTGGCTGCCTTGGGAGCCTTTACCACAACGCAAATTCGTTTAGGGCGCCTGTGATCTGGCATGCGAGTTAAGTGACCAGCCCATCAAATCTGATTCTTCATTAGTAGAGTGTGGATACTGGGCATGGATGCTCTTTCTAGGACTTCAGTGTCAGGGATCTTGTCTTGCCATTTAATCTTCAGTAGCTTCCTAAGGCAGACTGTGTGGAAGTGGTTTAATTTCTTAGCGTGTCGCTGATAAACAGTCCAGGATTCACAAGTATATAGCAGTGTGGATAATACAACTGCTTTGTAGACTTTCAGCTTTGTTTGCAGGCTTATTTCATTTCTGTCCCATACATTCTTGTACAGTCTGCCAGATGCCGCGTTGGCCTTGGAGATTCTTGCACTCACTTCGTCATCAATTGTGGCAGCTTGTGACACAGTGCTGCCAAGATAGGATTTAAAGAGTTATATTTCTTTAGTTTAGTCGACGGATCAACACCACGGCACACGGGTGTAACCCATAAGTGCTCTGTTCTACTACTAACTCAAGCCTGAGTCTGGAGAATCTTAGCTCAGTGCATGAACTCCGAAGCACCGGTGAGGTTATATTTCTTTTCTATGCTTAGATTTGCTTAGTTAACAAGCCATACAGTGGGTGATGTGTAAAACGTTTCTTCATTTGTGCAACCTCCATCCTGTGCTCGTGAAGTTGAAAGAGGTAATTTTTACCTGGATGATAATGCAAATGTTCATTCTATTGATACCTCAGCTGTCAAACAGCTACTGTCAACATTTAATGCTGCATGTTGTTCTTTGATTAAACTGTACAGACTTTTCATGAAGGACATTCCACTCTCACTCAGACATTTTTGCATTGTGCCAATTTTATTTGCACCCTCAGGCCGGCACATCTGACTTCTGCGGGAGTTTGTTGACCGCGTTTGCGTAACCATGTATTAGCTCTAGAATAGCCACAGTTATCCAAGTAGGATCGTGTCATCTGTGGAACCTCGACTAATTTAATGAGCCATTCGCGGTTTCACTGTGAGACAGTGTGAACTTAGACATACATGGCTTAATCTTTGAGAAAAGCATATGACTACTGGCAGGATCAACCAGATATCTATCACACCGACAGACTATTCATGCACACGCAGGCCAAGAGTAGCAATTGCTCAGCACACTCCCTTGGTACCCGGTGATACATGGAAAACCACCGGATGTCTACCGACGAGCTTCCAAGCTACGCCGGGCAGGACTGACGGAAAAGCTATACCAGCCTACTGACTGCAGGCCGACTACTCATCGAGAGAGAGAGAGAGAGAAAGTGGGCGTTTATCGAGACTTTGTCGAACGGTTGTACAAAAATTGCTCTTTCGCCCCTCAAACCACGACTCTGGCTCCACGCTGCAGTGACATTTTTGAAACGCCTGCCTTGCTAACTTGCATCGGCTGGGAAGCTCCCGATTGGGTGCACCTCACACAGCCATCCGAGACAACGAATGCCAGATGTGGGGCATCTTGCAAATCAGACCAGCCCTCATGGTCAGTTTTATTGTCATTAGAGCACAGGAAGCTTATTTTGGTGAGAGCCCTGTTGCAGAATAGACTGCTGGTTGGTGTGTCCAGGAGTGAACAGCAGATCTCTCTCTCTCTCTCTCTCTCTCTCTCTCTCTCTCTCTCTCTCTCTCTCTCACTCACACACATACACACACCACACTACACCACACACACACACCACACCACATACACACACCACACACACACCGTTTTGTTGTGATTCATTCATTAATGAGGTAAGGGTGATAAATTCTTTCCACAAATATTGCCTTTGTGTACTAAGATTATGATTTTAATTCTTGTTTGCTTGGAGCAGCTACTTGTGGCGTTTTAAAGCAGATATTTGCCCACTGAATATCATTAGCAAAACCACATGACCTTAGAGAGACATGATGAACATTTGTGATGGTGGTGATTTTTTCATGACTTTGTCTTTATGAATAAACCATAACATATTTGTATTCAACAATGCCATGGTTTGTGCGTTGATTTGTGTGGTAAGGATGTGCATAATGTGGTAGCAAATAAATACACAATGAGATGCATATACTTGTATAGGGCGGTCATTAAAAAAATTACAACAAATACAAGCGGGAACCAAGGGTAATCACCACACTAATTTCCCAAGAATGAGTTCACTGGCAGTCACAAAACTAGGTCAATGGTAAGTAAAGGCCTTTTCATACCTTGAAAGCATACTGGATATATGATGCTTGCTCCATATTGTTATACCAGTTGGCATTTGATTTGTGTTATGGTACATATTACACAGCCCTCTTTACTTCCCAGAAATTTTCATGATACCCAGTTTAGTTTGGACTGGCTAGGGGGCACAGATCAATAAAAATAATCCCCCACCTCATATGGAATTAAAAATGGCATCACTGGTCATCCGAATGACACACAAGGACATGGGGCAACTCTGGTCCCTGTGAACCGTGAGCCCTTATTTAAAAAAAAAAAAAAAAAATTATCGGCCTTTTGGTTAAGATTAAAATGTAGCAATGTGAACTCTGATCTAGCCTTGGCCACCGGCAAAGGTTGTAATCCGAAAGTAACACAATAATATGGAACCTCATGGGGGAGGCTCTTGCCCCTGGGAAACTGTGAGCCCTTAATTTAAAAATTATGAAAACTAAAAAAGCAAACATGACCACCACGAAGACAGGCAGGCAAGCATGCTAGTTAAGCCACTGCACAACCCTGCCACCCCCAGATAAATGGTGGGGTGCATTAAAAAAAAAGTTATACTAATGTTTAGGCTCAGTAACCTCACATTATATTGCACAAATATAACTAAGACTTAATAACTACATAGAAAGAACTACATGGCATGAGGAAAGGAAAGACCCGGTCCAGACAACATTACATTGGAGGAAGTTGAGGCTCAAGGTGATTTTGGTATCGAAATATTGACAAAATTTCTAAATGGCATCTACACTAGTTTGTACATTCCTAGTGATTTCAATCAATCGGGTGTCGTCTCCACAATGAAGGTTGACTGCAATGGATCTTCAACACGGTCTCTCGCCTTGACTGTACATTCTATCAGACTGATGCTTGTCTAACTCTTAATGTTATCTTCCCACTTGTATCGTTGTCTACCTCTTGCTCGCTTGCCCTCAACCTTGCCCTCCAGTATGGTTTTTATAAGTGTTATGTCTTCCATGAGCCGATAGGTCTGCTCTGTGGAGCGGTTCTGGCACCTGCGAGCCGATAGGTCGGCTTGGTATAGACAGTGCATTATTTGTTTCAGTTCTCATATTTTCCGCAATTTTTGGTGCCCGGAAATGACGATTCACACATATAAAAGATTTCTCTTTCGCCAGTGA
Organism: Cepaea nemoralis; assembly: GCA_014155875.1. NCBI lineage: Eukaryota > Metazoa > Mollusca > Gastropoda > Stylommatophora > Helicidae > Cepaea > Cepaea nemoralis. The sequence continues at coordinate 251,426 of JACEFZ010028497.1, forward strand.
TAGACAAGGCGCGTGGATTCATTGTGTTTTAAGAGAAATCGAGTGTTGAAGTAGTTTGTTGTGATTATTTTATAAATGGCAACGCCTTCCAGTTTGCGACCGCGTAGATTTCTTAATCAGAGTTTTGAACAAATTTAGATTATAGTTATTCTGATTTAAAGGACTTTGTGATAGATTCTAAAACTTATGCCACGTACAGTAGTTAGTTACATTATTTATCATGTGGTCGTAACTGAAAACAACACTAACAGTGAAAGGTCGTCATAATATTATGGCACATGTCGAATTATGAATGCATTAATGGGCCACACTTATGCTCCTAAATTTGTTTTGCCTATCACAAAGTATTTAAGGAGTATTTAAATAATTAAATTTAAAAGAATAATAATTATAACTAAATAGAAAATAGTGTATTTGATTTATTTGGTTGTTTCGGGATTTGAGATTTAAAGATTGAGCACAACCCACAACTGGCAACGCTTATCGTATTCCGGTACGAACCTAAGGCCTTGTCCACGTCAATATAGAAGCACTAGACTCGAGTTTCGCTCTCGTTTGAGCTCTTCAGTAGTGCATATCCTTGACCGGAAACAAACCCCGGATCACTGGCGTGTGACGCGGGTGTGTAACCACTAGACAATGCGGTACACGCTAGACGCAGCCACATTATCACAATAGAATATCACAACGTCAACCATCGTATATATGAATATATATATATATATATATATATATATATATATATATATATATATATATATATATATATATATATGATACATATGATACATATATATATATGAACAAATATCCAAGATCTACAACAGGTAGCAGCGAACCGCCAAGCATGGAGAGACAGGACATCTGCCCTATGCGCCGCCTTAGGCTCAAGAGGAAAGACTAACTAACTAACCATCGTAGGTTATAGCTCAAAATTTGCCCGATCGCCGCGATTGACATCCGTCATTCGATGTGGCCCCGAATAATCAGGTCTTCTCGGCAGGCAAGGCACACCAGGCCGCCTTAAGTCCAGCGAGCAATAATGAAATTGATTTATTTGGTTGTTGCGGGATTTGAGATTTAAAGATTAAGCACAACCCACAACTGGCAACGCTGATCGTATTCCGGTACGAACCTAAGGCCTTGTCCACGTGGTTCTCAGTACAATCTGCCAAGTGTGTTCCTGACATTTTCCATTTTGTGTGAAAATGGTGTGCTTCATAACATGATGTTCTAATTGTGTTTTATTGGTGTTATGGAGTAGTTCTTGTGGTATTGGTAAACAAAAGTGGCGTGTTTATCATAATTCAGTAGATTTAACAGGATTATATTCTGCGGATAAGAAATAATGCCTTGGTAAGTGGAAATTTGTCATAATTGTCACCCCTTTAAATTATTATGAAACCTCTCATTATTGTCATAATATTTTTAACCTATCAATTATTAACACTGTCATGTTCCCTATGCAATCTCCTTTAATTTGATATATCATGCAATATATCTGCTACAATTTTAACCATTTTCACATCATTACTGTCACACACCCCTACTTCCCATCTTCTGTCATGAATTTCTGTTTGGTCAAGACCCACATTTTTGTTTGGCAGAAATATTTCACTTGCCTCTTGCTTATTCCTTTCATCAAATATCTTTTCATTCCCAGTTCTTCTAGACAGGAGTGAAGTGGAGTGACAGTGAAGTGGTCAAGCCGTCTGACTGCTCCGAAGGCTGTGGGTTTGATTCCGGGCCGCAACCTTTTGTTCACGAGTGCATTTTTCGGAGACTCCTGGGGGTCGTCACTGGAGCTGCGGAGTTCGTGCTTTGTGCGACGCTTTCGGCAGTTCGCTGCGGAAAAAGACAGCCATATGGGATAAAAACCCAGTGCGATGAAGTCGACCCTGTCGACTTTTCAGCGACATTTTGTTCTTCTAGAACATCTGTATTTGATTGTTTCTGTTTCCATGAAATAGGACATATTCTTCTGTGTATCCACATCTCCAGGTCATCTATTTGACTTTCTAGTAGCTTGTTCAATGTCCTGGCTTCTGCATACAATAGTGTTGAATATACGTAACATTTGACAATTCGCATTTTTAATGCGTTGTTAAGATCTCCGGATGTTAAAACTGATTTCATGCTGTTGAAAACATCCCCCCTTTCCTATTCTCTTTTTGATTTCCATTTCATTTCTGCTGTCATCTGTTATTACATGTCCAAGATCGGAGAAACGTGTTACTTGTTCTAGTATCTCCCCGTTTACTGTGATGTTCATTGATGCCCTTTCCTTTCCATTGCTAATTATCATAGTTTTCGTTTCTAGAATGTTAATATCTTAATCTAAGCCACATTCTGCACTAAGCCTGTTTGTTTGTTCCAATAGGTTTTGTAACTCTTGCTCACTTTCTGCTTGTAGCACGGTACCGTCAGCATATCTAAGATTGTTCATGATTCTTCCATTGATGTTAAGTCCAGGCATGTCGACCTGTGATTTCGACCTAGTCTTCTTCTTCTTCTTCTTCTTCTTCTTCTTCTTCTTCTTCTTCTTCTTCTTCTTCTTCTTCTTCTTCTTCTTCAGCGTTCCGAGCCATTGAGGTTCTTTGCTGGAGATACAATCCGTCTTCATTCGTCTCTCTGGTTGACCTTCTCTTGCCAGTCGTTGATTCCAAGTGCTTGTAGGTCTGTATATATATATTATATTATCTCCAACTTTATCGATCTCTCAATGAAACCAGGTACTTTAGAATGCAAAGAGCATGATCTTCCACATGAGCCGGGAAAGAATGATCCTGAAGAATTAAGGCCATCAGGCTAGTGCAGTCGCCACGAACTCTGCAGGTTATGGTTTTCTTTTTGCCTCCGACAAAAAATAAATAAATAAATAAAACATCCACACCTTACAGAATCCGGGTCTCCAGAAGGAGAACCCCACATTCTAGCTACTCAGCCAGTCGCTCCTCAACTTATCTACTATTGTAATCATGGATTTTCCATCGAAGGTGCTCCTGTTATCAGATTTTGAAAGCAGATGGTTCTTTCTAATATCAAGTGCTGGGCATTCTAAGAAGTGATGACCACAAACTCATTCTGAGTTGTGCATAACTTAAGCCCAGGAATGTATTGTTACTGACTTTGTGTACTGTGTTTCATAGCTTGACAAAGGTACCCAGATATCTCCTTGTAAAGTACCGTTATCTTTTGTTAGTTTCTTTCTTCTGATAGACAAACGTCAAGCTGTTTTCATCTGGCCGGCAGATTGTACTACTTTATTTTCATTGTAACAGACCTTTTAAGGTTAAGGTATTTCTAATCAGTCACTCTTTAACCTACTCTTGGACTGACAAATGATAATATGAGATGAAGGATTAAACTTCAGTCCAGTACAAGCGTGAGATGAGAAAGGAGTGGCCATACAGCTATCGAATCATCTTCACATCCCGCAGTACAACTAGTAATCTCTTCGAGTGAATGAATGATCACACACTGGTATCGTGTGACTCCGAGGCGCGTCTAATCTCTCCACCTATACTGGTAACCTTCCAAGGTGAGAAGGATACACTATGTAATCTCGCAGTCTTTGCCAATGGTGTTTTTAAGGATTTTTGTGTGGGTGTGGAAACATATGCAGTGCTGATAGTCTTAGAAGATGCATATAATAGGGTGCTCTTTGACCATCTCATGTACTTGCTTATCACGATCACCACCAGATGTATAGCTGCCGACCTAGAAGAAGATGGTGCTCATGTGAAATTGTATTGAGGTCTGTCATAGATTATTATTTGGCACCTGACCTATTCAGTGTCTACACGTTGAGAATTACAGAACTACAGCTTCAAAGGAGAGGAATAACCTTTTATTTTGCTGATGTTGTTCTTAGTGGAAAGATTATCCTACCTGCACATCAAACCATTCGTCCATAAATGCTCGGATCACCCTTCAATATCTTATTCAGAGTGTAGTGGCTGATGACACAATTCTTCTTTGGTCTCCTACAAAACGCTCTTATCTGGTGCACCATTTTGACTTGATGTTCTTCAGTCTGGTCAAGGGGGCAGTTCACAATCACCACTTGTTTTGTCTAGTTACTCTGATTATCTCAGGGCATTCAGCATATCTCCCTGTCCATTGTTCATCCACTTTCCACGGCGTTCTTGTATATCGACAAGGAAAAGAAATGGGATTCCGAGTACGATGTATAATAAACTGGACTAATACCAGCTGGGGTAATGTGTTTTAATGCGATGTCAATCCGATAAAAGCAGCACTAACGTGAATTTCCCTTCACGATCTCATTGTTCCCGCAGACTCGCTCATTGTGAGACTGAACATAAATGACATTGCCAGAGTTAACTATGAAATACTCGGAAGTGAAATGTGTCCACAGCTTTTGCTTCGAAGATAATATTGAGCATGTCGTAATGAAATCTCACAAAGATCTGGCAGCATCGAGGGGATAGGGGCCACCAACATCAATCAATGTCTTTGTATTTTCTGTACCGCTAGAACCCTCAATCATGGAATGTACATCACCACCAGCCAGATGCAAATTGCAGGACTGGAGAGAAAACAAAATGAAGCTACGCACCTCACTATCTTGATCACCAGAGACACACCCCGTCTGGCGATGAAATTTCTTCTTTATTTTCATCTCACGGAGCGGGACGCGGAGGTGTTTCCAAGGCACCAGGGCCGGGTTATATACTGGCCAAGACCTATTGACGCGTCCTCGTCGAGCGTCCTGGGCAACAGGTATCTTCGGGGTCCTGGTTAAAGTCAGTAGGATCGCCGATTCCTCCGAAGTCGGAGAGTGACTGCTTGTACGGCGAGGAACCACCAGTCTGCACACCAATAAGCCAGGCATGGGACAACGGATACTCACGCAAACCTCAGGTCCTGTATGACATCACACTGATGTTGGACAACAGGATGCCTTCATCCGACATACAGGACTTCGCGTTGGAGCCCAACGAACACAAGCAAGCAAGCAATCTCACAGAGTATAAACTAACAAGTATGGAATGTTCATCATTATCAAGTGCCCTGCCAGCTGGCGTAGGCGTTCATGACTCTCCACAATCTCGGTCTTTGGTGTTCGGGATCAACTCTGCTGATGATATTTCTCCATGCCACCGTCGCAATCCATCCAGCATCATTTCTCTTGGTCTGCCTCTGCCTCTCTTCCCCTCGATCTTTTCAGTTGTCAAGATGTTCTCCAATGTCTCTCTTCTCATCACATGACCAAAGACAGCTGTTTGTCTTTTTCTTATTGTTATATATAGTGTTCTAGTTTCATTAGCCTCTTTCGGGCAATCGTTGTTAGTTTCTCTGGCAGTCCAAGGAATTCGCAACATTCGTTTCAAAAACCACATCTCTGTTGCGTTTAAGTTCTTCCTAATTTGTTTATTTACATTCCAAGATTCACTGCCATACAGCGCAAATAAATGCTGCGGATAGAGCGCACATTGCATAACATGCTGAGCAAAAGAAAATAGGAGATACTAAAGAGGGGTAAATCCTGGCTAGGTCGGACAGAGGACACTGTCAAACTACTTCGTATGCAAGCCCATCAATATCAAGCCTGAGCGAGTATGAACACCAGTTCCCCAAAAGAATCTTGCAGCAATAGATGTATTCAGGACAACCGTGGTGACCAGAATATAATTATATACACAAACGGGTTGGCTGTTCAGCTTCAAAGGTGTACATGGGCATTCTCGGCACACCCACATGAAGGAGTTGTTAAGGAAGCTACCAGCGCCTATACTACAACCACAAGCTGGTATGATACTGACCACAGTGCTGATTGGTCTAAACAAATATGAGACTAGCCAATTACGTCCCACATTGTGTTTAAAAGCTCCTTTACTACCTTTTACTTGTGTCTGCATTGATAGGTCTGTGCTTGCCTGTTTTAAACATGTCTTTGGCCATGCTCTTCAATATTCTCTTTGGCGTTTCTTCAAACGAAGTGTTGACAGTTACAATAACATTTTCTTGGCTTGGGTAGCAGATTAACATTCATTCTTGTATATTAAATTATTCATTGAACATGATCTAGAAAGTTGCTACAGGTTGTGCGCAGCCATTGAATGGAATCCCCGAAGATGCCCACATGTTGTAAAGCGACATTTATCTTCGTACCGAGGCGTGCAGGTGTTGAGACAAGGAAAGAGCGGAAAGGCTGGCTGGCACTGCCACTACATAAGGGTTAACGACGACATCAGGAATGCCTTTATAAAGGCCTGCCGAAATGAGAACTTCTGGCTGAATGAATCAGCATCAATAATCATAATTAATACATATTTCAGATCTGTGTTGTCAGGAAGGAGCAGCACATCAAGTGTGCGAGGAGGCTTGTCAGTCAACATCGGACAGACACAATTAGTCGCTGAATGATGATGGGTTTATTAAGGAGGGGATTGAATCTATGGAGAGTCTGGAGTCTAATGACAATAATCTGAACTGAACTAAATTGGATCTGCTTCCGCAACGACTAACAAACAATTGTATCCTATATTTTCTGTGGTGCCACATTGACAGCTGAAATGTTACATGCTGTCAGTGGTATGTGCCGTGTGACCAGCGTCACTGTAGGTTGTAAAATTAAAGAGGATAGTTTCTCCGTCGGCCGGCATATACCAGGAGACACCTGAAATAGATAACATTTCACAGATTTTATATGTTATAGCGTGGACATGGAAGTCAGGGTTTTAAATCTCAGTGTGGGTATGATAGTTGTAAGTCAGGGTAAGTGGGTCTCGATGTGGGTGTGATAGTTGTGAGTCATGGTAAGTGGAACTCAGTGAAGGTATGATAGTTGTGAGTCAAGGTAAGTGGGTATCAGTGTGGCTATGATAGTTGTGAGTAAGGGTAAATGGATCTCAATGTTGGTTTGATAGTTGTGAGGGTAAATGGATCTCAATGTGGGTATGATAGTTGTGAGTCAAGGTAATTGGGTATCAGTGTGGCTATGATAGTTGTGAGTAAGGGTAAATGGATCTCAATGTTGGTTTGATAGTTGTGAGGGTAAATGGATCTCAATGTGGGTATGATAGTTGTGAGTCAGGGTAAGGGGATCTCAATGTTGGTTTGATAGTTGTGAGGGTAAATGGATCTCAATGTGGGTATGATAGTTGTGAGTCAAGGTAATTGGGTATCAGTGTGGCTATGATAGTTGTGAGTAAGGGTAAATGGATCTCAATGTTGGTTTGATAGTTGTGAGGGTAAATGGATCTCAATGTGGGTATGATAGTTGTGAGTCAGGGTAAGGGGATCTCAATGTTGGTTTGATAGTTGTGAGGGTAAATGGATCTCAATGTGGGTATGATAGTTGTGAGTCAAGGTAATTGGGTATCAGTGTGGCTATGATAGTTGTGAGTAAGGGTAAATGGATCTCAATGTTGGTTTGATAGTTGTGAGGGTAAATGGATCTCAATGTGGGTATGATAGTTGTGAGTCAGGGTAAGGGGATCTCAATGTAGGTATGATAGTTGTGAGTCAGGATAAGTGGATCTCAATGAAGGTATGATAGTTGTGAGTCAAGTTAAGTTGAACTCATTGTGGATATGACAGTTGTGAGCTAGTGTAAGTATATCTCACAATATGGTCATGATAACTGCGTGTCAATGTAAATGCAAATGGGGTATCCAGTAAATAAACCTCACCTTGAGAAAGATATGCCTATATAGGCAGCATTGTAGGCAAAGAGGGGGAAGGGTAGATAAGTATAAGAATACATAAGGCTATACTATATGTCTTCTTTTTCTGCGTTCATCCGGAGTGTTTTTCCCCCAGATGTAATTGCGTTGTGCCTGTTAATTGCGCTCTTAGGCCGACACATCCAACTTCTGCGGGGCATTTGTTGACCGGGTTAACCTTCCCGGGTGTTTCGAAGGACATTCCACTCTCACTCAGACGTTTTTTTTGCGTCGTTCCTGTTTATTTGTGCCTTTCGGCCGACGCATCCGACTTCTGCGGGCATTTGTTGACCGGGTTAATCTTCCCGAGTAGGTTATATGAGCTTTTATAGTACAGTGCTAACCGCTTAAGGCGATCTCGGCTGTGGCGAATTTCTGTTGTGGAGAACAATTTGTTTATCCCCGACAATTTTACTTCTTTGTCTCTTGTCTCTTGTGAAATGAATTTCCGATAAGAAGAACTATTTCTTGGGTCCCAGGTGAGATCGCCTTATCAGGTCTGCACTGTACTAGTAAATTTGTGGAAGTCAACAGAAGTTAAACATACCACTAAACTTTGAATATTTAATTCTAGAATTAGAATATTCAATTCCTCAAACTTCAGAGCACATCCTTCAGATATGTTCCAAATATCAGCACACTCAGCACTTTCTGAGCACATCCTTCAATACGTTCCCTTTATCAGTACTTTCAGTGCTTTTTGATCACATTTTCAGACCTGTTTCCTGTTATCAGTGCACTCAGCACTATTGCCATTAGGATTCACACTAGCAAACAAACTGTGGGGATAATTTAAAAAAACAACAACTCGGCACTGTCTTCCAACAAGAAGTAACACTAGAAAACAAACTCTTGGGTACAATACGGGATCAATAACGAACAGCAAATTCTTTCAAGAAAGTGTCCGACATAAATGTTAACCTCTGAGACAAAAGAACTTTGAATGCCCGCGAAGAACAATTTAGTTGTAGTGACGAATTTGGGTATGAATTAAGACCATAATTTAATAATGAATCACAAAAACTTACCACATTTCAAAGTTCCGAAATCCCGACTGAGCACTTGCCAGTATGTTTTGTTCTCTGTCGAGCCTTCCTGTTGATTAATAGAGTCGATGAAGTAACCTAAGGAGGGCACATAGGCTGTCTTGAACCTGGTAGGTGTGTAAAAGTAGAAACAATCTGGTAAAATAAGACTCAATCATTGTTGTTGTAGACGAAATCGATAACCGAAACACTTTGCTTGTTGATGTGAATTGCACACACACACGTACACTCACATACACACGCACAACGTAAAGATGAGCCCATGGAACGTACTGTTGTTGGAATGTGAAGTATTAAGCTTTCAAATATTATCATCCTTGTCACATATTATCATCCTTATCATGTGCCATGCCGATAAACGTGCTCGATCATGGTTAACAATCTCATAAGATCTTCAGTCTTGAATAGAGGTCTGCATGGCCGAAAGGATAAGAGCACCGGCTCTTAAACTTCCAATACACCGATGGCCGGGTTTAAATTCTACACCGGTCAGTTGGACTAAAATGTTGACTTCTCGTCAATGCCTTGGGAACGTAAATTACAATTACCTCCGAAGTCGGGGTGGTTCGCCTAATGGCGAAGGACACTGGTTATATAGAAAACTGATCCACATGCACAAATTAGTCCAGTATATTCCCTAGTAGTAGCAACTACTGTATTAGCGCCTGTATGGACTACGCTTGAGCTCAAAGGGAGTGAATGAATAAAAAACAAATAGTTTTGAATCAGGTCTGTGTAAATGTATCGATTATGTCACGTGGCCTAGTCATCCAGACATTTATTTATCTGTCTCCCTCTTGCCCGTCGTATCCCATACATTTTGCCACTTGTCACATATTATAGTTTAGTTTTAGTTTAGTTTAGTAGACTGATCAACACCACGGCACATAGGTGTAACCCATAAGTGCTCTGTTCTACTCCCAACTCCAGCCTGTGTTCGGAAAATCTAAGCTCAGTGCACGAACTCCGTAGCACCGGCGAGGATCCTGAATTACTTTCGGTAGATGTTTAATTCGAAATTTTGCCCGGGCGGCGCCGTTAGGCTGCTCGTTTTCGATTTCTAACTGCCAATGGATTTGTTTACGTGCGCAACAATGCACACGGGCGTCTGATCTCACTACCCAGAGACCAGGGGAAATTTTGTTACTAGAAGTCCACGCGAAAAAATCCCGGCCCTCACCGGGGCTTGAACCCGGGACCTCCAGCACTCGAGGCGGACACTATACCTCGAGACCACTCAGCCCCCTACATATTATAGAATATATTATAATTAGTTTTTATTTGCTCGCCGCCTTTCCATTCCGGAAAATTGTGAAAATTGTCTGATATCCATAGGGATTGTACCCGGACTTCTGCCTTTGAAAACAAGCAACAATATTATCGTGTACAGCAGCATGAAATAAAACCACAAAGGCACGCGTGTATATTTCACTTCTCTTGTAATTATTATTATTATCTTCTTCTTCTTCTCCGTCAGCGTTCCGAGCCATTGAGGTTCTTTGCTGCAGATACAATCCGTCTCCATTCGTCTTTCTCTTGCCAGTCGTTGATTCCAAGTGCTTGTAGGTCTGTACATGTATTATCTCTCCACCGCCTTCTTGGTCTACCTCGGGGTCTACGGTCATTTATTTCCTGAGTGTAAGCGAGTTTTGTTTCCCTATTATCTTCCATTCTTTCTATATGCCCCAGTCATTGTAGTCTATTAGCCTTCATGATACCAGTGATTAGCGGGGACTTAAACAGATCATAAATGTCTTTGTTACTTCTTCTTTTCCACTCTCCACTTTGTGTATCCCTAATGGGTCCAAAGATGCGTCTTAAAATTTTGTTCTCAAAGGTTTGTAACAAGGCTTCGTCTCCTTTCGTTGTACTCCAGGTTTCAGAGCCATACAGCACAACTGGTCTGATCAGTGTTTTGTATATTGTGATTTTGGTGTTACGAGATAGCGCCTTTGATTTTAGTAGATGTTGTAGTGCATAGTATATCTTATTTCCAGAGTTGATTCTAGTTTGTATTTCTTCCCTTATGATGTTGGAGCAGTTGAAGATTGTACCCAGGTATTTGTATGTTTCCGTTCTTTTAATGGTCATATTATCTATTTGTATGTGGCCAGAGTTTTTAGCCATTCCGTCTCTTGAAATTACCATATATTCTGTCTTATCTTGGTTGATAACCAGCCCCATCTGTTGGGCTTTTCCTTTAAGTGAGTCAATATTTCCAATGTCTTTTGTTCACTTTGCCCTATAATATCTATATCATCTGCATAACCAAGCAGCTTGGATGTTCCTCCAATATCACATTCCTTCTTTACCTTCCTAACAACTTTCTCTAGAGCCAGATTGAAGAATAGCGGCGATAGTGCATCACCCTGTTTCAAGCCAGATGTTATTTGGAAGGGGTCTGATTTCCTGCCTTTATATGTTACTATATTATAAGTATCTTCCATGCATAGTCTGGTCATATTGATTAACTTCCTTGGTATTCCAAATTCCTGCATAGCATTCCATAGACTATTCCTATGGACACTATCATAAGCCTTTTTAAAATCCACAAAAATGTTATGGAGATCTCTTTTATATTCCCAATGTTTCTCGGCTATTTGTCGAAAGATAAATATCTGATCTATTGTTGATTTGTTTTGTCTAAAACCCGCCTGATAGTCACCTAATATGTCTTCTGAATATGGTTTTAGTCTATTTAGTAATACTGCGGATAGTATCTTATTATTATTATTATTATTGTTTGTTTAATTAAATTATATTATTATGTTTTTATTATGCTTGTGGTAAGTGATCTCAAAGTGGGTATAATAGAGTGAGTCAGAGTAAGTGGATCTCAATGTGGGTATAATAGTGTAAGTCATGGTAAGTGGATCTTAATATGGGTGTAATAGTGTAAGTTATGGTAAGTGGAACTCAATATGGGTGTAATAGTGTTAAGTCATGGTAAGTGGATCTCAATATGGGTGTAACAGTGTAAGTCAGGGTAAGTGGATGTCAGTGTGGGTGTAATAGAGTGAGTCAGGGTAAGTGAATCTCAGTGTGGGTGTAATAGTGTAAGTCAGGGTAAGTGGATCTCAATATGGGTGTAATAGTGTAAGTCAGGGTAAGTGGATCTCAGTGTGAGTTTAATAGTGTAAGTCAGGGTAAGTGGATCCCAATGTTGGTGTAATAGTGTAAGTCAGGGTAAGTGGATCTCAACGTGGGTGTAATAGTGTAAGTCAGGGTAAGTGGATCTCAGTTTGGGTATAATAGAGTGACTTAGAGTAAGTGGATCTCAGTTTGGGTATAATAGAGTGACTTAGAGTAAGTGGATCTCGGTGTGTATGTGTGTGTGTGTGTGTGTACGAGCGACTTCATTGTACCGGGTTTTTACCGCATATGGCCCAGTCTCTTTCCTCAGCGCGGAAAGCGTCGCACAAGCACGAACTCCGTAACTCCAGCGACGACCCTCAGGAGTCTCCGAAAGCATGCACTCGTGAACTGAAGAATGCGGCCTGGAATCGAACCCACAACCTTCAGAGCCCGAGGCAGGCGGCTTGATCACTTTGCCACGGAGACTCCCGCCAGCACCGTTGCCTAGGGATAGTGAACGTGTTTCACAATTCCTCGAAGTTCAGAGTCGAGGGTTCGAAATCAGCTGCAGACAGTTTGGAAACAGACCTTCTTGAGTTGGTTTCAATGGTAAAAGCGTTGGTACTTCAGCAAGCAATGGCAAACTACTGAACGAAAAAAAATGCCTAATACATCACAAACAGCTTAAAAATGCTGGGGTTGATTGCGACGTCATATAAAGGACATGTACATAACTTTTAGCCTTCCATTGCTTTCTGAACGAGAAGTCAACTTGAATGTTGAACCCACTACCCCGCCGCTAGTGCACGGGAAGTTTTAGCGCGAGCGCTATAAAGTCATTGGGCATGTTGACCTTCACACACACACACACACACACACACACACACACACACACACTCCCATGTCTATAGGCGTGAGCGATCATGTCTAAACACAACCAATTAAATCAATCTCTTTTTCCATCCTCTCTCTCTCTCTCTCTCTCTCTCTGTCTGTCTGTCTGTCTGTCTGTCTGTCTCTCTCTCTCTCTCTCTCTCTCTCTCTCTCTCTCTCTCTCTCTCTCTCTCTCTCTCTCTCTCTCTCTCCATTTCAACCAAAACGCATTTTTACAGGACTTGCTCAGTTCAACTCTAGACAATGTTTATCAACTTCCAGACCCGGATGATGCTCTGGAATCCTGGATGAAGATCTTTATTGATGTGTTTGATAGACATGTGCCAATCAAGGAAGTTCGAGTAAAATATCACGTCAAACTACCTTGGATAACCCAGGAAATTCTTGAAATTATGAGAGACAGAGATAAGGCACATAAAAAGCGGGATCTCAGCACATACCGTACTCTTAGAAACAAAGTTCAATATACCATACGAAAAGAAAAGAAAAATTACTTTAACAACTTAGTAATGGATAAAACAAATAGTAAGGATATATGGAAGGCAATTAACACCTTGACAAACAAGCATAACTACTCAAATTCATTACCATCAAATCCTATTTCATGCGACCAATTCAGTAACTTTTTTCAGAATGACATAGATCAGTTGAAGGCTACAATACCAAATTCTCCTTGCAACGTATCTTTACTGTCATCGTTTTGTCAGACCAGATGCCCCCGAGATATCCTTTCTGACATACCGCTAATGACAGTTACTGAAGTATTCACTTACCTCAGTAAACTAAAAAACACAAACTCATCTAGGTTAGATGGAATCAGCAGTCGGATTCTCCGCTGTGCTGCGCCGGTGATCTGTGTATCACTAACCTATGTATATAATCAGTGTCTCACCAAAGGTCACTTTCCATCAGCTCTCAAAATCGCTAAAGTATATCCTCTCCTTAAATCTGGTTCATTGGACAATGGTCTCCCGAACAATTATAGACCCATTTCTTTACTATCATCACTATCTAAACCACTAGAAAAGCACATCCATAAGGTAACATTACAGTATTTAGATCGCAACAAGCTTATAGTTGACAGTCAATCAGGATTTCGACAAAAATATTCTTGCCATACGGCCCTAACAAACATGATAGAAAATTGGCACCAGAATATAAATAACAACAATCTATGTGGAGCTGTGTTTATCGATTTCAGAAAAGCATTTGATATGATAGACCATGCCATTTTAATTAAAAAACTAGAGACAATGAAAATTGGCCCTAATGTTGTGACGCTAATAACATCTTTTCTGTCAAACAGAAATCAAGTAGTATCATACAATAAATCTCTGTCCCAAACCACTACCTTCAATACTGGAGTACTGCAAGGCTCTATTCTTGGCCCTCTATTATTCGCCATATATATTAATGATCTACCCTTGCATCTTTCGTCGTCCTGCGATCTATTTGCAGACGACTGTAGAGTGTATACAAACGCTGAAAGCAGTAATTTGCTGGAGTCGTCTTTGCAACAATAATTAAATAATGTAGTTAGGTGGAGCTATGCGAACCGTATGCAAATTAACATCACTAAAACAAAATCTATGCTATTAACAACCAGACAAAGACTTCAGACTCTAAATTCACACAGATCACTTCAACTTCACATCGATAACATGCCAGTAGAAAGTGTAATTTAGCACAAAACATTAGGCCTCATCATTGATAGAAACCTAACCTTTAATCCTCACGTTCAAGCGCTCACTAAACAAACAGCGAAAAAAGTCTACCAACTCGCCAGAATTAAACATTTCCTTGATGAGGACACAAGGAAAATATTCTATACGTCTCACATACAAACACATTTTGACTACTGCTCTACAATCTGGGACGGTTGTTCCAATTCAAGCACCAAGCGACTTTACTCACTCCAGAAACGGACCATGAGTTTAATTTATAGCAAACATTTAACTGACAATCCTAGCCCGCATAAACGCCTTCAGTTTCTACCACTCCGCAAACGTCTGCTTTTTAATAAGGCCAAACTAATTCACAAAATCCTGCATCGGAATGCCCCAAATTACCTTAGGCCATTGTTTGAATATAATGCTAGACACAGTAAACGATTAAATATATTACACATTCCGAAGCCTAGGATAGACTTATACAAAATAAGCTTAACGTACTCTGCAGCTCAGCTGTGGAACAATCTTCCATATGAAATAAAAGACATCACCAATCCCTATACATATAATCGCAAATTATTTGAACACTATCTCAGTACGGATTACTTTCCCCCTTAATAATAGAAGTAATAATAATAATAAAACCCCAGTATGACAGCCAGTCCCCTTTTGGTAGGCCAGTATATGCCTCATAGCTAATAACAAGTGCCACACCAGTTATTACTATTACTGAGTAGTGTAGTATTGATTTTTAATTTTTCCACATGCCTTTATAATGCATATCTTTTATATTGTTGCTGTTTTCAGTTAGCCTTGAATGATGTGTGAATGGTATAATGTATGAAAGAGAGTGATAAAAGGGCAGAATGTTTGACGGGCGTGTTGTTGTTGTTGTTGTCGTTCGTGATATTGGCTAATTCATCTACTGTACTGCACAATTGAATACACATAGATGTCCACATGCACGTATCCCTAATGGATTCAAAGATCCAATTTGGCACTAACAGGAATGTGGTAGAGGACGGGTAGATACATGTCTACCCGATTAGATGTTTTAACATTTATATAAGTATACATGCTTTACGGTACTTTCTGGGGAAAACGGAACACACATGTCCTTGCCTTAAGAGCTGTGATAATGATATTGTTAAATGACTCATTCTGCCATTACCTTCCATGCCGCAATATCAGGCAGCCTGACATCTTTTCCATCTGCCGCCCACTTTCACACACAACCACACAAATAGCCACCTCTGCGTACAATGATGTACCACAGCCAAGAAAAGATGCCTATGTCCACGAAAGTGTTATGTTTTTCCGGTTAATTGTGTAAATGAAAAAGAATAAACTGATCATACCTAAAACCATTTGTAATTTCAGCCACTTCCTCCAAAACGTCGAGCAGAATCCCATGTCTGACGATCACAGAAATGGTGAGTTCAAATGTCGGCGGCTGTAGCACATTTTCTACTGCTAGAGTGACATTAACAGGCAACCCGCAGACGTCACAACTCGACCTATGGAAGTGGCACCGATGATCTCTGTACAAGGAAAGAAATGCCATCAGTGTTGTCACGTGTTTATATTTATACTGTGTGACGTGTACACATGTTTTAGTAGCAGTAGGTATATACGTGGGGGTCGCGGTAGCGCGGTGTCGAGCATGCTTGTCTACCTACTTGGTAGTCTTGGGTTCGAATTTGCACCGAGGCGGATTTTTACAATTGATCTCAGCTCCCCAGCTTAACATGAGTACCAGAAAGTGTCCGCCGAAGTAAAGGCAGCCGGCGTGATAATGAACTCTCCAGCGCCGATTTGTCTTTAAAAAACTTGGGGCTAAAATCATGTGCCCAAATATGCCTCGGGGCGTATTTAAAAGGGCCCTTTACTTTTAATTATTTATGGGTGGTGGGGACACTAAAGTACAATGAAACATTAACATAAAAAGGTCAAATCCAGTAACTGCGTTACTACGTAGTTATAGTCCCGCAGTACTGTATGGCTAGAGCACTCGGCAGTCGGTCCCGTGTCTACATCTCCTCAGTCTGGAGTTGTTTTTTTTTTTTTGGTGACCACAAGGCACCAGGATCCACCCAGTCTTTAAAAAAAAACACACACACTGGGTACCAGAAATTGTCCTTGGAGGAGAGATGTCCGGCGTAATACTTATAAAATGTCCTGTCGAGTTTGTTAGGTCAAGACAATATAAATCCAGCACAAATATTTATAATATCCCAGAGTGACATCGACGCAGGATCCTTCATCTTTTTGTTTTGTTTTGTATTACATGTATATGGTCTGGTTGTTAATACACATCAAACAATCTGACATGACTATATATAATTATATAATTTTATGAAGAGAACAAGCAACAATTTTCAGACTCCGCACAAGAAACAACGGACAGAAATACAACACGTTTAATAATCTCAAACTAGGAGATATAGATGACTGCAATTGTGGATCGGGTAAAATGATAACTAAACATTTGTTGCAAGAGTACTCAAAATATACAGGACAGAAAAAACTACTTTGGTCTACATCCGCTCCATGTGAGGACACACTCTATGGAGATGTCAACAAGATGAAGTTGACCTTTGTTTTCTTGGAATTTATTCACATTGAAAGTCTACGATGAAGAAGAAGAAGTGTAATTTTAAAATCACTCGTGTTTTACTGAGGACTATAACGAACGCAAAAATTGTCACCCTGTTACCACCTGTGCATGACACAAGAGGCAACTATGGAAGATTACCGGGAGACTGACTACCTCAACCCGTAGACTGACTGCCTCAACCCGTAGACAACTGTAGCTGCAAAATTAACCAACCAGGAGCAAGTTTGCAAATGGTTGATGTAGTTAGTTTAGGCTAGTTAGATTAAAAGCATAGTAATACTATCGCCAATATTAATTATAAAAAAAAATAACAACAAGTGATATAAATCTACATCTGCAAAGAAGTACACTTGCACAAATAATACTGCAACACGAAATTTGAAAAACAAAACTGTTACAGAGGGATACAGGTGATGGCAAACATTGAGACGTTTTTTTTTAAAAATTTGTATCATGTTTAGTTTGTGTTTAAGACTATGTCCTTGCTCTCCGCCATAGTTATGTTAAACTCTGTGAGGTCAATTTAGCATACTCTTTATTTGCTTTCTGTATTATCAGATAGCATAGGTAGAGGTTAGCATGGCCGAATGGATAAATGCTCACGCTCAAACTTTCGATTTCCTGATATTGAGGTAGGGGGTTAAACCTCCTCACCGGTCTGTTGGATTAAGATGTTGACCTGGGGACATACATTACAGATACCTCTGAAGTCGGAGTGGCTTCGCCTGATGGTCAGGGACATTGGTAATAGGGAAAGCTAATCAACATGCAAACATAGCCCAGTGAAATATCCAGTAGTGGCAACTATTAGAAGTAGCAGCACGTTTATGGACTACGCTTGAGTTTGAAGCGAGCGAACAAAAATAAAAATAGTCTATGTGACGCCCCATCTCATATATCTTGACTTAGAACATGAGTAGATCTAACGCTACACACACCCAAACAGTGGTATCAGATATAGTACTACATTTACAGCCAGTCAATAAAGGACCCTTTCACGTGCTGTACGGTGTATTGGGCGTACGGCGCTAGATCCATAATTGTATAGACCAGTCGGCACTCCGGACATGATGCGGTCAATATCACTCCTGACATGATGTGGTCAATACCACTCTGGACATGATGTGGTCAATATCACTCTGTACATGATGTGGTCAATATCACTCCGGACATGATGTGGTCAATATCATTCTGGACATGATGTGGTCAATATCACTCCGGACATGATGCGGTCAATATCACCCCGGACATGATGTGGTCAATATCACTCCGGACGTGATGTGGTCAATATCACTCAGAACATGATGTGGTCAATATCACTCTGGATATGATGCGGTCAATATCACTCCGGACATGATGTTGTCAATATCAATCTGGACATGATGTGGTCAATATCACTCCGGACATGATGTTGTCAATATCACTCCGGACAGGATGTGGTCAATATCACTCCTGACATGATGCGGTCAATATCACTCCGGACATGATGCGGTCAATATCACCCCGGACATGATGTTGTCAATATCACTCCGGACATGATGTAGTCCATAACACTCCGGACATGATATTTGGTATATGGTACCCACTTTAGCGTGGTCTACCTGGGAGGCCAGGTTAATATTTAAAATATAATCAGTTTGGGAGGCCCCTGATGTATTATAACAAAACTGATATATGAGTTTCAGTACAACAGACAATGAGAATTCTCAATCAAATAAAATACCTCCATACTCACGTTTCAGAGTGTGTGTCGCTCCACAAAAGCGACAGTAGCATTATCATATTCACATACAGGGTTATACACGCCATCTTAGTGCTGTAAAATTTACATAGAATCGTTATGTGCCTTTTCAGAACTTTGGACGCTAAAGTTTTTCATAATTTGTGTACATTATCTTTAACTCCATGTCCAGTTGTAAATATAACCATTTTACACGGCTTAATACGCATTGTCCAGACAACAGAATTAAAAACCAGATAGATTACATCCTGATTAGCAGAAGGTTTCGAAATGCGTAAACAGTCGTAAAAACAGTTCCCAATGCAGACTGTTACAGTGATCACAGATTAATTACAGGCACATTGAGGGTAAAGTTAAAGAAATTTAAGTATACAACAGGAAACACTAAATATAATTTGTGCTAATTGAAAACTGACAAAGAAATACAAGATAATCTTAACATAGAAGTTAACAACAAATTTGATATATTGGCTGCAGAAACAACTATTCCAAAATTAAAGAAAGTGGGTCGTAAGAAATGGATGACTGAAGAGATTTTACAACTAATGAAAACAAGAAGACAGAACAAGAATAATCCCGTCAAATATGAAGAAATTCACATAAAATTCAAAAATTACGTAAAGAGGCAGAAGAAGCTTGACTCTTGAAACATTGCATAGAAATTGAAAAACAACACAACAGTAAAAATACCAAACTAATACACACAAGAATTCAGGAGCTTACTAATCAAAGAACACGTACATCAGCATGCTACTTTGAGACAAAAAGTGGAAAAATCATAATAGAAACAGATCAGATTTGACATGTATGGTCAGATTATGTGATAAACCTTTATAATGATAACAGAGAAGAACAGTATGATATTCAAATTAATAAGGAAGTTTAATTAATTTTGAATATGGAGGTTCAGAATGCTCTTAACCATATTAAAACTGGCATGACCCCCTGTTCAGACAGCATCACAACAGAAATGATTAATGCTTTAGAAGAATATGGAATAGATAAAGTTGCCAGACTTATGAAAACAATATATGATACTGGAGATATACCTAATGAATTATGTAATTCTGCATTTATTGCAATCCCAAAGAAATCACGAGTCTTGGAAAATGATCAAAATCGAACAGTTAGTATAATGAGTCACATCACGAAGAGTTTGCTAAGAATGATCAGTGATGAAGAAAATACAACCTGAAATAGGAGAAGAACACTGTGGGTTTGTAGAAGGAAAGGGTACAGTAAATGCTGTGTATATACTGAGAACATTAATTGATCGTTCTACGTAAGTAAACAAACATCCACACCTTTGCTTTATTGACTACACAAAGACTTTCGATACAGTGAGACATGTCGACATGATAAGGATGCTTAAAGATCTACAAATCAATGGAAAAGACCTTAGACTTGTAAAAACATATATTGGAAACAACAAGCTGCCATAAGAATTGATAATGAAGTAGGTCAATATCAGCATATTAAGAGAGGTGTGAGACAGGGATGTGTAATGTCTCCAGATTCCCCCCCCCCCCCCCCCCCCCCCCCCCGTACAGTAAAAATATTTTCAGACATATAGAAAATATGGAAGGAATCAACATTGGGGGACGATACATAAATAACATAAGATATGCAGAAGATACAGCCTTGATTGCAGACAATGAACAAGACCTGCAACATTTAGTAGATGCGGTTGTTGCACACAATGAAAAGCTAGGATTAGAATTTAGAACTGAATTGTAAGAAGACACAGATTATTGTCGTCACTGGGAAGAAGGAAATACGACAATGTAATATACAAATAAATGGGCATATTCTTAACCTAGTGAATCGGTACAGTTCTCTCGGAATAGTCATAACATCTGATGGAAGATGCCTTGAAGAGATTAGAACAAGAATTGCCATTGCCAAGGTAGTCTTTTGCAAGATGGAAAATATACTGACCAATAAAAAGATATCAATTAAAACGAAAAAAAGAGTGTTGAAGTGTTACATAGAACCTACACGTTTGTATCGATGGGAAGCGTGGACAATGAGCAGACAAGCTGAAATACATCTGATGGCTGTTGAAAGTTGGTTACTGAGGAAAATGCAAAGAATAGCATGGACAGGCAAAAAAACCAATTCTTCTTCTTTCGTTCGCTTGAAATATGTCTGTAACTGCAATGTTATCTCTAGTATGAATTTAACTGTCTTTTTTAGTTCACTCAGCGGTCCATAGAGTTTATCTGCCACTGTCATTTCTCTAGGCCAGAAGGCTTGCCTAGATATGTTGTATTTTGAACAGTCTTGGAGTATGTGCTCTGCTGTCTGCGACGCCAATCCACATGTGAACATTCACAAATCTTGAATTTTGTGTACATGTGGTTGCGTAATCTATTGTTCCCTGTTCTGTGGCGCAGAATAATGACTTGTTCTGGTCTGTCCATAATGTGGTAGTCGTCTTGATCATTCTTTTCTTTTGGTGGTATGTAACGGGCACATCAAGCTGTTCTTCTTTGGCTCCTTCCTTAGCCAATCGATCAGCTCTGTTGTTTCCGGGTATTCCACTGTGGGATAGTATCCACTTCTTCTTCTTCTTTCGTTCGCCTAAATTATGTTTATAACTGCAATGTTGTCTCTTGTATGAATCTAACAGTCTTTTTTAGTTCATTCAGCGGTCCATAGAGTTTATCTTCCACTGTTGTCTCTCTAGGCCAGAAGGTTCGCCTGGATATGTTGTAGTTTGGGCAATCCTGGAGTATGTGCTCTGCTGTCTGACTGCTAAGTTCAGAAAATAGTGTCCTTAGTACTGGCAATTTCCCAGACAGGAGCGCCTCGAGTACTGATTTGCATCTGTCAATAGCACCACATGGTTGTGTACCATTGCTGGCACCCAGTAATTTCTCTGTTGCTATCTTGATTGACTCAATTTCAGCATCATAGTTATGGCAGTATTTTCCTGTCGGTACTCTGACCGTGTCTCCAGTATTATTTGGGTATTCTATGTACACTCCCGCTCCTACATTTCGAGCAGCATTTTGTGCTGACCCATCTGTGTAGATTCGGATCCAGAGGTCCTGTTGGTATTCTTCATCAAGGAAGCTGAGAGTGGCTGTTCTGCGCTGCACACTGTTCTGTTCTTCCTTGTCAAATATTTCTCTCACTTTTGTCTGGCTTTGTAGTGATAGTCTATGTTCATATTTCTATGGAGTTCGCTCTGGTTTAGTTTACAGGGGGATACCAACTGTGGGCAGATCGGTGGTTTCTCTGCAGAGTCGTTTGGCCTGGTGAATAAAATTGCTTCTTTTCAACCGCCCCATAGCTAAGTTTTCAAATCTGGTCTTCATAGGGTGGCCTGGCAAGCTGAGGAACTTTTCTGCTTGCTTTAGCGTTTTCGTATCTGTGCGCTCTCTCAGTGCTTGTGTCCTCATCTTCTCCATCTCCACTGAAGGGGTTGATCTCATCCCTCCTGTGGTGACACTAAGTGCTTGACTTTGCACCTTGTCCAGCTCTTGTAGTGTGGTTTTTGATGCTGAACACCACGCAGTTGACCCGTATTCTAGGTGTGGTCGTATGCTCTGTTGATAAACTTTGCTAAGTATTTTCCCACTGGTTCCCCATGTGGTTCCACTTAGTTGCCTCAGGATGGTTATTTTCCTTCTGTTGGTGTGCTTTCTGCACGTCAGCCTGCCATCAAATGTTACTCCAAGGTAAGGTGGTTCTTTATCTTCTCTAAGGGATATTCCATTTATCTGGATGATTTCTGCCTTTTGTTTTGGAGAGAGGGTAAATAGGGTGGTGTTGCACTTGTCTGTGTTTATGTTGACACACCACCTATGTGCCCATGCAACAAATGCATCTACAGCTCTCTGTAGCGATCTGGTGGCCACTGATGCATGTTCATTTGAACCAGGTCATCAGCGTGCATTAAAAAAATCAATGAACAAGTCCCCCAAGAAACTAATGAAGATCGTAAACTGATTACAGACATTAGACGTAGACAGTCAAAATGTTTTGGACGTGTTATGAGAAGAAATGAATTGGAGAACTTGGTGACAACTGGCAAGATCGAAGCGAACAGACCAAGGGGAAGACCGAGAAGTAAATACCCGGATGTCTTGGTCACGTGGCATAATCGAGACAGGAACACGTAGCTGATCCACGACTCTGGTGATCGAGTGAGATGGCAAAATATGACCGCCCACGCTTATCGGCATGACACATGATTGATTGATTGAAGACGCATTGGGCAAACGATGCTATACCATATTTATATATACCAATCTGCACTCAGTGTGCTATGTATTCGGTATCGCTCCGGCAACCTTTACTTCCCAACATCCTGATTCACTGACTCTATTCCAAGCAAATTGTGAACATCATTCAAACATTTGTTAACTTTCTCTCCACTCGATTGCCACACTAACATGGGGTTTTGTTTCTGTTACTTATATTCTCTTTTTTTTTCGAAGGCTGAGCTCTGCACTTTGGTTACTGCCTCAATATAAATACTAACTAACAGTGAATGCGTTTTTTTTGTTGCGTATCCCTTACGGAACGTTGCCGTCAACACCAGCATTTTCAGCTGCTATTGATGTACTAGGCAAGTGTTACGTTCAGTAGTTTGCAATTGCTTTCTGAACGACCGGCCCCTATACCTTTTTCGAACAAGCTAGCACCGCCGTGAATGCGTTAAAGGAACAATATACATCAAAACAGCCTTCACTTTTAACAAAAAAGTTGCATATCCTTTACAGGACGTTGCAGTCAACCCCAACATTTTTTGGATGTTTTTGGTTTCTTTTAAAGTTTACGTTCAGTAGTTTGCCTTTGCTTTATTCATGACATGCACTCTTACATGTGTATGGAAATAAACGCATGGCTGTCAGCTTCCAAATCGCCCGCAGGTGTATTTCAAACGCAGTATGCGGGATTACGAATTGCATTCGTAACTCCTTCGCTGCAGTAATAATACAAATGTTTAAAAACAATTTTGTTCATACTTTATTAAAAGGCTAGTGATAAAAATTCTTCCAATTTTGCCGTTAAGCGTCGTGGGAAGGAATAGCTGACGTTCCAGCGCACGTTGGGTGGCAATGGACAGTGTCATTCCATTTGATTGCAATGTCTTTGATGCCGTCAATGCATTGTTTTCTCGGGCGTCCTCTTACTCTCGTATCAGACCTGCTTTAATGTAGCGCCAGCGCTGGTAGTTGATGATGTTGCATTCTAACGAGATGGCCGAATCATTTGATCTACTGTCTTTCCATATATTTATCTCATAGCAGTGCATTGAAATGTAACAGAACTGTGATGTTTCATTTCTATAGTATTATAAATTACGTAAATTATATTTCGACATTGACAAACATCCGTAGAAAATGCTTATTCAATCTGGGTTAACGTTTCATCTTCTTCTGTATGTATGTGTGGTTGGTGGGGTGTGTGGGCGGATGTGAAATGTGTGGCTGGGTGGGGAAATATGTGTGGGGATGTGTGTATGGATGGGAAGATGTGTGGTTATGGGTGGGTGATGTGTAAGTGGGTGAGAGATGGGTGTGTGGGTTGGTGCGGAATGTGTGTGGGAGGGTTATGTGTGTGTGTAGCTGGGGTGTGTGTGGCTGGGGTGTGTGTGTGGGTGGGTGGGTGGAACATGTGTGTGTGAATGAATGTGTGTGGGTGGGTGGGTAGATGTGTGTGGGTAGAGATGTGGGTGAGCGACGTGTGTGTGGGTGGGTAAGAGATGTCTGGGTTGGTGGGGGATGTGTGTGTGGGTGGGGGTGGGTGATGTGTGAGTGGGTGAGGGATGTGTGTGTAGGTTGGTGCGGAATGTGTGTGTTAGAAAGGGGATGGGTTACATATCATGATAATATGCATTGTTTATGCTTACAACATTCATTTGACAATGTCCCCCCCCCCCCCCCCCCCCCCCATGTGAATGTATCATGCACTGTTGATGAAGGAAAGATGAGTGATTGGAAGGCCCGACTGTAAGACGGGCCTACGTGCCCACTTTGTAACTCTTTTAAAATAAATTTCAATTCAATTCAATTCAATTCTTATAGTCCATGCTGTGTGTTCTTGGTGATCGTGTCTATCCACAGACTTCTGTTTCATGTACTGCCAATCATTTCTGATATTGATGTTCCTATCATGCCATGATATCAAACTGTCTTGCATCTTCTCTATTGGTTTCCACAGTGAAATAATACTATATATGAAATTATCAGTAAATATTCAACCCTGTCAATTATGGGCATTGTACTTAGATATATGTGCTTATAAACAAGTTTACTAAGCACAACACTTCATACTCTGTTTATTACAATTTATTTTACCACACCCTGCCTGAGTCACTACATTTCCTAGGAAAGTAAAATTGATCAAATTTATATAACCACACCCTGCCGCAGTCATTACCTTTCTTGGGAAAGTAAAAGTGATCAAGGAGATACTTGTCACATAATCCCTAGCTGGCCGCTTGGTCGACGACAACATAGGTCTAATAACACACAACACATCCCCTTAATGGGTCTAAACGGCCACGTTCGAGTGGTTACTTTACTGAATACTTTTACTTCCTTTCAGTCAGCCTATTATAGGAGAAGGAGTGGGCTGTTTCAAACACGATTAAACATTATTGATAAAATGTAGTGTGTAAAAAAATGCTGCACACCGTGCATCTATATTGGTTAATGGAAGTAGCTACAGTACCTAACTAGAAATATAGATTTTAAACCTGACTAAACTTAATTAATCCTAAGTATCAACACCTATGGGAGCCGCGAGAGAACAGTGGGTAGCACACTTGTCTGGAGGCCCGGTGGTCATGTATTCGGATGTCCACCAAGGCGGGGATGTCTTATTTTAACTAACCTAGACGAGATCAAGAGCGCGCCCGAGACAAAAATGGACTGATATCAAAGATATTGTTCATTCACACGGAATGACACAATACAATGCCACCCATCAGGAGCTGGAACATCAACTATTCCTCCCCACAACGCAAAGTTGGTTGAAGATGATGATGACGACTGACTCGGACTTTCAGGGCGACCAGGCATAAAATGGGTTAGTTGCATATCTTTTAAGGACTCATTGTGTGTGTGGCTGTTTGTTATTTCTTGGCAAGTTTTACGTTAAGTAATTTGCCATTCCTTTCTGAACGAAAACAGATATCACAAAATATTATGGAAAATGAAGGCACTCTGGGTGATATTTACCACATCACCAATCTAGTGTACAAATTATGTAGCCTGAGTAGTATAGTAGGCGCCAAAGGATGTCAGTTTTTGTGTGGCGCACATTGCTTAAATACATCAACCATTTATCAATTTTGCGCCACACATTGAAATCTTTTATTTATTTATTTATTTATTTTTAGCAATTATCGATTTTGTGCCACAAAGGGTGATAACTTCTTTTCTTTTGTTTTAAAGTAGGCGTGCTCAAGAGGTCAAGAAGTGGTCAAGTGACCAAGTGACCTCTTAAATTGTAGGGGAGGGTACGTGTAGCGACACGGTGGTGGTTAAAGTGAGCGATGACGCGGTCAAGAAGTGGTCAAGTGATCAAGGGGTGGTTCAGTGACCCCGTAAATTGTAGGGGAGGGTACGTGTAATGATACGGTGGTTATTAAAGTGAGCAATGCCATGGTCAAGAGGTCGTCAAGTGGTCAAGATGTCATCAAGTGACCTCGTAAATTGTAGGGGATGGTACGTGTAGTGATACGGCGGTGGTTAAAGTGAGCGATGGTGTGGCCAAGAGGTGGTCAAGTGGTCAAGAGTTGGTCAAGTGACCCATAAATTGTAGGAGAGGGTACTGTAGTGACACGGTGGTGGTTAAAGTGTACGATTACGTGGTCAAGAGGTGGTAAATTGGTCAAGGGGTGGTCAAGTGACATCTTAAATTGTATGAGAGGGTACGTGTAGTTACACTATGGTGGTTAAAGTGAGCGATGACGTAAGAGGTAGTCTAGATCCCTTGAGGTGTACAACAGGAGCGAGGGGTGGTTTAATTATCGATTGTTTTTTCCCCTTATATATCCTTAATAAACTAATCCGTGTGACGGGCTCCCGGAGGAACATAATGTTTTGTGGATTCGAGCGTCAGAAATGATAGGTTTCCTTATATATATTTACTTTAATAGGACCACCGTTTTTTTAAGGTGGGGTTACAGATCACAGAGCGTCAAACGAAACATAAAAAGTGATTATAAAAATAAAGAAACAAATGGATAGGAAAATGGACTTGGGTTGACTGCTACTCTGTAAAGGATACGTAACTAACTTAAATTTAATTGCCAAGTAATAAAAAAAAAATAATAAGGCTCACTGACAACGGCATGAGCGGTAGGTGGGTATCATGGGCAGGAAAACACGCGGTTTGTGCTTACTGCGACAAATCGATTGTACCATGCAGCGCAAACATGATAGCTTCTGTACCAAACCAACAGTATTCCTGCAACGGATTAGATATTTTGTACTTGCAAATAGGCATGCACATGTGTATGTAGTAATTGTATGAGTATTATTCTTTTGGTTTACATAATTGTCATTAGGCTATCTAAGTAATAGAAGCAGTATTAATATTGGTAGTAACAGTAGTTTCCACAGATATTAACATTAGTGGGGAAAAATAGATATAACAACAGATAGTAATTGTAGTCATCATCATCGCGTGTCTTGTCGTTTGGCGTAGTAGATCAAGCTTTTCCACATATTGCGATCTCCGATGGTATGGTTCAGTAATGCAAGTAGTAATAATACTGGTAATAGTAGTAGTAGTAGTAGTAGTAGTAGTAGTAGTAGTAGTAGTAGTAGTAGTAGTAGTAGTAGTAGTAGTAGTAGTAGTAGTAGTAGCGGTAGCAATAGAATAAGAAGTAGTATTAGTGGGGGTGGTAATAGTAGACGTATTAGTAGTATTAATAACTGTAGTAGCGGTGCTGGTGCTATTAGCAGCAATAGTAGTAGCAGCAGCAGCAGTAGCAGCAGCAGCAGCAGTAGCAGTAGTAGTAGTAGTAGTAGTAGTAGTAGTAGTAGTAGTAGTAGTAGTAGTAGTAGTAGTAGTAGTAGTAGTAGTAGTATCAACAGCAGAGGTGGCAACAACAACAGTAGTAATAGTAACAGTAATAGTAAGCATTGTGTTGGAGTGAAATAAAATGGCCGGTGTGTACTATGCGTGTGAAAATCGATACTGCCACCCGAGTTTCAGTTAACATATATATGTA
The DNA here is from genome assembly GCA_014155875.1 of Cepaea nemoralis. Taxonomy (NCBI): domain Eukaryota; kingdom Metazoa; phylum Mollusca; class Gastropoda; order Stylommatophora; family Helicidae; genus Cepaea; species Cepaea nemoralis. The sequence goes on from JACEFZ010028497.1 coordinate 279,365, forward strand.
TTTGGTTAATCATGTAAAGTATGCAGTTATGTAGCTATTTGTCTACGTCTGTGATTGTCTGTTTGGGAAAATGTAACAAATTAGCTAAATATATTTTCGTAGGAAATTAATTGTTTTATTATGTAGTGGTGGTACTTGATGTTTCACTAAGTATTTATATATGTTGGGTGTTGTCTCTTGCATACAACTGGTGTAAAATTTCGGTAATATACCACCATAATGTGTGTCATGTATTGCTCGAAGTTGTGATATCTTGTGTGCTATGTAGTATAAAGCTTGTTTGTGTTGTATGCTGCGTAATGTATCTGTCTTTTATAGTTTAAAAGGTGATGACACCATAAGCTGAAACATCAGCTCTATCATGTCCGCATCTTATTGATAGTCTTCATTACCGCGAAAAGGTCACACTGTGCGATATCAATAATACCCTTCTCCACACTGAATGCTTCTGGGATGCATGACCGTCAGGAGCAAACAACAATACGGCAACTACAACGCAACGATAAGGCAAAATGGCATCGGATATAGCGTAACATAGAAAACTTTTGAGATCATCAGTTGTCCGTTCCAGCACGGACGACAAATAGGCGCTCACTAAATTCTCAAATTGTTCACTCAAACACACATATATGATAATAAATCACCGACCCAAACAATGAAAACCGAAATAAACAAGAAAACTGCTGACAAAAACAATGAAAAGTGATAAAACACTGAATGTAAGCGTCAAAATGTAACACATACAAAGAAATTGACAACTACTTAAAAATAAAATGACACAAAAGATTAAAATAACACAGACACTGAAAAAGGACATATCAACAAAATGAAACAACCAATGAAAACTAACACAACCAAGGAAATCTGCTAATATAAGAACTGAACGAGGCACCTACCGAAAACAAGACAGCCAAATGTAACAGCAACTGAAAATGACACACACAAGAAAAAATGACACAGCAACAAACTGGTTCTATTTAGCACTTCAATACTCTTTTTCTCGTTTCAATTGATATCGTTTTATTAGTCAGTATGTTTTTCATCTTGCAAAAGGCTACCTTCGCAATGGCAATTCTTGTTCTAATCTCTTCAAGGCATCTCCCATAATATATTATGACTGTGCCGACATAACTGAATCGATTCACTTGCTTAAGAATATGTCCATTTACTCGTACATCACATTGTGGTATTTCCTTCTTCCCAGTGACAACCATAATCTGTGTCTTCTTAATATTTAGTTCTAACCCTAGTTGTTCACTGTGTGCAACAACCGCATCTACTAAATTTAGCAGGTCCTGTTCATTGTCTGCAATCAAGACTGTATCATCTGCATATCTAATGTTATTGATGTATCGTCCCCCAGTGTTGATTCATTCCATATCTTCTATATTTCTGAAAATATTTTCACTGTACATGGAAAAAAGATCTGGAGACATTACACATACCTGTCTCACACTTCTTTTACTGGCTGATATTGACCTACATCGTTATCAATTATGATGGCAGCTTGTTCTTTCCAATATTTGTTGTTTTACAAGTCTAAGGTCTTTTCTTCCATCAATTTGTAGATCTTCAAGCATCCTTATCATGTCGACATGTCTCGCTTTATCGAAAGCCTTTTTGTAGTCAATAAAGCAAAGATATAGATCTTTGTTTACTTCTATAGAACGTTCAATTACTGTTCTCAGTATATACACAGCATTTACTGTGTCCCTGCCTTCTAAACTTCTACAAACCCACATTGTTCTTCTCCTATTTTGGGTTGTACTATCTTCCTAACTCTTTGCATGATAATTCTCAGCAGAAGTTTCGTGACGTGGCTCATTATACTGACGGTTCGATGTTGATGGCATTCCAAAGCTCCTGATTTCTTTGAGATTGCAATAAACATAGAATTATATAATTCAGGAGGTATATCTCCATTATCGTATATTGCGTTCAGCAGTCTGGCGACTTGATCTATTCCATATACTTCTAAGGCCTTGATCATTTCTATTGTGATGTTATCTGCACCCGGGGTCTTGCCAGTTCCATATAGTGAACTTCCATCTTCAAAAATTGATGGTCCTTCATTATTATTCCGATAATCATATTGTTCTTCTCTTGTATCATTATAAGGTCTTTTACATAATCTGACCAGGCATGTAAAATCTTATATTTTTCTATTATGATTTTGCCATATTTGGTTTTTAGGCAATCCATTGATGTATTTTTTCTTATGTTAGTGATGTCGTTAATTCTTGTGTGCATTAATTTGATATTATTGTGTTGGTTTTCAATTTCCTTACAATTTTCCTCAAGCCATGTTTCTTTTGCCTCTTTGCATAGCTTCCTAATTTTCCTGTGAATCTCTTCACATTTTTCCTTTTCCTTTTTGTTATTTCTTCTTACTTCCATGAGTTTTAAGATGTCTTCCATCATCCATTTCTTGCGTCCTATTATCTTTATTTTTTGGATGGTTGTTTCTGCAGCTTGGTTGACTGATTTCTTTAATTATTTCCCATTGGTCACTGACGTCTTGAAATAATAATAATAATATTAATATTTCCATAGCGGACAATGCATCGAATCTGTTCTTTACCTCTACGTTGAATTTATTTTTCATTTCCGCATTCTTCAGTGCCTGTACATCAAATTTTGTGTTTCTAGGTGAATATTTGACTTTCTTTAATTTTATATGTAAATTGCTTAAGATTAATCTATGGTCGCTGTAGCAGTCTTGGTATAGTTTTTGCGACTTTTAAGGCATTTTCGAAATCACTCCCTCTGAATTTATTTTGGCCAAATTGGCTTTGATTAGTAAAAAAAAAAAAGAAGTGTCTTCACAATTCTATTAGTCAGTGTTTATTTAGTAAATTTATTACCCACATTTTCATATACTTAGTACACACATATTTTTAGTGTGCTTTAATACTTTAACTATTTAAGTTCAAAAGTATTTTCTTGTTAAAGTAAAATATACCATTACATTTAATCTCATAGCTGGCCGTTATTTGCTACTGGAGAGGACTGCTTCGCACGGAACAGAACAGCTGGATTCTAGAAGAAATGTTCAGAACATCAGCATCAGACAAACGAACAGAATCCATGGTTTGTTCTTGTTATTGAATCGGACGTTTCTTCTTCTGCTTTCGTCCTATTTCACTTTTATTTTTGGATGCAATTGCGTTGTGTCTGTTTACAGTTTCTACTAGAGCTGGTTTCTTTTTTCTCCCATCAATATTAAACAAAATGAATCAGTGAATATTATTGATTCATTGATTAGCAGTCCTATCACATCACGATTATAAATTTGAGAATTTACTAATGGGACCACCATAGTAGATAGGCCTTGAAATTCAAAATCTAATGGTACCACAATGATGCCTGTATGTCACTTATAAGTGAAGATATTCACAACTTTGTGAAGGTGAGACGAGTTGCGATTTCTCATTCTATTCACCCGTAATGAGAACTCTCCAATGTGTCCATTACCTCCTCGAACGGGTGTGCGTTGTGTGTGCGTGCGAGATGGTCTCAAACAGTCATATGAAAACTGACTTAAAAATATGTTCCGTCATGTGAAATGATTACAAAATAGTACAAGTATACAAATAAATTATTAATAATCTTTAAACTTGTGTTCTCTTTAACTTTAGTAGGTCAAATCGCACGTTTTGTGTGTTGAAAAGTGTAGCGCAATCGATATGCGGCGGCCGTCATGACCCGTGGGTTTCCAATTCACAAAGTCACAGCTTTGCTGAAAATCTGTTTTTCAACCACAATTCGAGCAAGTTTAGCGATGAAAATATGCTGATTCGGGAGGAATATTTTATATGGTAATTAAAATTCACATTAAACAAAGACATCTATTGGATCCATCGATTCCGATACGCCGCGATCATCCCGCTGGCCTCTGGGATGCGCTCCCAGCAGTCGGTAGCTTGCACAGATCCATAGAGCACACTTTATTAACAAACTTCCAGTTTCTTAGTTCTATATAATATTTTAGTTCGTAATGTTTAATAGTTTCTATTATATCACCTAATAATTTTGTGAAAAATTTAAAAAAAAAAAAATAGGCCAGCCGGGAAGAGAACCCCGGTCTCCCGCGTGACAGGCGGAATGCTTACGACTTACGCTAACGAGTACATATTGTTTGTTCTGCTAAGAAATTTATATAGTAAAGCCGCCATTTTGGGTTACATGATTGTAATATTTTCGCCTGTTTTTTTAACCACAATTAAAGCAAGTTTAGCGATGAAACTTTCCAACTTCTGTAAAATTGAATACAGAATTCGAAGATTCATCTACAATTGATGGTTTTCTATTGAAAGCGCCAGAAAAACATTATTTACGGTTCAGTTGCCGTTTTCATTTTTCCTTGCGCGCGAGGTTGGTCTCAACCAACACATGTCATAGACGGATTATGAAAACTGACTTCAAAAATATGTTCCATCATGTTAAATGATTAAAAGATAATACAAGTATACAAATAAATTATTATTAATCTTTAAACTTGTGTTCTCTTTAGCTTTAGTAAGTCAAATTGCACGTTTTGAGTGTTGAAAAGTGAAAGCGTAACATGCCATAGCGATCGATACGCGCATGCGCAGTCGCCATGGGGCATGCCATGCGTTTCTCCATTCACAAAAACACGCTTCGCCGAAAATGTTCTTTTTCATCCAAAAATAAAGCTAGTCCCAGCGATGAAACTGTCCAGATATATGTAAAATTGTAGGCAAAGTTCAAAAATACATCTGTAATTGATGCAATTCTATCAACAACGCCAGAATAGTGTTACAAAGTGTTCATGCCAGTCGGGTCGATATGTGCAAAGAACGAAAACACGCCTCCGCAGAAACTGTTGTTTTTCTCCATAATTAAAACTAGTACAGCGATGAAACTTTCCAGATATTATGTGCAGAATTCAAAAATACATCTATAATTGATGCAATTCTATCAGAAACACCAAAACAAAATTAATTACTGGTAAGTATGAAATATATTCGTATTTATATAAAAGTCCACAATGATTTCAATTAATCGCTGTGCACAGAATATTACGCATACCTTTCCTGGAAAACCCCGGATGACGTGTGTTATTGTCACGTGAGATTTGAATGAATGAATGACGTAGAAAGAATGCATGGTAAATTAGACAGCGTTTTCCGGGACGAGATTTTCAATGGCCATCTGACTCCGTACATGAATTTTGTTTTTACTTTGGGTAATGGCATGATGGAACACGCTATGAATATTCAATATTCAATCAACCCCTAATTAATTAGTCTAATCCTGACTTAACTGATTCACTGCCAAACAAAATCAATAACTAAAAAGTGGGTTTGGAGCAAACAGAAATTGAAAGCAGAAAATGAGAAGTAGGGGTGTGTCACAATAAAAAATTTTTTTTGTTGCATGTCCTTCACAGGACGTAGCAGTCAACCCCAGCATTTTTGCTGTTCATGATTCCTGGGCAAATTTTACTTTCAGTAGGTTGCCATTGCTTTCTGAACGTGTGTCATAATAATGATGTAAAAATGGTTAAAGTTGTAGCAGATATATTGTATTAAATATCAAATTAAAGACGATTGCACAAGGAACACGTTGGTATTGCTGCTATTAGTATTACTATAGATTGGTGGGTTTCATCATGATTTTGTAAATGAGTATTTTATTTACTAATGAGACCACCACAGTAGATAGGCCTTGAAAAACAAAATCTAATGGTCAATCAAGCTACGCCGGCAGGACTGACCGAAAAAAAGCTATACCAGCTTACTGACTCATCAAGAGAGAGTGGGCGCTTATCGAGACTTTGTCGAACGGTCGTACAAATTTTGCTCTTTTGCCCGCTCAAACCACGACCCTGGCTGCACGATGCGGTTACATTCTCGAAACGCCTGCCTCGCTAACTTGCGTTGGCTGGGAAGATCCCATTTTGGTGCACCTCACACAGTCATCCGAGACAACGAACGCTAGACGCGGAATACACACCCATGCACACACACACAACTCTTTCTTTCTCTTTCTCTCTTTCTGTTTCAACATATTTTATATTATTTTGTAATATATGCATTATGACTTTCGTACAGCTTCTCTTATCTACTTGGTAGAGGATAGAAAACACACAGCTTTGGGGACCAAGCATCCACTTGGATAAGTGGGAAACTCTGCACCTAAGCATAACAGGATACTTACTTGACCTGACAATTGCAGATAACTTTGAAAGGGAGAGATAAAAGACCTTGTGAATGTGGAAGGTACAGAGAAACCACCACATCATTGTCACAGGGCTGATCGCTAGCGGCCGCTAGGTCACTGTAGCGCGGCCATCAGATCAGCTCAGCTGCGCTCTTGCTCGTTGTATGATCTAGGAGTAAGCTGTACACTGAGTGTGTGTGTTCGTGCCCACATCAGACGACAACAACACGACAACCATCACAGCGAAAAGGACTCAAGTAAACTCTGGTGCAGTGACAATCAACAGTATATTGACCGTTGGCAAGACATAAATGAAGTACTCACATGTCTACGATGCTGATGCCTTCAGGCACTCACACCCGTCAAACATTGCCTCATCAGTCTCACAATGCACACTGTCGACCCGGCTACAGTCCTAACTGTCTAGGTTACCTTCATGCTATCTTACCCGATGCTAGAAGCATTTACACTATCCCACTCGGGTGTCAGAAGCTAAACCTGATCCATGACACCTCGTCCGATGCCTGCTCGTGTAAGTAGTTGCGATGTATTGTGCAGTGTCCTCATGTGAGTGGAGTGCATGCGTGCCTTGGAGGTACAATGTTCCAATGTGCCTGCTAGATGTGAGTCCTCTCAATGCTGGCCACCAACTGCCCCACGACAACCGTTTGGTTGTTAATCTACGCACTTATGACGTCGCCCTTGTTCCGTCAAAGTGCTATATGGTGCTCTTCTTCCACTTTCATCCTCTAGTGCACTTGCCTACTATTTTAACTCTGGCTGTCATTCAGGCCATGACAGCTATTCCCCCTCCATAAAAGAAAATGTCCTACATTTTCATATTCTTACTTTACTTCGACATGTATGCCAATGATGTATATGATGTAAGTTATTGTAAGTCATGATCGACTACAAATCTGTCATCTCTGGAACTCAGTATGTCATCTTAAGACAATATAGATCGTGTGGACTCCAGACACTGAATTAAAACCCACAAGTCCCAATCACCGCCACCTCATACATTTCAAAGAAATGATCATCGAGATGTTCTCGCGTTAACATGATTGACTACTTGCAACAAAAGAAGCAAGGTTCAAACACCGCCGGACACTATAGTTAAAGTGCCGTTTTCGCGTTTCATGCTGACCCCTTGACAAAAATTACCTCAGACCTCTGTAACCCTTGAGTATCTTCGGTGAAACCAAATGCACTTCTATGTTGTGAACCCAACGACCTTCTGAGTCAAAAGAAATCAATAACTGGTCCCCATAAATTTCAGAGATGCCTCATGTCAACTCAAGTTAAGATCTCTTTACATCATCCACAGTCGATATTGGCAACTTTATCCTATAACTATATGTCCTATCTGTTCTTCGTAATGTACTGTTGACTTTCTAACTATGTCTGATTTTAAGTATGTGTATTTGTATAAACTCTTTTTCATTCATCCATCTCTACATTCATCCGTCATGAAATAACACATCTAAATTCTTTTTATTGATGATGATATAAACCTAGCACAAAACAAATAAGTATGTACTTATCCTTAACTGTAACATAATAAATATCACCAATTATAATAATTGATAAAATTATAACAATAAAATTAAAATTAATATCACTTCACAAGTAAATTAATACTATTAGTGATTTAACTATCACTCATCATTTGCTTTTCTACCTAATACTGAAAGAATTTACATATTGTTTTTCTTTTCAGACTATTACACAAATAATTAAAGAACACGTCTAAATGTCGCATTGCAACATCGTCGACCATCCTATATCCATTGAATACAGCCTTTGCAGTCATCCTTGTCTATTTCCTCGTACAACTATGTGATCGCGCACTGGCTTACTTGTTTATCTTGCCATCTGCAATATTAACAACAACAAGTGACTTAATTGTATTTAAACAACTGTTTTCATACATGTGGTGTTTCAAAAGTAAGTTACAGTCATAATAAAGTAACATTATATTTAGACATTATAATATTCCCATTTAACTTATTTACCCCAATACCAAAAATTAAAATTATATTTTATTCATACAATATGTTTATAATCTACTTAATAAATCTGCTAAATTATTTTTACTTCCCGAAATATGGGATAGTATGCGAACCAGCATCAGTATGAACGACTAAATTTTAGACATGTCATAACTTCCAAGAATTAGTGTAGAACTAAACAAATATTTTATTTCTTGAAGAATTTTCTCATGTTCCTCCGACCATTTACTTTTATTTGGATACTCTTTTTAAGTAATTCGGACAGTTTATCAGTCATTTCAGCAGAATTCTTTATAAACCTCTGATACTAGTTATTAAAACCAAGAGTCGTTCTGACCTCTTTTTAAGTTTTCGGTGTACTAATGTTAAGAATTTTTGTAACCCCTCTGCTGTGTGTCCACCGTGACGAGGTAGAGGGGCTTGTGCGTCCCAATGACCCCAAGAGCTATGCCGACGGTAGCACAGCTACTGGTAGGGCCACCCATGTCGGACAGGTCAAGGGAGAGGGACCAGACGAAGAGACACACAAACCTGCTGCCTTGTAGGTAGACTGGGGACAGTCAAAGGCTAGGGAAAGCACCCCAAATACATGCTTGTCGAAATCGGATGTACTGAGCCACAGGCTTGACAAAGCAGTGCAACGTGAAACCTGCTGCCTTGTAGGTAGACTGGGGACAGTCAAAGGCTAGGGAAAGCATCCCGAATAAATGCTTGTCGAAATCGGATGTACTGAGCCACAGGCTTGACAAAGCAGTGCAACGTAACTTAATTCATGATGTCACAAATCAAAATTAATCGATATGGTGCTAATCCCGTGAAGTCCCATCAGGCGGTGATAGTGCCGGGCCCCCTGCCTCGAGGGGGTCCACCCATGACTACTGGTGGTCACCTTCCCCTGTGCTGTGGAGTCAAGGCACAGAGGAGTAGGTTAAGAGCTATTGACCAAATACCCCGGACACTCAACATACTACAGTGGAATGCCGAAGGAGTTTACAAGAAGAAAGACTCCCTAACACAGCGTCTTCATAAAGATAGAATAGATGTGGCATGCATTCAAGAGACACACCTCAACGCCAATCACAAATTCTCAGTCAGAGGATATCAGGCCACACGTTTCGACCGCGAAGGACACAAAGGAGGAGTTCTAATACTTACACGAAATACAATACCTTGCAGCGAAGTATCTGTGATCTCTAACAACCAAACGGAAATTATAGGTGTTGATATAATGATAAAGGACGTGAAAATAAGAATCTACAATCTGTATAGCCCAGCAGATAAGGACCTTACACTCTCAAACATGAAAATAACTGACACAAACTGCATTATTGTCGGAGACTTTAATAGCCGTTCAGAAAGATGGGGATACCCAGATACTGACAAAAGAGGAGATGAATTGGAGGACTGGGAAATAGACTCAAATCTCCATCTACTCAACAAAGCGGATGACACACCGAGCTTCTACTCCAGAAGATGGCTTACCACTTCTACTCCAGACTTAGCTTTCTGCACAGGAGACATCCTCCACAAAATCGATCGCCATGTGCTGGACCAATTAGCAGGTAGTGACCACAGACCAATCAAGCTTGAAATGAATATGGAGTATGTTCCACAGGAGCAAAAGCCCTTGCCCCGCTGGAATTACAAACGAGCAGATTGGGACAGATTTGCCATACTAACAGACAAATATTGTGAAAACATAAATACACGATATGGCAACATAAAGCAAATGGTGGAAAGTCTAAACAGAGCGATAATACAGGCAGCCACTGAGTCCATTCCAAGAGGAGCGAGGAAAAATTACAAACCATACTGGACTGAAGAACTACAAAGTTTGGAGGACAAAGTTGAAGATGCCAGGAAGACAGCAGAGAGAGAACAAACAATTGAAGCAAACATCTCTCTCAAAGCCATCTCAGCAAAATATAAAAGAACAGTAAATCAAACAACAAGAGATTGTTGGAGGGAAAAAACAGAAAACCTGAATTTTGACAGGGATGGAAACAAACTATGGAAACTAGTGAAAGCCATGAACAATGAAGGACCTAGAAACAAACAAATAACAATTAAACAAGGAAATGCCTTGCTTACAGGCAAAAAGGCTGCAAATGCACTAATGGAACACTATGCAAATGCAAACCACATTGATATTACAACCGAACAGAAGAAAGCAATCAAAGACAAACAGATACATCATAGAAATACAGAGACAGCAGCAGAATATATGATGGCAAATCTAACAATGGAAGAAATGGAACAGGCAATGAATACCCTAAAAAAGAAGAAATCACCAGGAAAGGATGGAATCACAAATGAAATGCTAATAGGACTAGGCACCAAGGCAAAGAAGAAACTACTAGCAGTCCTAAATAACAGCTGGAAGAGAGGAATAGTCCCACAGGCATGGAAGGAAGCTATACTAATACCAGTCCCAAAGAAAGGAAAAGACCTGGAAGAACCAAATGGCTATCGACCTATCAGTCTACTTAGCTGTGTAGGAAAATTAATGGAACGCATTATCAATGGCAGGCTAACATGGCATCTGGAAGAAAACAAACTCTTAACACCACACCAAGCAGGATTCAGAAAATACAGATCCACTGAAGATCAAATAACCTATATAGCTCAGGAAATAGAGGATGCCTTCCAAGAGAAAAAGCACACACTAGCAGTCTGGATAGATTTAGAAAAAGCATTTGATAAAGTATGGAAGGAAGGACTGAAAGTAAAACTGCAAAACATGCATGTTTGTGGAAAAATGTATAAATGGATCAGCCACTACCTTGAGAACAGAACTGCCAGGACAAAAGTACAAGGACAAACCAGCAAAATGATGCTGCTGGAGCAAGGTGTCCCCCAAGGAGGAGTTCTTTCACCAACATTATTCCTAGCATATATAAATGACATCACAGAAAATTTTCCAGCCAGAGTACACACATCCTCCTTTGCAGATGACCTAGCCATATGGACATCTGAAGAATATATTAGTACAGCTAACAGCAGAATACAGCAAGCCTTATTAGCGCTAGAGGACTGGTCAAAATCATGGCTAGTGAAGATAAGTGAGGAGAAAACAACATGCACAGTGTTCTCCCTCTCAAATAAAACTCAGCAACCTAAGCTGGTATTGAATGGAAAAATATTGCGCCATGAAGAAAATCCAAACTATCTAGGAGTCACCTTTGATCGTCGCCTGACATGGAAGACACAGGTTGAGAAAAATCGAACAAGAGCAAGGCAGAGAATGGCAATCATGAAAAAGCTTGCTGGTACAACGTGGGGAGCAGATGAGAAAGTTCTCAAGAAGTTATATACTGGACGGGTGAGGCCAGTACTGGAATATGGCATTGCAGCTTGGGCAACAGCAGCTAAGTCAAACTTTAACAAAATAAGTAGAGTCCAAAACCAAGGAATGCGAATCATAACTGGAAGCCTGAAGACAACGCCTATTAATGAACTAGAAAAGATCACTTGTTTACAACCAATGCAGGATAGAAGAGATAGCAGAGCCCAGCAACAAGCAGAAAAATTTAGAAGATTGACAGACCACCCTATGTACAACAGATTTAATGGTTTTGGAAAGGGAAGACTGAAGCGTGGCAACTTTGTAGAAACTGCAAAACGAAGGATTAGGGCAGATCCTATACTTAACATATCAACAGTCAAGCCCATACACAATGCACACAAGTTCCCAGCTTGGAGACAGCAGCAACTGCCTGAGATGATAGAAAACATTCCTGGTATTGAGAAAAAGAACACTCAGCATGAAACCGAAAGAAGAGAAATAACCCTAAACTACATAAAAGAACATTACCCAAGCAGGAATTGGACCCATGCATATACAGATGGATCAGCCAAAAATTCAATAGAGAATGGAGGAGGAGGAATTCTCCTAAATTTAAAAAATGGAGTGAAAAAAAAACATTCAATGGCAACTGGAAAATTTTCAAGTAACTTCAAAGCGGAGGTAGAGGCTTTGAAAACTGCAGCAGAAATGCTCCTGATGGAGGAAAATAAAGAGAAGCAAATAGCTATCTTCACAGATGCAAAGTCAGCTGTCTCAATACTCAAGAGCAATAACAGCACAGAACTAACTGACCTAAGAGCAGCACTCCATGGTCTATGCCAGAAATCCAAAAAAGTTGTAATACAGTGGATCCCATCACATTGCAGTATACCTGGAAACGAAGAGGCTGACAGACTGGCAAAAGAGGGCGGACGACTACCACAGCCTGACATAGACATAACCTATAATGAGGCAAAGAGGTTGATAAAAAGCACTTATAGAACCAAATGGGAATCTGAGCATCCAGGCCATCAGAAGGATGATGCATATTACAAACTCGACCGAAGAGAACAAGTAGCAATCTTCAGACTCCGCACAGGACATAACAGGCTGAAATACCACTTGTTCAATAAACTAAAGATAGGAGATACCGATGAATGTAATTGTAGAACTGGAAAAATGACAGCAAAACATTTGCTGCAGGATTGCCCAACGTATGCAGAACAGAGAAAGATATTTTGGCCCACACCTGCTTCATTTGAGGACAAGCTCTATGGAGATATCAACAAGCTCAAGTTGACCGCAGCTTACTTTAACTACATACAGGTTGACATTTAAAGGTGCATGAAGACCCAGAGGCATGAAATGGAATATTGCTTGGATAGCAAATCCATTATGTGGAAAGTCCAAATCGAAAGCTCGCTGTGTGGGCTTCATAAAAGGTGGAAAAGTGTCCTAGTGGCACGAAATGGAATATTGCTTGGATAGCAAATCCATTACGTGGAAAGTCCGAATCAAAAGCCCATTGTGTGGGCTTCATAAAAGGTGGAAAAGTGTCCTAGTGGCATGAAATGGAATATTGCTTGGATAGCAAATCCATTACGTGGAAAGTCCGTATCTAAAGCCCACTGTGTGGACTTCATAAAAGGTGGAAAAGTGTCCTAGTGGCACGAAATGGAATATTGCTTGGATAGCAAATCCATTACATGGAAAGTCCGAATCGAAAGCTCACTGTGTGGATGTCATCTGCAGACTGCATACTTCTGGTTTCCGGAAGAACAGCCTATGGTGAACGGAAGGCCCAATATACGGAAGTGAGGCTAAGCAGCCATGTGCAGGACGTGACGATTCCTTGGGTGAGCCCAGTACCAGAGCGCTATGTATCGGCTCTGCAATTATGGAAGCCTCCTTGGATGGCGGGGAATGCCCATGGTCTGCCCCTGCCTTCCCTTGAGGGCTGACCAGGATCTTTGGCTGTTCTATATGGACCAGCTGGGATGGGGGATAACACCACAACAGTGAGAGTCAAACGTCCTAAGAAACCCCCGGGAAGGTTAACCCGGTCAACAAATGCCCGCAGAAGTCGGATGTGTCGGCCTAACGGCGCAAGAACGCAGCTCTGCTGTAAACAGGCACAACGCAATCACATCCGAAAAAAAACTCCGGATGAACGAAGAAGAAGAAGAAGAAGAATTTTTGTAACAATGTTCGGATCAGTGTACAAGAAACCTTTTGAAATTCTATGTCCCAAAAATTGTATTTCTTGAAATGCAATTTCAGTTTTGCTCGGCTTCACCATAAGACCAAACATTCGAATGCGGAAAAAAAAAAAAACCTGTCTTAGAATATTCGCATGATGTACTATCTCCATAGTATGGACACCAATGTAAGACGCGATGTCAGTAATATCTCTGAGTAGTAAACACATCACACGGATAAATGATGAATGAGAATTCTGAAGACCAACAGGAAGATAACGGAATGTATATACTCCTAGTGGTGTTGCGAATGTGGTGATGTGTATTGAATCTTCTGCCATTGGTATCTGGTATCTGATATTATTTATTTAGTATTGGCAGATATGATTTAGAAAACTATGTAAATTTAGCCATGCCCGCTATTACAGGTCTATTTGGGCATATGTTCTGGATAAAGATACTCATTTATACACATCTAAAAAAAAAATTTATGATCATGAATATGAACAAGACAATGAACACAGTAGACGACATAACATCTTATAAAAATAATCATGATGACAATACGACCACAACATCGTTACATGTTTTACGCAAGGTTAGTAAAATTCATTCAGCAGAAAATATAAACGAAATTCATTGAAACCATGCTTCACTGTATCAATACTGTAGTCGTGTGTCATTAACCCATACACACGCCAACAATAGAGTTCCACTGTTGCATGATCTCCATGCTGTTATCAGTTTTAACTACTATTAATAACCACACCTACCTACAACAAAACCCTGTTATGTGTCAATAACCCATACCCACAACAGCGATTAGTTGTCTTTTCTATCATATGTTCAACAATTCGCATCGGAAGACCTACACCACATAACAATTACCCATGTCATATGCCAAAGGGCTGCCATACACGATAAGAACATATAATGGGCAGCGACTTCGTCGCCACACGTTGTAATCCATATATCATTTTGCGACTTTCACCTCACCAGATGTTTACACCAGCTGTTAATTTTCTACTGGACAAATCCCGACCAATTCTAGTGTAAAACCTTCTGAACAGTAGACCCTACACATGTTTATGTATCAACAATTTTCTACTGGACAAATCCCGACCAATTCTAGTGTAAAACCTTCTGAACAGTAGACCCTACACATGTTTATGTATCAACAATTTTCTACTGGACAAATCCCGACCAATTCTAGTGTAAACCTTCTGAACAGTAGGACCCTACACATGTTTATGTATCAACAATTTTCTACTGGACAAATCCCGACCAATTCTAGTGTAAAACCTTCTGAACAGTAGACCCTACACATGTTTATGTATCAACAATTTTCTACTGGACAAATCCCGACCAATTCTAGTGTAAAACCTTCTGAACAGTAGAGCCCTACACATGTTTATGTATCAACAATTTTCTACTGGACAAATCCCGACCAATTCTAGTGTAAAACCTTCTGAACAGTAGACCCTACACATGTTTATGTATCAACAATTTTCTACTGGACAAATCCCGACCAATTCTAGTGTAAAACCTTCTGAACAGTAGGCCCTACACATGTTTATGTATCAACAATTTTCTACTGGACAAATCCCGACCAATTCTAGTGTAAAACCTTCTGAACAGTAGGCCCTACACATGTTTATGTATCAACAATTTTCTACTGGACAAATCCCGACCAATTCTAGTGTAAAACCTTCTGAACAGTAGACTCTACACATGTTTATGTATCAACAATTTTCTACTGGACAAATCCCGACCAATTCTAGTGTAAAACCTTCTGAACAGTAGACCCTATACATGTTTATGTATCAACAATTTTCTACTGGACAAATCCCGACCAATTCTAGTGTAAAACCTTCTGAACAGTAGGCCCTACACATGTTTATGTATCAACAATTTTCTACTGGACAAATCCCGACCAATTCTAGTGTAAAACCTTCTGAACAGTAGACCCTACACATGTTTATGTATCAACAATTTTCTACTGGACAAATCCCGACCAATTCTAGTGTAAAACCTTCTGAACAGTAGGCCCTACACATGTTTATGTATCAACAATTTTCTACTGGACAAATCCCGACCAATTCTAGTGTAAAACCTTCTGAACAGTAGGCCCTACACATGTTTATGTATCAACAATTTTCTACTGGACAAATCCCGACCAATTCTAGTGTAAACCTTCTGAACAGTAGGCCCTACACATGTTTATGTATCAACAATTTTCTACTGGACAAATCCCGACCAATTCTAGTGTAAAACCTTCTGAACAGTAGGCCCTACACATGTTTATGTATCAACAATTTTCTACTGGACAAATCCCGACCAATTCTAGTGTAAAACCTTCTGAACAGTAGGCCCTACACATGTTTATGTATCAACAATTTTCTACTGGACAAATCCCGACCAATTCTAGTGTAAAACCTTCTGAACAGTAGGCCCTACACATGTTTATGTATCAACAATTTTCTACTGGACAAATCCCGACCAATTCTAGTGTAAAACCTTCTGAACAGTAGGCCCTACACATGTTTATGTATCAACAATTTTCTACTGGACAAATCCGACCAATTCTAGTGTAAAACCTTCTGAACGGTAGGCCCTACACATGTTTATGTATCAACAATTTTCTACTGGACAAATCCCGACCAATTCTAGTGTAAAACCTTCTGAACAGTAGGCCCTACACATGTTTATGTATCAACAATTTTCTACTGGACAAATCCCGACCAATTCTAGTGTAAAACCTTCTGAACAGTAGACCCTACACATGTTTATGTATCAACAATTTTCTACTGGACAAATCCCGACCAATTCTAGTGTAAAACCTTCTGAACAGTAGACCCTACACATGTTTATGTATCAACAATTTTCTACTGGACAAATCCCGACCAATTCTAGTGTAAAACCTTCTGAACAGTAGACCCTACACATGTTTATGTATCAACAATTTTCTACTGGACAAATCCCGACCAATTCTAGTGTAAAACCTTCTGAACAGTAGACCCTACACATGTTTATGTATCAACAATTTTCTACTGGACAAATCCCGACCAATTCTAGTGTAAAACCTTCTGAACAGTAGACCCTACACATGTTTATGTATCAACAATTTTCTACTGGACAAATCCCGACCAATTCTAGTGTAAAACCTTCTGAACAGTAGGCCCTACACATGTTTATGTATCAACAATTTTCTACTGGACAAATCCCGACCAATTCTAGTGTAAAACCTTCTGAACAGTAGACTCTACACATGTTTATGTATCAACAATTTTCTACTGGACAAATCCCGACCAATTCTAGTGTAAAACCTTCTGAACAGTAGACCCTACACATGTTTATGTATCAACAATTTTCTACTGGACAAATCCCGACCAATTCTAGTGTAAAACCTTCTGAACAGTAGGCCCTACACATGTTTATGTATCAACAATTTTCTACTGGACAAATCCCGACCAATTCTAGTGTAAAACCTTCTGAACAGTAGACCCTACACATGTTTATGTATCAACAATTTTCTACTGGACAAATCCCGACCAATTCTAGTGTAAAACCTTCTGAACAGTAGGCCCTACACATGTTTATGTATCAACAATTTTCTACTGGACAAATCCCGACCAATTCTAGTGTAAAACCTTCTGAACAGTAGGCCCTACACATGTTTATGTATCAACAATTTTCTACTGGACAAATCCCGACCAATTCTAGTGTAAAACCTTCTGAACAGTAGGCCCTACACATGTTTATGTATCAACAATTTTCTACTGGACAAATCCCGACCAATTCTAGTGTAAAACCTTCTGAACAGTAGGCCGTACACATGTTTATGTATCAACAATTTTCTACTGGACAAATCCCGACCAATTCTAGTGTAAAACCTTCTGAACAGTAGGCCCTACACATGTTTATGTATCAACAATTTTCTACTGGACAAATCCCGACCAATTCTAGTGTAAAACCTTGTGAACAGTAGGCCCTACACATGTTTATGTATCAACAATTTTCTACTGGACAAATCCCGACCAATTCTAGTGTAAAACCTTCTGAACAGTAGGCCCTACACATGTTTATGTATCAACAATTTTCTACTGGACAAATCCCGACCAATTCTAGTGTAAAACCTTCTGAACGGTAGGCCCTACACATGTTTATGTATCAACAATTTTCTACTGGACAAATCCCGACCAATTCTAGTGTAAAACCTTCTGAACAGTAGACCCTACACATGTTTATGTATCAACAATTTTCTACTGGACAAATCCCGACCAATTCTAGTGTAAAACCTTCTGAACAGTAGGCCCTACACATGTTTATGTATCAACAATTTTCTACTGGACAAATCCCGACCAATTCTAGTGTAAAACCTTCTGAACAGTAGGCCCTACACATGTTTATGTATCAACAATTTTCTACTGGACAAATCCCGACCAATTCTAGTGTAAAACCTTCTGAACAGTAGGCCCTACACATGTTTATGTATCAACAATTTTCTACTGGACAAATCCCGACCAATTCTAGTGTAAAACCTTCTGAACAGTAGACCCTACACATGTTTATGTATCAACAATTTTCTACTGGACAAATCCCGACCAATTCTAGTGTAAAATCTTCTGAACAGTAGGCCCTACACATGTTTATGTATCAACAATTTTCTACTGGACAAATCCCGACCAATTCTAGTGTAAAACCTTCTGAACAGTAGGCCCTACACATGTTTATGTATCAACAATTTTCTACTGGACAAATCCCGACCAATTCTAGTGTAAAACCTTCTGAACAGTAGACCCTACACATGTTTATGTATCAACAATTTTCTACTGGACAAATCCCGACCAATTCTAGTGTAAAACCTTCTGAACAGTAGGCCCTACACATGTTTATGTATCAACAATTTTCTACTGGACAAATCCCGACCAATTCTAGTGTAAAACCTTCTGAACAGTAGGCCCTACACATGTTTATGTATCAACAATTTTCTACTGGACAAATCCCGACCAATTCTAGTGTCAAACCTTGTGAACAGTAGGCCCTACACATGTTTATGTATCAACAATTTTCTACTGGACAAATCCCGACCAATTCTAGTGTCAAACCTTGTGAACAGTAGGCCCTACACATGTTTATGTATCAACAATTTTCTACTGGACAAATCCCGACCAATTCTCGTGTACCACCTTGTGAACAGTAGGCCCTACACATGTTTATGTATCAACAATTTTCTACTGGACAAATCCCGACCAATTCTCGTGTACCACCTTGTGAACAGTAGGCCCTACACATGTTTATGTATCAACAGTAGGCCCTACACATGTTTATGTATCAACAGTAGGCCCTACACATGTTTATGTATCAACAGTAGGCCCTACACATGTTTATGTATCAACAGTAGGCCCTACACATGTTTATGTATCAACAGTAGGCCCTACACATGTTTATGTATCAACAATTTTCTACTGGACAAATCCCGACCAATTCTAGTGTCAAACCTTGTGAACAGTAGGCCCTACACATGTTTATGTATCAACAATTTTCTACTGGACAAATCCCGACCAATTCTCGTGTACCACCTTGTGAACAGTAGGCCCTACACATGTTTATGTATCAACAATTTTCTACTGGACAAATCCCGACCAATTCTCATGTACCACCTTGTGAACAGTAGGCCCTACACATGTTTATGTATCAACAATTTTCTACTGGACAAATCCCGACCAATTCTCGTGTACCACCTTGTGAACAGTAGGCCCTACACATGTTTATGTATCAACAGTAGGCCCTACACATGTTTATGTATCAACAATTTTCTACTGGACAAATCCCGACCAATTCTAGTGTAAAACCTTCTGAACGGTAGGCCCTACACATGTTTATGTATCAACAATTTTCTACTGGACAAATCCCGACCAATTCTAGTGTAAAACCTTCTGAACAGTAGACCCTACACATGTTTATGTATCAACAATTTTCTACTGGACAAATCCCGACCAATTCTAGTGTAAAACCTTCTGAACAGTAGGCCCTACACATGTTTATGTATCAACAATTTTCTACTGGACAAATCCCGACCAATTCTAGTGTAAAACCTTCTGAACAGTAGGCCCTACACATGTTTATGTATCAACAATTTTCTACTGGACAAATCCTGACCAATTCTAGTGTAAAACCTTCTGAACAGTAGGCCCTACACATGTTTATGTATCAACAATTTTCTACTGGACAAATCCCGACCAATTCTAGTGTAAAACCTTCTGAACAGTAGACCCTACACATGTTTATGTATCAACAATTTTCTACTGGACAAATCCCGACCAATTCTAGTGTAAAACCTTCTGAACAGTAGGCCCTACACATGTTTATGTATCAACAATTTTCTACTGGACAAATCCCGACCAATTCTAGTGTAAAACCTTCTGAACAGTAGGCCCTACACATGTTTATGTATCAACAATTTTCTACTGGACAAATCCCGACCAATTCTAGTGTAAAACCTTCTGAACAGTAGACCCTACATATGTTTATGTATCAACAATTTTCTACTGGACAAATCCCGACCAATTCTAGTGTAAAACCTTCTGAACAGTAGGCCCTACACATGTTTATGTATCAACAATTTTCTACTGGACAAATCCCGACCAATTCTAGTGTAAAACCTTCTGAACAGTAGGCCCTACACATGTTTATGTATCAACAATTTTCTACTGGACAAATCCCGACCAATTCTAGTGTCAAACCTTGTGAACAGTAGGCCCTACACATGTTTATGTATCAACAATTTTCTACTGGACAAATCCCGACCAATTCTAGTGTCAAACCTTGTGAACAGTAGGCCCTACACATGGTTATGTATCAACAATTTTCTACTGGACAAATCCCGACCAATTCTCGTGTACCACCTTGTGAACAGTAGGCCCTACACATGTTTATGTATCAACAATTTTCTACTGGACAAATCCCGACCAATTCTCGTGTACCACCTTGTGAACAGTAGGCCCTACACATGTTTATGTATCAACAGTAGGCCCTACACATGTTTATGTATCAACAGTAGGCCCTACACATGTTTATGTATCAACAGTAGGCCCTACACATGTTTATGTATCAACAGTAGGCCCTACACATGTTTATGTATCAACAGTAGGCCCTACACATGTTTATGTATCAACAATTTTCTACTGGACAAATCCCGACCAATTCTAGTGTCAAACCTTGTGAACAGTAGGCCCTACACATGTTTATGTATCAACAATTTTCTACTGGACAAATCCCGACCAATTCTCGTGTACCACCTTGTGAACAGTAGGCCCTACACATGTTTATGTATCAACAATTTTCTACTGGGCAAATCCCGACCAATTCTCGTGTACCACCTTGTGAACAGTAGGCCCTACACATGTTTATGTATCAACAATTTTCTACTGGACAAATCCCGACCAATTCTCGTGTACCACCTTGTGAACAGTAGGCCCTACACATGTTTATGTATCAACAGTAGGCCCTACACATGTTTATGTATCAACAGTAGGCCCTACACATGTTTATGTATCAACAGTAGGCCCTACACATGTTTATGTATCAACAGTAGGCCCTACACATGTTTATGTATCAACAGTAGGCCCTACACATGTTTATGTATCAACAATTTTCTACTGGACAAATCCCGACCAATTCTCGTGTACCACCTTGTGAACAGTAGGCCCTACACATGTTTATGTATCAACAATTTTCTACTGGACAAATCCCGACCAATTCTCGTGTACCACCTTGTGAACAGTAGGCCCTACACATGTTTATGTATCAACAATTTTCTACTGGACAAATCCCGACCAATTCTCGTGTACCACCTTGTGAACAGTAGACCCTACACATGTTTATGTATCAACAATTTTCTACTGGACAAATCCCGACCAATTCTCGTGTACCACCATCTGAACAGTAGACCCTACACATGTTTATGTATCAACAATTTTCTACTGGACAAATCCCGACCAATTCTCGTGTACCACCTTGTGAACAGTAGACCCTACACATGTTTATGTATCAACAATTTTCTACTGGACAAATCCCGACCAATTCTCGTGTACCACCTTGTGAACAGTAGACCCTACACATGTTTATGTATCAACAATTTTCTACTGGACAAATCCCGACCAATTCTCGTGTACCACCTTCTGAACAGTAGACCCTACACATGTTTATGTATCAACAATTTTCTACTGGACAAATCCCGACCAATTCTCGTGTACCACCTTGTGAACAGTAGACCCTACACATGTTTATGTATCAACAATTTTCTACTGGACAAATCCCGACCAATTCTCGTGTACCACCTTGTGAACAGTAGACCCTACACATGTTTATGTATCAACAATTTTCTACTGGACAAATCCCGACCAATTCTCGTGTACCACCTTCTGAACAGTAGACCCTACACATGCTTATGTATCAACAATTTTCTACTGGACAAATCCCGACCAATTCTCGTGTACCACCTTGTGAACAGTAGGCCCTACACATGTTTATGTATCAACAGTAGACCCTACACATGTTTATGTATCAACAGTAGGCCCTACACATGTTTATGTATCAACAGTAGACCCTACACATGTTTATGTATCAACAGTAGGCCCTACACATGTTTATGTATCAACAGTAGACCCTACACATGTTTATGTATCAACAGTAGGCCCTACACATGTTTATGTATCAACAGTAGACCCTACACATGTTTATGTATCAACAGTAGACCCTACACATGTTTATGTATCAACAGTAGGCCCTACACATGTTTATGTATCAACAGTAGGCCCTACACATGTTTATGTATCAACAGTAGGCCCTACACATGTTTATTTATCAACAGTAGACCCTACACATGTTTATGTATCAACAGTAGACCCTACACATGTTTATGTATCAACAGTAGACCCTACACATGTTTATGTATCAACAGTAGGCCCTACACATGTTTATGTATCAACAGTAGGCCCTACACATGTTTATGTATCAACAGTAGGCCCTACACATGTTTATGTATCAACAGTAGGCCCTACACATGTTTATGTATCAACAGTAGACCCTACACATGTTTATGTATCAACAGTAGGCCCTACACATGTTTATGTATCAACAGTAGGCCTTACACATGTTTATGTACCAACAATTTTCTACTGGACAAATCCCGACCAATTCTAGTGTCAAACCTTGTGAACAGTAGGCCCTACACATGTTTATGTATCAACAATTTTCTACTGGACAAATCCCGACCAATTCTCGTGTACCACCTTGTGAACAGTAGGCCCTACACATGTTTATGTATCAACAATTTTCTACTGGACAAATCCCGACCAATTCTCGTGTACCACCTTGTGAACAGTAGGCCCTACACATGTTTATGTATCAACAGTAGGCCCTACACATGTTTATGTATCAACAGTAGGCCCTACACATGTTTATGTATCAACAGTAGGCCCTACACATGTTTATGTATCAACAGTAGGCCCTACACATGTTTATGTATCAACAGTAGGCCCTACACATGTTTATGTATCAACAATTTTCTACTGGACAAATCCCGACCAATTCTAGTGTCAAACCTTGTGAACAGTAGGCCCTACACATGTTTATGTATCAACAATTTTCTACTGGACAAATCCCGACCAATTCTCGTGTACCACCTTGTGAACAGTAGGCCCTACACATGTTTATGTATCAACAATTTTCTACTGGACAAATCCCGACCAATTCTCGTGTACCACCTTGTGAACAGTAGGCCCTACACATGTTTATGTATCAACAATTTTCTACTGGACAAATCCCGACCAATTCTCGTGTACCACCTTGTGAACAGTAGGCCCTACACATGTTTATGTATCAACAGTAGGCCCTACACATGTTTATGTATCAACAGTAGGCCCTACACATGTTTATGTATCAACAGTAGGCCCTACACATGTTTATGTATCAACAGTAGGCCCTACACATGTTTATGTATCAACAGTAGGCCCTACACATGTTTATGTATCAACAATTTTCTACTGGACAAATCCCGACCAATTCTAGTGTAAAACCTTCTGAACAGTAGACCCTACACATGTTTATGTATCAACAATTTTCTACTGGACAAATCCCGACCAATTCTCGTGTACCACCTTCTGAACAGTAGACCCTACACATGTTTATGTATCAACAATTTTCTACTGGACAAATCCCGACCAATTCTCGTGTACCACCTTGTGAACAGTAGACCCTACACATGTTTATGTATCAACAATTTTCTACTGGACAAATCCCGACCAATTCTCGTGTACCACCTTGTGAACAGTAGACCCTACACATGTTTATGTACCAACAATTTTCTACTGGACAAATCCCGACCAATTCTCGTGTACCACCTTCTGAACAGTAGACCCTACACATGTTTATGTATCAACAATTTTCTACTGGACAAATCCCGACCAATTCTCGTGTACCACCTTGTGAACAGTAGGCCCTACACATGTTTATGTATCAACAGTAGACCCTACACATGTTTATGTATCAACAGTAGGCCCTACACATGTTTATGTATCAACAGTAGACCCTACACATGTTTATGTATCAACAGTAGGCCCTACACATGTTTATGTATCAACAGTAGACCCTACACATGTTTATGTATCAACAGTAGGCCCTACACATGTTTATGTATCAACAGTAGACCCTACACATGTTTATGTATCAACAGTAGACCCTACACATGTTTATGTATCAACAGTAGGCCCTACACATGTTTATGTATCAACAGTAGGCCCTACACATGTTTATGTATCAACAGTAGGCCCTACACATGTTTATGTATCAACAGTAGACCCTACACATGTTTATGTATCAACAGTAGACCCTACACATGTTTATGTATCAACAGTAGACCCTACACATGTTTATGTATCAACAGTAGGCCCTACACATGTTTATGTATCAACAGTAGGCCCTACACATGTTTATGTATCAACAGTAGGCCCTACACATGTTTATGTATCAACAGTAGGCCCTACACATGTTTATGTATCAACAGTAGACCCTACACATGTTTATGTATCAACAGTAGGCCCTACACATGTTTATGTATCAACAGTAGGCCCTACACATGTTTAAGTATCAACGTAGGTGAGGCCCGTACACATTTTTATGTATCAACAGTAGGCCCTACACATGTTTATGTATCAACAGTAGGCCCTACACATGTTTATGTATCAACAGTAGGCCCTACACATGTTTATGTATCAAACAGTAGTGCCCTACACATGTTCTATTGTATCAAACAGTAGGCCCTACACATGTTGATGTATCAACAGTAGGCCCTACACATGTTATGTATTCACCAGTAGGGCCCTACACATGTTTATGTATCAACAGTAGACACTAACATGATTTATGTATCAACAGTAGCCCCTACACATGTTTATGTATCAACAATTTTCTACGGACGAAAAAGTCCCGACCAATTCTCGTTGTACCACCTTGTGAACAGTAGGCCCTACACATGTTTATGTATCAACAGTACACCCTACACATGTTTATGTATCAACAGTAGGCCCTACACAGGTTTCTGTATCAACAGTAGACCCTACACATGTTTTATGTATCAACAGTAGGCCCTACACATGTTGATGTATCAACAGTAGGCCCTACACATGTTTATGTATCAACAGTAGGCCCCTACACATGTTTATGTATCAACAGTAGGCCCTACACATGTTTATGTATCAACAGTAGGCCCTACACATGTTTATGTATCAACAGTAGGCCCTACACATGTTTATGTATCAACAGTAGGCCCTACACATGTTTATGTATCAACAGTAGGCCCTACACATGTTTATGTATCAACAGTAGCCCTACACATGTTTATGTATCAACAGTAGGCCCTACACATGTTTATGTATCAACAGTAGGCCCTACACATGTTTATGTATCAACAGTAGGACTACACATGTTTATGTATCAACAGTAGCCTACACATGTTTATGTATCAACAGTAGGCCCTACACATGTTTATGTATCAACAGTAGACCCTACACATGTTTATGTATCAACAGTAGGCCCTACACATGTTTATGTATCAACAGTAGGCCCTACACATGTTTTATGTATCAACAGTAGGCCCTACACATGTTTATGTATCAACAGTAGACCCTACACATGTTTATGTATCAACAGTAGGCCCTACACATGTTTATGTATCAACAGTAGGCCCTACACATGTTTATGTATCAACAGTAGGCCCTACACATGTTTATGTATCAACAGTAGGCCCTACACATGTTTATGTATCAACAGTAGGCCCTACACATGTTTATGTATCAACAGTAGGCCCTACACATGTTTATGTATCAACAGTAGGCCCTACACATGTTTATGTATCAACAGTAGGCCCTACACATGTTTATGTATCAACAGTAGGCCCTACACATGTTTATGTATCAACAGTAGGCCCTACACATGTTTATGTATCAACAGTAGGCCCTACACATGTTTATGTATCAACAGTAGGCCCTACACATGTTTATGTATCAACAGTAGGCCCTACACATGTTTATGTATCAACAGTAGGCCCTACACATGTTTATGTATCAACAGTAGGCCCTACACATGTTTATGTATCAACAGTAGGCCCTACACATGTTTATGTATCAACAGTAGGCCCTACACATGTTTATGTATCAACAGTAGGCCCTACACATGTTTATGTATCAACAGTAGGCCCTACACATGTTTATGTATCAACAGTAGCCCCTACACATGTTTATGTATCAACAGTAGGCCCTACACATGTTTATGTATCAACAGTAGGCCCTACACATGTTTATGTATCAACAGTAGGCCCCTACACATGTTTATGTATCAACAGTAGCCCTACACATGTTTATGTATCAACAGTAGGCCCTACACATGTTTATGTATCAACAGTAGGCCCTACACATGTTTATGTATCAACAGTAGGCCCCTACACATGTTTATGTATCAACAGTAGGCCCTACACATGTTTATGTATCAACAGTAGGCCCTACACATGTTTATGTATCAACAGTAGGCCCTACACATGTTTATGTATCAACAGTAGGCCCTACACATGTTTATGTATCAACAGTAGGCCCTACACATGTTTATGTATCAACAGTAGGCCCTACACATGTTTATGTATCAACAGTAGGCCCCTACACATGTTTATGTATCAACAGTAGGCCCTACACATGTTTATGTATCAACAGTAGGCCCCTACACATGTTTATGTATCAACAGTAGGCCCCTACACATGTTTATGTATCAACAGTAGGCCCTACACATGTTTATGTATCAACAGTAGCCCCTACACATGTTTATGTATCAACAGTAGCCCCTACACATGTTTATGTATCAACAGTAGGCCCCTACACATGTTTATGTATCAACAGTAGGCCCTACACATGTTTATGTATCAACAGTAGGCCCCTACACATGTTTATGTATCAACAGTAGGCCCTACACATGTTTATGTATCAACAGTAGGCCCTACACATGTTTATGTATCAACAGTAGGCCCTACACATGTTTATGTATCAACAGTAGGCCCCTACACATGTTTATGTATCAACAGTAGGCCCTACACATGTTTATGTATCAACAGTAGGCCCTACACATGTTTATGTATCAACAGTAGGCCCCTACACATGTTTATGTATCAACAGTAGGCCCTACACATGTTTATGTATCAACAGTAGGCCCTACACATGTTTATGTATCAACAGTAGGCCCTACACATGTTTATGTATCAACAGTAGGGCCCTACACATGTTTATGTATCAACAGTAGGCCCTACACATGTTTATGTATCAACAGTAGCCCCTACACATGTTTATGTATCAACAGTAGCCCCTACACATGTTTATGTATCAACAGTAGGCCCTACACATGTTTATGTATCAACAGTAGGCCCTACACATGTTTATGTATCAACAGTAGCCCTACACATGTTTATGTATCAACAGTAGGCCCTACACATGTTTATGTATCAACAGTAGGCCCTACACATGTTTATGTATCAACAGTAGGCCCCTACACATGTTTATGTATCAACAGTAGGCCCCTACACATGTTTATGTATCAACAGTAGACCCTACACATGTTTATGTATCAACAGTAGGCCCTACACATGTTTATGTATCAACAGTAGCCCCTACACATGTTTATGTATCAACAGTAGGCCCCTACACATGTTTATGTATCAACAGTAGGCCCCTACACATGTTTATGTATCAACAGTAGGCCCCTACACATGTTTATGTATCAACAGTAGACCCTACACATGTTTATGTATCAACAGTAGCCCTACACATGTTTATGTATCAACAGTAGACCCTACACATGTTTATGTATCAACAGTAGGCCCTACACATGTTTATGTATCAACAGTAGACCCTACACATGTTTATGTATCAACAGTAGGCCCTACACATGTTTATGTATCAACAGTAGACCCTACACATGTTTATGTATCAACAGTAGACCCTACACATGTTTATGTATCAACAGTAGGCCCTACACATGTTTATGTATCAACAGTAGACCCTACACATGTTTATGTATCAACAGTAGGCCCTACACATGTTTATGTATCAACAGTAGACCCTACACATGTTTATGTATCAACAGTAGGCCCTACACATGTTTATGTATCAACAGTAGACCCTACACATGTTTATGTATCAACAGTAGACCCTACACATGTTTATGTATCAACATTATTGTGGCTCAGGCCATTCCTTCTGATGTTATCCATCCTTCATCTATACCAATCTTGATGAAGTGCTGACAAGAAGACATGTTGTCCATTTGTAATCTATCCTTTCTTTATCCGCGATCAATTGTGCTGCAATTCTGTCGTTTTCTGCAGTCATCTTTTCCTTCTCAAATAATCTTTGTTTCTCCTGTTCCTCTAATCGATCTTTCTCCAACTGTCTCATTGCTGCTCTTTCGTCCCGTTCATTGGCCTGTAAAATTGCAAATTGTTTCTCCATCTACGCTATAAGCTCTGGTCCTGTCAAACCTGCATCCTTCCCAATTGCTACAAAGTCTTGTAACGACGACATGTTACTATGTTCCACCACTATTCAATCTAGTCACCTGTAGGAACTGTAGAAAGAAGTTCAGTACTAAAAATATACAGGCTTATAAATATTAGACACAACAATGACACAGTATTATTCTATCATACTTGTAGATCAGAAATATAGACAGAAATTTCGCACGAAAGTCCTGTAACTCACAAAATGAAAGTTCCCGCCGACCAAGTCAAAGAATGTAGCAAAAATTAGTTTGCTTACACATAAGAAATTATCTACTAGAAAGTAATTACCGCAAAGTTTGCAGCACTATGAGTAAATGATAAATGGAGTAAACTTAAGGAAACTATTTATAAAACAGCAGTAGGGGTTTACGGCACTGTGGATCATAAGAGGCAGGACTGGTTTGCGGCAAACAGCCAGATACTGCAGCCCTTGATTGATAAAAAGAAGATAGCTCTCTTAAGAAACAAGGAAAGACCAACGCGTAACACTCTGAGTGACCTGAAGCAAGCAAGGAAGGATGTACAAAAGGCTGCCAGGCAGTGTGCGAATGACTATTGGATCAAGTTACCGGGAAGGTTAACCCGGTCAACAAATGCCCGCAGAAGTCGGATGTGTCGGCCTAACGGCGCAAGAACGCAGCTCTGCTATAAACAGGCACAACGCAATCACATCCGAAAAAAAAACTCTGGATGAACAAAGAAGAAGAAGAAGGATCAAGTTATGTGAGTCCATTCAAATCGCAAGTGATAAGGGAAACATCAGAAGCATGTATGAAGGGATAAAGAAAGCCTGTGGTCCAATGATCAAAAGAAGTGCACCGCTGAAAACCTTGACTGGAGAAATCATCACTGATAAGAAACAGCAGATGGATAGATGGGTCGAGCACTATTTAGAGCTTTACTCAAGTGAGACCAAGCTAGCGGATGATGCCCTCAACGCCATAGAGGCCCTGCCAACCCTTGACCACCTGGACACACTTCCCACCATAACAGAAGTTAAGTGTGCTATCAATGAGCTTGCATCTGGCAAGGCTCCAGGTAAGGATGGGATTCCAATAGAGGTGATCAGGAGTGGGCAAGACACACTCGCTCTACAGATCCACCAGCTAATAGAGCTATGCTGGCGAGAAGGACAAGTCCCACAGGATTTCAAAGATTCAAACATCATAACGCTGTACAAGAACAAGGGAGATCGGAGCGACTGTAACAACTATAGGGGTATCTCACTTCTGTGTATTGTTGGGAAAGTATTTGCCAGAATTGTCCTGCACAGACTTCAAGTCCTGGGAGATCAAGTCTACCCCAAATCACAGTGTGGCTTCCGTCAGAACCGGTCTACCATTGATATGATATTCTCATTGCGACAGATGCAAGAAAAAGGCCGGGAACAAAATCAGCCACTGTTTATTGCCTTCATCGACCTCACAAAGGCATTCGATTTGGTCAGTCGTGAGGGTCTGTTCAAAGCACTAAAGAAGATTGGCTGCCCACCAACTCTTCTGTCCATTGTGGAATCGTTCCACACAGGCATGAAGGGTATAATCAAGTTTGATGGCTCAACTTCAGAAGAGTTTGAAATCAAGAGTGGAGTTAAGCAAGGCTGTGTGCTAGCCCCCACCCTCTTTGGGATATACTTTTCACTTCTACTGAAATATGCCTTTCGTGATCAGGATGATGGTATATACATTCACTCACGCTCAGATGGTGGCCTCTATAATGCTCAGAGATTGAAGGCCAAGACCAAAATTAGGAGGGTACTAATCAGAGAGTTGCTTTTTGCGGATGATGCTGCGATTATGACCCACTCTGAGGAAGAATTACAACATCTACTATCTGCATTCTCCAATGCTTGTTCTGAATTTGGTTTAACAATTAACAAAAAGAAGACACAGATTATGTCACAAGGTGCACATGATGTACCATCAATCTTTATTGACGACGCCGAACTGGAGATAGTAGACCATTTTACATATCTAGGATCAGAGGTAAATAGCAAATTATCCCTCGATCAGGAAATCAACATCAGGATTGGCAAGGCAGCAACAACAATGAACATGTTAGCAAAAAGAGTCTGGGAGAACAGGAAGCTTACTGCCAAAACAAAAGTCCTCGTCTACCAAGCCTGTGTCCTTAGTACTCTTCTTTATGGCAGTGAAACCTGGACAACTTACTCACGCGAAGAGAAACGTTTAAACAGCTTTCATATGCGGTGTCTGCGAAGAATACTTGGTATTAAGTGGCAAGACAAAATCACAAATACTGAAGCATTGGAAAGATCAGGTTGTGTGACGGTGTATTCCATGCTCAGTCTTCGTAGACTTAGATGGATAGGACACGTTAGGAGGATGGATGATGGTAGAATACCAAAGGACATCTTTTTTGGTGAATTACAGACGGGTAGGAGATCTCAGGGTCGGCCTCTACTACGATATAAAGATGTGTGTAAGCGGGACATGATTGATACAGGCATTGATAATGCACATTGGGAGCACGTCGCCGCTGAACGTGTTGCATGGAGGGCAACTATCAGAAATGGAATAAAGACAAAGGAGAAAATGATTGCAGATAAAGCATACACAGAGCGTGAGAGACGTAAGATGGTGCAAAATGGTGGAAGTGACCATGTTTTCACATGCACCTACTGTGGGCAAACATTTGCAGCAAGAATTGGCCTTACCAGCCACACTCGCCACCGCCATGGATCGTAGTTATTAAGCCTTTTTGAAGCACAATGTACCAAACTATCGTCTGTCAAGACGGAAAGGTGCCAATATAGTCACTCTATGAGTATAGATGCAGACTTTCATCGTAACCATTTCGTGCGTCTGGTGTGCTTTTTCCACATTTAGTACCCGCTCATGAGGTAGGCTACATGTGCCGTCGGCTCAGCACCCTACCTCCGTATGACAGTGAGCAAGTAATGGCCAGGCCCTCTCATCCGGGGATCTCTCATATCCCCCAGCTGAGAGATTTTGAGCAAGTATCTGAACTATGCATGTAGCGTGCTCAGCATATCACCTCCGTTTTGCAGTAGGTGAGTATCGGCCCAGCTCTCACATCCAAGGTTTAATGGCTTAGAGGTGTTCTGTCATATCCCTCAGCTGAGAGCCTTAGAGTATGTGTCCGGTCCTAGAATTAGTGG
This sequence comes from Cepaea nemoralis, assembly GCA_014155875.1. Lineage (NCBI taxonomy): Eukaryota > Metazoa > Mollusca > Gastropoda > Stylommatophora > Helicidae > Cepaea > Cepaea nemoralis. The sequence goes on from JACEFZ010028497.1 coordinate 311,289, forward strand.
CTTCGTGCGCTTGATTTGACCTTTTGACTGCTATCCTCAGTCCACTTGCAGATCAGCAGGTTGTATCTCTCTTAGTCTGGTCCCTATCTCAATTCCTGTCTGACATGTAGTTGTCATTCTTTCAGCAGGGCTCTTGAGGTCACTGGGACACACAGGCCCCTCTACCACATCAAGGTGGAGACACATCAGAGGGGGAATGGGCAAACATAAATGATGTGATGATTGGAGATACCTGGTTTAAAGTGCTGTAATAAAGAAATGGAATTATTACTTAATAGATGGAGAAAGAACTAAATTAACAGAAGAAAATTGATTAGAATGTTTATATATACTTAAAGAAGTCACTAATGCTATCAGACATATGAAAAAAGAACAAAAAGCTGGGCCAGATAGAGGAATTAAAAGTTCTGGAAGAGTTTAACGTGGAAATATTTACTTAAATGTTGAATTATATTTACAAGTGTAGATATATACCTAGAAAAGGCATTTGATAGAGTAGATAGAAACAAGCTGTGGGAAATCCTTAAACAATATGGAGTGAGTACACATCCAACAAACCTATGTAGAAGCTTATACAACAACAGTGAATGCATAGTGAGGGCAACTGGAGGACACTCAGAACTCTTCACCATAAGATCTGGAGTACGACAAGGTTGTGTCCTGTCTCCTCTTTTGTTTATAAGATATATAGACAACATATGTAAAGAAACCAGCCAAACAGAGACCGCAAGAATACAGCATGACGAGAACACAGAAGAACCATCATCTGCAAATCTAACCATTAAAGAACTGTTTGCGGATGACCAGGCACTAATAGCAAAATCAGAAGCTGAATTACAAGACCACATGAATAGTCTAAACGAAATGTGTAGGGAACATAACATGAAAATTAGCACAAGCAAAACAGAGGTAATGACTATAACTAAAGAAGAAAAAACAACAACAATTCACCTAAATGAACATCCCTTGAAACAAGTCAAGAGTTTCAAGTACCTAGGAAGTATAATATCATCAAATGGCAGATCAGAAGAAGAGATCGAAAATAGATGCAATAAGGCAAACCAACTCATTAGACAAATGTCACCAATACTAAAGAACACTTTACAACACAATCTTCCTACCAACTCTATGCTACCAATGCCAAACCTGGACAATGACAGAAAAAGAGAAAAGAAAAATCACAACAGAAATGAGATTCCTGAGAAGAATACTCAACGTATCAAGAAGAGATAAGATCAGAAATGAAGAAATCAGGACTAAAGTGGGGGTTACAACAGCACTAGATTTTATTAGAAAGTCAAATGGTTTGGCCATGCAAGTAGGTTACCATTCAACAGCATACTACAACAAGCAATGATGTACAGACCAGATGGAAACAGAGGAAGAGGCCGAACACATAAATGTTGGACGAAGGGAATAGCAGAGTCCATGGGAATATCGATACATGAAGCCCATAATCGGGCACTCTCACGAAGTTTATACTTCACCTCGACACCGCAAGGTACAAGAGAAACATGATGAGATGAGATGAGAGATATATACCTAGTGAAATGCTGAATTTGGTATTTATAGCTCTGCTGAAAAGAGTAGAAGCAAAGACTTCCATATAGTCAGTCTCATAAACTATATTCATGTTACCAAACATTCAGAATTGTAATGAACATAAAATAACACAAAGTAATACAGCTTTACAGAACAGAATTACGAACATTCTGTAAAGCTGCATTACTTTGTGTTATTTTATGTTCATTACAATTTTATATTATTTACGTTTCCACAGCTTTATGGCAGTTCCACTAATTTTATTCATATTTTAGAACTTGAAACGTCATAAAAGTTTGGAGAGAACAATAATGGAAGGGTATATGCCTGGAAAGAGAGGAAGAGGAAGGCCAAAGAGAAGATGGGTGCAGGATGTGGCGGATGGTCTCCAGATGGGTGTGTCGGACGCGGGACATCTTGCTTATGATCGAGAGGTTTTCCGGAAGGTTGTTATAGGAGCGAGGTTCTGCAAAGGACATGCTACTGAATGAATGAATGAATGAATGAGAAGAACAAGAAAGAAAATAAACATGGAAATTGCTGAACAGCAGTATGGATGTGTTGAAGGAAAGAGTACAAATAAATTTATATACATGTTACGAACACTAATAGAGAGATAAATAGCTGCGCAGAAAGATGTATACTTGTGCTTTATAGTTCATACCAAGGCAAGCTATAAAGTGGAACATAATGAAATGCAAAACAATGTATTCCTTTAGTGAATTCAAACACAGAAGACACAGACAATATAATAATAATGAAATGACCAAAATGATGGAAGATATTAAAATTGATGGGAAAGATCTCAGAATAATAAAGATTTATTGGAAACAAGTAACAGCAATTAAAATGGGAAGTCATGAACATATAAAGCAAGGAGTGAGACAAGGATGTGTTTTGTCACCAGATCCCGGGATATATCCTGGTACAATTCTAGGCAGTTTTTGACCTGGGAGTCTGGGTTAATTTTTAAAAATCTGCTTTGATGAGGATTCAAACACATGACCACAGGGCCAGTTAGCAACCATTTTAGCCACAGCACTAATACAACTGTACATGTTATAGTTAATTCTGACAAGTGAGTGAAATTCTAAGTTAATTAATGATGTGCTTCTGTGAATAGGAAAGAAGTGCTGTTGTGTTTTTAAACAGATTGGTGGATACATGTGATATGTTTCATATTCAACAGGCAGGACAAGAAACTCGTCTTATGAGTGCCAGTGCTGGTACTAGCTCAGAAATAAAGTCTTCAGCGGTGGTCAAGTACAGTTCTGTTAAATTTCCAGTTCAGTTCTCGACAATTCGTCTCAACACCGATTTGAATTACCCACCAAGTGGCAGACTTCAAGCAGGATTTTACATGTTCCAGGACCAACACGTACATAACAATGCTCCTCGCTTCTCTCAGTTTCTCAGGTGCAGTATATAGTTTAGTTAGTTAATATTATCACAAGCTTTACTGACCTCTTGTTTTTGTTTAACACTGGGTGTATAATACAGACAGAATTATTTAGAGGTCATACTTAGAGAATAAAACAAATAAACTTGTTACGGAATATATAAATACATAATAGACTTCCAGAATTATTACCAGATGCAATTTATAAAAATCTCTATAGTTTGTTCATTATTTAGGAAAATGATTGATAACTCGGACAGAGGACATAGTCAGAGAAGTGTGTGTTTGAGAACGTTGGTGAGAGGAGTGGGTCAGAATACCTGAGGATATTTCAAACCTGTGCAGGGTCATAATCACATTGGAGTAGTAGTAAAGAGGTTGGCCAGTAGCCACCTCTGAACGGGAGGTGCCACAATTGATTCACAATTCACGCCCAGGCGATGTAGTCATCTAAACTGATAGCTCTGTGCTTAGATTCAATAGAAGTGCCTTAAACATCCAGTGCGCTGATGCCGAGGTAAGCAGTTCAACCTACACTGGACAGCTGGACTAAAATGTTGACCTGTCATCCTTGACTTCTTTGGGACTTAAATTACAAGTACCTCTGAAGTCTGAGTGGGTTCGCCTGATGGCGAGGGACACTGTTAATAGGGAAAGCTAATCCATACGCAAAATTCAGTCCATCACTACAATAAATAGTGTGTATGGACTACGCTTGAGTTCAAAGCGAGCGAGCGAAAAAAAGAAAAAAAAAAGAAGTGCCTGGGGATTCACTGTAGAGGTTAATGAACGGCACTTAGTGCAGGAGAGCCTAGCATTTGATACCACGTCTAGTCTGAGAATAGAGGTTGAGGCAGTCACTGTGGTGTTCCGCTGGCTGGAGGACAAACAGCTCACACGTCTTGATTGTAAGGGACTCACAGTGAATGCTGAGAAGGGTGAAGACAGGCATGCTTCATGCAGAGTGACATGCTTCAATTAAAAAGTCAAAGATGGGGAGCATCTATTGGTTATTTTCCCCCAGGACATGCTGGTGTAGTGGGAAACGAGCAGGCTGACAGATTGTCTGTGTCTGCACCGTTGGGTGGGGTATTGGTGCAGGATAAGGCAAACATGGTCAGGGCCGTTGGCATCATTTGCATAGTGTGAAGGAGTAGACAAATCATCATGGCCTGGAGACAATGGTTCTGCAGGGAGTGAGCAGGAGATCTGGTCGACACATAGCACTCTAATGAAAGGCCAGATGTACACACAGTACTCCGATGAAAGGCCAGATGTACACATAATCAGACTGCATCTTGTATCATTAGTATAGAGACTCTTTGCTCAGTTGAAGATAATGAAGCGTGTAATGGAATGTCCCAAGTGCTGTGATATCGTTCAGGACTCAACTCAATCTTCCATACCAAAAATAATCCTCTAGGGAACAACTGAAAGCAAGAGGCCCAGGGTCAAACAACATCAATCCCGGACAGTTACTATTAATCACTGGACAGGTATTTTAATTGCCAGACTTTTGTATGCTGCTTCAAAATACCTTGACTGTTAATACGTACAAGGACGTTATGAAATACCTTGACTTCTAATACACACGAGCTAAAAAAATACTATGACTATTTTACTAATACAATGGAGCTTGACTACTTATAACAGCTATCATGGCACCTCTACTGTCCAAAAAAGGTCATCATCATCATCAAGTGCCCTGCCAGCTGGTGTAGGTGTTCATGGCTCTCCACAGATCTCTGTCTTTGGTGTTCTGGATCAACTCTGCTGATGATATTCCACCATGCCACCATCTCAATCCATTCAGCATAATTTCTCTTGTTCTGCCTCTGCCTCTCTTCCCCAAAGAGGTGGTAACAGTATAAATAAAACAAATGTGTAAGAGTGAATCATTTAAAACAGCAGAATGTGCTGGTAAATCAGAATGTGCTGGTAAATGATCATGAAAACCCGCAGGTCATATTAATTTTTTTCATACTTTAGTAGATGATACAATATTGCTGCAGTGATTTCAGTTACTTAGAGGACTGAACCTTCAGTGTAACTATTGTCCTTAGTGTGTATGTGTGCTCATAATCTGACACTTATTGTAATGCCTAATAATTAGAAGTATGTTGACGCCAGGTTTCATATAGTTCTTTCAATAATTATTAAACATAATCTTCCTTTCAAATTATCAGCGTCAACATGGCTGATGCATATCAAGAACTGGTTGGAAAAGTTGATGTCATCTCATCATCTAAGGTATGTAATGTCCCACGCAACAAATGTGGCACAGCTGCTTACATGGTGTTCTTTATCAGAAGCAGGAGGCAGACCTTTATAGAACACTATTACACTAGTTTATCATATTTGTAGCTTTATAAGTTCAGCAGTTTGTTATTTATGGATTTAGAATGTCCAATTACATAGCAGTTTATAAAAGCCTAGGGACTCTTGACACTGCCAGTTCCGAGAATGAAAGATTGATGAAATGCATATACTGAGCAGTCTGCAGTAATAGCCCCCTCCCCCCTTTCCCCGGTGTATATGCCATTTTTGTTAATTTTACTGTACTTTTTACATGTATGTAGAATATGTTGTTTAAATTGTTTCTTGTAAGCACCTGACTTTGTGGCGAAAGGGTTATGGACACGATTCGTAATCCCGTATACTTGGGTTCGAAACAGCGGTGCTGGGTTTTTTTTCTTTCGAAAAAGGTATCGACGCCGGTTGTTCAGAAAGCAATGGCAAACTACTGAACATAAAACTTGCCCAGGAATCATGAGCAGCCAGAAATGCTGGGATTGACTGCTACATCCTGTGGGGGACATGCAACTAAATTTTTAAAATAGCACAAGTTATTTGTAATGCATTATTTAATTTTTTTAATTTCAGGCAAAATGCATTCACAAGATGAGGGTTTCTCATCTGCTGGGTTTCTCAATTCTAATTTATATATTTCCAGTTTGGGATATTATGGTTTTTAGCCTGTTGTATAATCAAATCAAACCTATTTCAGTTTGAAATACCATTACATTTAATTTTCTAAATTCAAGCAGTAATCCATTGCCTATTAAAAACCTCAGCACTTGCAGATCTGTTGAAGCAACTACTACTATACCAACACAAGCACTAAACATTGAGGTACAGAAGAACTGAATAAGTTATGCTAAGTTTACTATTACAAACGGGTCTGAAACTATCAAGTTTCTGTCTCCCTGGAATCAGGTAATGGTGTCCCCACAGCAGATACTTCCACCATTAGGCCATGTATTAGGCCATCACATATTCTAGACCATTACATATGAGATGGAGTGACCACTTACATTCAATTTAACCTATACCCAGACAAATAGCATACAATTCTGAAAATATATGCTCCTTTATATGAGGCTGAGCCAACCCAGAGCTGTACTGGTTGGAAAAAAGAATTCTGCCTCTGCTGGGGATTGAATCCCAGTAATTACTTGGGACTGGGGATTGAACCCTGACCACTTTCCCTGGTTTGGGAATAAAATATAATGTGATTGGACATCATTTTGGTCCACTGTTACAACAGCTTGCTGTTTTGGCTTTTTGGAGATTGCATGATTTGATGTTTAATGTAACACATAATAGCATTGTATTCTTAGTTGCTCATATAAAGATAATGCTGAATTGTCTTCCTGTTTTAGAATATAAAGGCACTATTGAAGATGCCGTATAGTGAATCACCATCTGTCAGTATTATAGTTCATAGACTGCGTAAGACTCTGCTGTTAGAGGAGTTTGATGTTCACAAGCATTTGTTGAAAAAAGAGGCAGTAAGTCTATTTGTACTAAAATGTTGTTTTCATTTTAAATGTACTGTTTGCTTTAAACGGTTATGTTTTAAATAAATGAGCATGTGCTAAATAAGTGTAAGTCAGTAAATCATAAATTACTATGTAAGAAATCTCTATAAGATGCGAACTTAAAAGCCAATTATTATTGTACTTATGTCTCTCCTTATTTAACAAAATGATGACCATATTGATGCATTTATCCCAACTTTTTATTGGTTCCCCCAAAGCCTGCACCATAGAAGGCTGCTGCCTTAGCCGTATCTGAACTTTACTTTCAACTTCGTCATCAGCAACAATTTTGCTGTCAAGATGATTTTTTTTTTTTACTAGACCAATGGTATGGAATCCTGGGGCTAGGTCAGGCTGTAAACCTGGTGTTCATGAAGTTTCCATGCTAGTTGAACACTTTTCTTCCGGGTTAATTGAGCCTTGTGGGGTCTGGCATTGTTGTGAAGTAGCAGTACCCATGTATAAACTAGGACATATTTTTTCTAATTGCATCATAAAAAAGCATTAGAACTTCACAGCAAGATGCAGCCATAGATGCAACATTTCATTATGAATATCTTTGACAGAAAGTCCTGTCGCCCAAAAATCTTCACAATAGCACGCTATTGTTCAGTGGTGCAATAGTCGAGCATCACCCACATTTTCAACACCATGTTTGTATGTGCATGCACATACACATGAAGACATTATCAGCCAACATATGCATGAAGATATTATCAGCCACAGAAAAATATCAAGCTAGATGGTTATGCCACATAATGACACCTTTATAAACTACAAACAACCATTTTTAAACTGCCTTATATTATTTTATCTTAGTTCTGCTCATGTTATCATGAACAAGGTATTTAAAATTGTAGTCATTTGTTTCATATCTGTCAAAACAAAAGTGGAAATGCAGCTGGATAGGACACTTGTTGATGCTACCACTAGAATAGCAAAAGTTATAGTGGGAAAACCATAGCATGAAAGAAATATACTTGCCCAAAGAGAAATATACACATGCCCATACTTGTGTCCTATCAAGGACACTCCAGCTTCACCATGAGTGCTCACACAACACAGGAAATGACAGTTGCTGGATGTAAGTCAGATACTCAGGTGGTATAGGGCATGGTGATGTCTGGGGATGTAACAAATTGACCTGGGCTCCCATATTAACACAGCCTGAAGTGGGCACCAGGAAATTGTCTTGGAGGTAAAGGCAGCTGGCATGATATAAAACACATCACAATATGGAGCTAGCACTATATACTTAATACATCTCAAGTGTAGAAAAGAGTGCTTTACTGTGATGTTTAATCCTTGGCACTTCTTAGAAGGACAGAATAAGTAGTGCTCGAGTGCTCTCATGCGCTTGTCAAACAACCAATTAAACTCTGCTTAGGCAGTACAAAATGCTATGGCTTGACTATGTATATCACTTTCCAGGAGGACATATTCTAAAGGGTATTCAGTATGGGCAGCTTGCAAACTATAACACAAAATTAATATCTGCAGCTAAGATTGAAATATACATACAAGAGTCTATTAGTTCTCACAAAAACTATCACAACCAGATTTTTTGCAGACAATGAATTCATACTCAGATATGGCTTTATATGCAAGTGATGCAGTGGAATAAGAGGAGGATATAATTTGTTGACAAGAAAGAAAACTGCACTTGATAATACATTATCTTCTAACAGCGAAAGAAAGAATGGTAAATATAAAGATAGGATGTCAAACTAGATGAGGGACTTTAAATTTGATTGAATAGAATAATACTAGTGATGACAATGGTGGAAATTGCGCTTATATAATTTGTACATGACAACTAGACAGATTATGGAATACATTATTGTGTGCATGGGGTACATGTTGGTTGTTTATCAATTTAACAGTTTGAACATTTTTTCATCAACAACATAGCAAATAATCTAGAGAGAACTAAGTAAATTCTAGCACATCAGGAGTAAGTACACGATAATGGTGCTGGATAGGACAGACATTGAGAAAACCAGTTAATAATATAACTAAACAGTTCTTTCTCTGTAACCAACAGAAATAGAGAGAGACACCTAAAAACACAGAGAATAGAGAGTTAAAGATGCGATGAATAATATGAGGAAGACATGAAGAGAGCTGCAGGAGAGGCAAAAGATAGGAGGACTTTGCATTGGTTCTCTGTTCCATTGGGAGTTGAAAAGCAGAAGAAAAGAACAATAAGACAAATAATCCAACTCATAACAATTATATCTTGTAAAAAACGTATTGCAAACTGCTGAGAATTCAGAATCTTTATCAAAATTATTTACTGATTGCAGTCTTGCTGTTTTTGTCCATGTTGTATTTTCTTACACAAATGTTGTTATTATAGGAAGAATGGAACTGGTTGAAATCTTATTACAACAATGTCATTGCCAAAGGACAAGAAGACAAAGTAAGTTTCTTATTGACTCTGGTTGACAATTTATCTTATGTGGTGGCTAAGTTTTTACTTTATTTCAGCATAGTTGAGTTGGGTTGTGTCAAGAACCAACATCACAGCACTCATGACATTCCCATATGCTCTCTGTCCTGTCCTCATCTCCAGCAACCAGCCAAGAGTCACAATACCAATGATACCAGTTGCAATCTGATTGCATGTCTGTTAGGCTGTTCCTCTGAGAACTGTCTTCCAGATCAATCTCTGGCAAACCATTCTCTAGAGCAGTGGTTCTCAACCATTTTTGGCCCGTGCCCCTCTTCACCATATTTTCAGAACGTCATTCCCCCCGTTATGTATTCCTACCTAAAAATTTGGCCCATCCCCCCCCCCCCCCTTTCACCATATTTTCAGAACAGTCATTCCCCCCCCCCTCCCCCCTTTTCGCATTTCCTACCTAAAAATTTGGCCCTTGCCCCCCTTCACCATATTTTCAGAATCTCATTACCCCCCCCCCCCCCCCCCCCCCCTCTTCGTATTTCCTACCTAAAAATCCCCCCTCCCGTCCCTACACAGTATACGTAATAATGGAAGCACATACTAAAACAAGTCTAGACGTCTACATAAAATGTGATTTGTGGGTCTACTTACTCTATAAAATGAATTTTAGACGGGTGAGACTGTCGTAAGTCTTCCTTACTTACTTTCGTGTTGTCCCTGGAGTGTGGGGAATCAACACTACATTTTTATTACCCCAATATTATTGTCCTAGAGAAACCACCAGACTCCGTCCACAAAACTCCGTCGGTCTGCAAACTCCTCTTTCGTACTCTCACTCACCCTTGTATCATGCCCCCTCTCACTTTTCCCCAACATAACATACTCCACAACTCAAGCTTTAACAAATAAATACAAAATAATTTATTAAACCAAGAGTATAGGTGTGAGAAGTGTGTGTGTGTAAAGTGTAGAATGTGTGTCGAATATTTCTATTGGGTGCGGACATAGACCAGGTAGCTGAAGAGCCCAGCCCTATCATCACAGAAAGGATCACACCATATCCTCATTCATTCCACGATGACCTCACCCAGGTATGTGTCCATCCTGCTAGATGTAGATTTCCACCGGTGGCTGTTTGATCACTCAAAAGAACTAGTCACAGTCCGACCCTAAATCCTGTCTGGATCACTCAGTTAGTATATGTCTAATTTGTTCTTATACTTATAACACCCTTGTCTAGTGAGGACACGAACATACTGTTTTTTGAAATAAATGTACTTCCTGTCTCAAGTGTCTACTGTTCACAAGACCATTGTTATACTAACTTCCTAATCAGTTTATACTGATTTATTCCCATGTGATGGGGAATAACTGTATCTCTTTGTTTGTTCACCTGTCGTGTAAAACATACTGCCCACTGGGCTTTTCCCAGGTGGTGTAAAAGAAATTCACTTTCTACTATTCTGTTCCCAAGTGATGTTTGAAACATTAATTTGACGATTGGTCTTCCTCCAAAATGGTGCGGAGAAAACAATTTCTTGTATTCTGTTAATGTGTGACGTTTGATAATCCCTCTTATGCTTGTTCCCGTAAACCCTTTTTATCATGGGCTAAGTGCAAAAGATGTTGACCAACTGCCTGCACCAAGGTCTCCATTCTCAGTGACTTGAGTGACCTAAAGGAACCTGTCAACGAGAGAACAACACATTTGGTGATAGCAACTGTCCCTGACCTCCATTGGGGGGGGGGGGGGGGGTGTCCGCCTCACTCAGATACATGACAGTGAACCAACTCTGTCATGGGCATAGGAGTTCTTCACACCTGTCTGCAGTGGGTTAAGATCAGGACAGAGCAAAATGTAAAGTGTAGACCCCCAGCAGACCTCACTGGAGATCCCATCATTGTACATTCTCCCCATCCCCAATCTTCCCCAATATCACCCCACTACACAATTCTCACTAGCAGAGCTAATTCTATTCATTACTCTAGCTAGTTTTACCGAGGCTACTGCTTATATTAACTAGGCCTAATTACACCATATGTTTACCTTATGCAACACAGCAGTGTCTTCGAAATCACATCTACATTTTGCCATGACAGGCACGTGTACAATTAAATCTAATTAATTTCCGCACAAGGTAGATATTTTTTAAATCCACTGCAGTGACAAACACGTCCATGCAAGTCAATCCTCAGAGTTACACTACTTGTAAACAAAGCATGTTTTTACCCAACAGCCTTGAGTGGCCACGTGACGTTCTTTTGATGTTAACAAAAGTGGTTCAAGGGCAGATTATCCATTTCTGAATAAATTCTCTCCCTTGGGTTTCATCAATGTCACAAGAGTAGATTATCTCCCCCTTTGGACAATCCATGCACAAGTCGCCTCCCCCTTTTTCAACATATGCCTACAATTTTCCCTCTTGTGGGGACTGTCAAAGACGATTTTCCTGTTTGATGTTGGCGACTTCCCAAGGTTAGCGGTGTCCTTGATCTAACTGGTAAACAACTGCAGCTGTGCATTCCGACTTTATTGTTTTTTCTGTCCCGGTTAAAAAACAAATGTAGCTTTGCACACAGGCCATGAATATGACCGTCTGTATTGTCATTATCTGGTTGATACACAGTGAAATCATGACAGAGACGAACAGAACCGTAAAGTATGAAGGGAAAAACAATATCAAGTAATCAGTTCTTGTATTAACGAAATCTTGAAATAATCTTCATTCCCCTCTGAATCTGAACACATGACCACCAAGTAAGCATGCTAGCCTCTGTGCTATCACCGCTCCCTGATGCTGATATATATGTATACCATTTTTAATGAGAATATCTCTTGTTGCATTGATAGGCAATGTTTTATTTAATTTCTAACTACTGGAGAGCGCAACAGTGTAATGTTAAAGGTATTGTGTTATGTTTGGTTATTGTTTTAGAAATCATGCTTACCAGTTCTGATAGACAAACAGTGACAGATTTCATATTTTATTTATTATGTTATGAAAATATTTAGATCATTTCAATCAATCAATCAATCATGTGCCATGCCGGAAAGCGCGGACAGACCTAGAAAAATTATGCTAGGTAGCCTAAGATGGAGAAATAATGTCAACAGTAGAAGCATAGACAGACCTAGAGAAATGGTAATATGTAGCCTAAGATGGAGAAATAATGTCAGCAGTAGAAGCATAGACAGACCTAGAGAAATGATGCTAGGTAGCCTAAGGTGGAGAAATAATGTCAACAGTAGAAGCATAGACAGACCTAGAGAAATGGTAATAGGTAACCTAGGATGGAGAAATAATGTCAACAGTAGAAGCATAGACAGACCTAGATAAATGATGCTAGGTAGCCTAAGATGCAGAAATAATGTCAACAGTAGAAGCATAGACAGACCTAGATAAATGATGCTAGGTAGCCTAAGATGGAGAAATAATGTCAACAGTAGAAGCATAGACAGACCTAGAGAAATGATGCTAGGTAGCCTAAGATGGAGAAATAATGTCAACAGTAGAAGCATAGACAGACCTAGAGAAATGATGCTAGGTAACCTAGGATGGAGAAATAATGTCAACAGTAGAAGCATAGACAGACCTAGATAAATGATGCTAGGTAGCCTAGGATGGAGGAATAATGTCAGCAGTAGAAGCATAGACAGACCTAGAGAAATGATGCTAGGTAACCTAGGATGGAGAAATAATGTCAACAGTAGAAGCATAGACAGACCTAGAGAAATGGTAATAGGTAGCCTAAGATGGCGAAATAATGTCAGCAGTAGAAGCATAGACAGACCTAGAGAAATGATGCTAGGTAGCCTAAGATGGCGAAATAATGTCAGCAGTAGAAGCATAGACAGACCTAGAGAAATGGTAATAGGTAGCCTAAGATGGAGAAATAATGTCAGCAGTAGAAGCATAGACAGACCTAGAGAAATGATGCTAGGTAGCCTAAGATGGAGAAATAATGTCAGCAGTAGAAGCATAGACAGACCTAGAGAAATGATCCTAGATAACCTAGGATGGAGAAATAATGTCAACAGTAGAAGCATAGACAGACCTAGAGAAATGATGCTAGGTAACCTAGGATGGAGAAATAATGTCAGCAGTAGAAGCATAGACAGACCTAGAGAAATGATGCTAGGTAGCCTAAGGTGGAGAAATAATGTCTGCAGTAGAAGCATAGACAGACCTAGAGAAATGATGCTAGGTAGCCTAAGATGGAGAAATAATGTCAGCAGTAGAAGCACAGACCTAGAGAAATGATGCTAGGTAACCTAAGATGGAGAAATAATGTCAACAGTAGAAGCACAGACCTAGAGAAATGATGCTAGGTGGCCTAAGATGGAGAAATAATGTCAGCAGTAGAAGCACAGACCTAGAGAAATGATGCTAGGTAGCCTAAGATGGAGAAATAATGTCAGCAGTAGAAGCACAGACCTAGAGAAATGATGCTAGGTAACCTAAGATGGAGAAATAATGTCAGCAGTAGAAGCACAGACGTAGAGAAATGATGCTAGGTAGCTTAAGATGGAGAAATAATGTCAGCAGTAGAAGCATAGACAGACCTAGAGAAATGATCCTAGATAACCTAGTATAGAGAAATAATGTCAACAGTAGAAGCATAGACAGACCTAGAGAAATGATGCTAGGTAACCTAGGATGGAGAAATAATGTCAACAGTAGAAGCATAGACAGACCTAGAGAAATGATGCTAGGTAACCTAGGATGGAGAAATAATGTCAGCAGTAGAAGCATAGACAGACCTAGAGAAATGATGCTAGGTAGCCTAGGATGGAGGAATAATGTCAGAAGTAGAAGCATAGACAGACCTAGAGAAATGGTTTTAGGTAGCCTAAGATGGAGAAATAATGTCAGCAGTAGAAGCATAGACAGACCTAGAGAAATGATGCTAGGTAACCTAGGATGGAGAAATAATGTCAACAGTAGAAGCATAGACAGACCTAGAGAAATGATGCTAGGTAACCTAGGATGGAGAAATAATGTCAGCAGTAGAAGCATAGACAGACCTAGAGAAATGATGCTAGGTAACCTAGGATGGAGAAATAATGTCAGCAGTAGAAGCATAGACCTAGAGAAATGGTTCTAGGTAGCCTAAGATAAAGTAATAATGTCAATAGATTTGATCCAGAACACCAAAGACAGCAGTCTGTAGAGATGCATAAATCCTTCAGTCATTTTTTCAGGGCACATGTTGATGATGGCAGCATGCACCACTTACAGGGTTTGTGTTGACAGCTAAGGATGTATAAAGATGAAGACTGAATTAAGTTAATGATCTTGTGAACAATTGCTGATATTAGGGAGATTTTAAACAATGTATTTATGACAGGATCTTACAAAACTAAGTTTGTGTACTATATATAGATTTTGGAATGTATTTCCAGAGCAAGTGCATTGTCAGTGCCAACCCAAGGAGAGATTCATTCACAGAGAAAATTTATATGAATCTCATTCGTCACAGGTAAGTTTTGTCAATTATACAACTGAAGGTAAAGAACAATCTTCATTGATTCTTATTTTCCTAGTCCTCCAATAGAGTAAGATCTAGTGGTCATGTTTGAATCCCCCTGAGGCAGGCATAAAAATGTATCTGGGCTCCAGGTTGACCCATATGGGTACTAGGACTTGTCCTGGGAAGTAAAGATGACCAGCAGGATACTGACCATATGACCTACCGACTGCGATATACAAATATGGGGCTAGCAGTGTTTTCTTCTGGTGCTTCAGCCACTGTTAAAACATCTTGCATTGCATATGTTGAATTTTACTTTTTTTAACAACGTTCTTTAGTGAAACCAGATTAACCTGCTTGCTTATTTACTAACTATCCATGCCCCACAGCCACATTTGATTCTGTGTAACACTTAAGTCTTTTCTTAGTTTCCATTGATAAAGATTTGAAATGTAATTTTCTTTCTATGCATTTATTAGAGTTAATTTCTAAGAAAAATGTTTGTGCACAAAGACCAAGAATGTATACGTTGAGCAAAGGCAAGATACAAAACCAAGAGCAACATTTTAGGACATTTTGAATGTGAATATGGTTGACTATCAGGAACAGAAATACATGGAAACACGCTATGGATGCATTTGAGAGCATATGAAGATCTTGAAATTTACTTGTAAGAAAGATACATTCATCCAGATGGATATGTAACTTCTGTCAGTTTTCTGCCTTTCCACATTCACAGCATTCCTTCTTGATTCATTTTCTTGGCATCCTATTTTGTTTCATTTTCCAAACTTCCATTTTTATTAAAATTTTAAATTCAAGTTGACGTTTGAATTACTGTTTGTAGATTGTGATATTTCTCTTTACATCTCAGCATTCTTGTGTGTGTTTTAAAAAAAAAAATGACTTTGGCCAAAACATTAGCTGTTATTTGTATGCATGTGTGTGTGTTTTGCTTAGCTTTCTAGTAATATGTTACTTTCACAAATTGTGTAATGGCTGCTTAATTTTATTCTTTTTACTGTATTATTTATTGACCATGGTTCTGCAGTGATTTAAGTTAAATGATACAAATAGTAATCATGAGTCAGAATTATCAACTTCATATCACAAAGATTACTTAACACAGAAAATAATTTAATTGTATTTAAACTGTTATTGTTTTAAATAATTACTTTTATTTTATCATCATTATTCACATTGTTTGTTTTGCTGAGAGAGAAGTTTTGGTATCCAGCCTTGGCTCAGAATTTGCCAGGTTTGCTAGCAGGATTGAAAATTGTTACAAAAACATTAAATCTAATATCATGTCTCCTGATCTCTTGGCTAGTAAGATGGGACACCTAGCTTTGTAAGATAAAAGTAAAACAGCAGAAGATTCTATGCACAATTAATGCACATTGTATTTCCTCTGGGATTACAAATGTCAAAGCGTAGACCATAAGACCACTGATCTGGTAAGATTGTTGCAGAGATGAGGGAGTGGAACCGTTACACAGTTAGGTAGAGCTTGTTACCTTGGATGGAATATGTTTAGAGGGGGTAAGCACACAAATGTCTGTCAAAGTTGTGTAAACTGACCCCTGAATTAGATGGGGCACATAACTAGATGTGATGTGCGTTCCTTGACAGAAGTTATTATTTTAATTATGATGATTATTATTATTTTGCTAGTTTTGCGGCGAGTGTTGAGGTCAGCCAGTGCACAGCTCTGGAAACTACAGAAAATAGATCAAAACACATTGAGTCTGTGTTAGAAGCACCAGAGGTATAGTTTGATATTTTATCTTTCAGACTGACATAATGTGTGACATGAAACTTGCATATCAATATATGATTCTTTTTTGTTGAGATGAGATTGTTTAGGATATATATTTATACTTGAATATGTATTTCTTTACTGTTGAAATTAAGGATATATTCCAGAATATGGAATACATTGTAGAGATTAGTTATTGAACACGTAATTCTTAACAAAGATTTAATATGGCTTGTTTTTGTTTGTGACATTCTTCTTGTTTCAGTTGTTTTACTGGACAGTGTCTCTATTTTATGTTTTTATTTGGTGTTTTGAAATTAGTCATCAAATAAAACTGGAAATGTTATATAAAAGTCACTTAGTAACAATTATGTCAGAAAGTCAACTGTTTTTTTTTTTTAAATATATATTTGCACAAGATTTTGTATAAAAAATATTTAGTTGTCTGATAATCATCATCAATGCCTTGCCAGTTGGTGTGGACAATCATGCTACTTCATAGTTCTTGTGATTCAGCAAAAATGTATAATTTCCTGAGCTATTATCTTTCCATGCCATGATGAAATGCTGTTAATGATCTTCTCTCACTGTCTTCCTCCATCTCTTTATCCATTATTTTTACAAGTTGTCTGCCTCTAGCTCGTAGGTCAAGAACATATCATGGTTTTTTCTGCCCAGGACATATAGGTGTGTGTAGAAATGAACTGGCTGATAGACTGGCTGCTGCCGCTGTTTTAGGCAGTGGGCTACTTGATAACAAGGCTGTTGTGGTGAAGGCTGTCTGGTGTTGATTGGAAAGTGCAGCAAAACAGACAGAGGATACACATTTGCAGAGGCTGTTCAGCAGGGAGTAAGCAGTGCATATGGGTAATGCTCACCTTGCAGGAGAGAATGAACATGTTTAATCAGGCTGCCTCTGACACTATCAGCATGGGAACTCTTCATTGGCTTCTGAAGAAGGGGACTGGGTGTGTGTGTGGAAGTATTTAAACTGCTATGTTGTTGTTTCTTGAACTGATGCTCTTACTCATTCAAGTGTTTACAGTATGTTAATTATTTTCCTCATAATGTGGCCTTAAATGTTTACTGCTTACTTCTGATGTTTGTTGTAAGTTGTATTTACGTCTTAGCCTCCTAAAATAATTTAGATTACTTATTTTGGCTGTCCGCGGTATGTTCAATATTGGTGTGTAAAGTCACATTTCAGTTGATTACATTCTCAGAATGAAATCTTTTTAATCCAACCTGCAGGATTTGAAAGGATTTCACCATGAGACATTATGGAAGTTTGAGGACATCAGCATGCTGATAGACAGTGACTTACCCATTTTTGGCAGTGGTGAAACCCGTCGGCCTTGCATTAGTTTGAGACTTCGAGATGCCCGTTCCCCACCTATAAATGTTCTCACAGGACTAGACTATTGGTTAGATAATTTAATGAGTAATGTTCCAGAAGTGGCCATGTGTTATCATGTCAATGGATTTGTACAGGTAAAATCAATTATGTAACTTTTATTTGTATGTGCGTGCGTGGTGTGGTGTGTGTGTGCACTTGCGTGCGAGCAAGCGAGTGAGTGAGAGAGAGAGAGAGAGAGAGAGAGAGAGAGAGAGAGAGAGAGAGAGAGAGAGAGAGAGAGAGAGAGAGAGAGAGAGAGAGAGAGAGAGAGAGAGAAACAGACAGGGGGGGGGGGTGTTTCTAAAGTATGTGTATGGAAGTCTCTTGGTCTTGAATATAACATGAATATTCTATGTTAACAAAATGAATATTCAATGTTAATAGCATGTATCTTCAGCAGTTCTTTAATGCTTTCATACACTACCACCGTATAACCTACAATTTTGCTATTGTGATTGTACAAGTTTCACTTAATTAAAATGTCTTTCCTTGCAATTATCATCAGCTGTCATGCCTCTAATATTCCCAACTTTGCTCATTATTGGAGATCAGTAAAGACAGAGAGAGAACATTTATCAGCCATTCAGTATAATATGGAAACATGTTTTCACTTCAGTTGTTATATTTTGTTGGAGATTCTTCTTCTTTTCGCCTGCCATTCTCCTGATGTTGCATAGGTTATCAGCCAACTCACACCAAGCCTTTTGTTGACTTGATGATTGGTTGGATTTTACAGAAAAATTGTCTATAGCATGAGGTAGCCAGTATCATGCCAACCCTCCACAATCACCTCTTAGGACAAGCATGGTAGCTTACAGTGTAACTATTCTTTACTGTCCTTATGGGCCCTTTAACACACAGGCGTCTATTTTTAGATTGTGAGATATGAAACATGGTCACCCACATGAGTCAGCAA
>JACEFZ010028497.1:335000-382500 GCA_014155875.1 Cepaea nemoralis
TGATCGTTCTATCTTGACCAGCTGAGATGTGGGTGACATTACAACAGTCTAACGTGTCTCGAAACCAGAGGAAGGCTAACCTCACTAAAAAATGCCCGCCGGAAGTCGGAAGTGTCGTCCTACGGGTGGCAAACTAAAAATTGACACTACGCATTTACGTCCGAGTGAAATGTCTCGTCCGAATGTCTCCCGTGCTAGGAACAGCTCTGACTACCTAGTTTCCGAATGCCGCTCTTGTTCGGAACAGCTCTGACTAGGTAGTTTTCCGAATGTCCGCCGTGCCTGGAACAGCTCTGATGGGTACAGGGACAAGCACACGTCCGAAAACTCGCTTAGTGGAAACCAACCGCAGAGCTGACTGGTTTGTGCAGGAACGGCCCAGGGCGAGCGAAATGCCCAATATATTGAAGTGAGGAATTAAAACAGCCATGAGCAGGACGTGACGATTCCCTCGGTAAACCCAGCACCAGAGCGTTATGTGCCGGCTCTGCAATTATGGAAGCCACCCAGGATGGCGGAAAATGCTATGGACTGTCCCTGCCTTCACTTGAGGGATGACCGTGTAGTCTTCGACTGTTCCAACTAGACCAGCTGAGATGTGGACGGTACCACAAAAGTGAGAGTCTCCCAGGATTGCTAACCTGGTCAAAAATGCACGCTAAAAGTCGGATGTGTTGGCCTGAGGGTTTCGACCCGAGGGTGCCTAACCAGACACACCGCAATCACATCTGAAAAAATCACTCCGGATGAACGCAAAGAAGAAGAAACATTATAGTAATGTTAGAATGATATTCTTCTTCGTTTTGTTCTTTCGTTCACTTGAAATTGTCTTTATCTCCAGTGTTGTCTCTTTTATATAAACTTTACCATCGTTCACTCAGTGGTCCTTAGAGTTTATCCTCCACTGTTGTTTCTCTAGGCCAGAAGGTTTGCCTAGATATAACATATTTAGGGCAGACTTGGAATATGTGATAATAAATGTTAGTCATATGTTAAAGGGAGCCCCAATGGCACAGTTGCTAGTTGACCTCTCAGGTCAATGTCAATCTAAACTAACATGGACACCAGGAAATGACCTGGGAAGTAAAAACAGTCAATGAGATGTTGACCATGTCACTCATTTAGTACTGATTGGTCTATAAAACTGTGAGGTTAGAACCATATACCTACTCTTCCTCAAGGCATGTCAAAGAGTCCTAGATAACTCAAGTCTACATCAACAATAAGGCCAGGTCAACTTGTGTTAGAGTGATGCTTTGTTTTTATGTTCAAGGTGAAAATGATGACATGGTTAAACTATACGATCTGACCGACTACTGCAAGAATGAGATTTCTGAGGGGGACAACCCTTTTACTGTTCCTGTTGGTTTGCTGTGCCACCGAGTGGGTAAGAATCTAATCAGGACGAATCAGAGAAGAACTGCTGATGTCAGAGCTATGTTTGAAAACTGTGTCCGGCTGCTAGATGAGAACAAACATGCTCAGGTAGGTATCAGTCTCTGTATTAAAGTCACTGCCTGGACATGCTATTAAAATGTATTATATCGGGTTATAAGTCGAGAGGTCTTTTAAAAGAGGATTAAACTTTTAACCTGGAAAAATTAATTCACATGGAAATCTGAAATCCTAATCCTCTTCAAAGTACACTACTTGGGACTTTACACACTTCTTCCAGCCATTGTTGGAAATATTTCAGGAAGGCTTCTTTCTGGCTGGAGTAAAGTATGGCTTCTCATGACTCAAATCGGGCCCCTTTCAGTGGCATTTTCATCTTGGGGAACAGCAAAAAAATCACAAGGAGCCATGTTGAGAGAGTTGGGAGCATGATGAAACAGTGGAATATTCATTTTAATCAATCAAATCTGAGTCAGATGCGAAGAATGAGCTGGTGCGTTGTCATAACGGAGCTGCCAAACTCCCATTACCTCTGTTCGTATCTGATTCAGACTTTCTTAATCCAACATAATATTCTTAGTTTTAGACTGACTTACCTGATAATGATGAAGTAAAGTATCCAGTTGCATGTCACTAAGGCATATTATGAATATGTTAGACACACATTTTCCATAATCCAATGGTACCAAATTAGGGGGTAGGATATGGTTAGTATTTTGGTAGTCATGTTTTATTTCTCAAATAAATCTCTAGCAGTGATCTTATTACTGATATTTTGCTTTTAATTGTATTTGGTAACTGTATGCGTAGAAATCTTGTCCTCATTTATGATTCATTCCTATATTTTCTGTAAAACATCTACAGGTGTGTGCTGAAGCACACTTCCACTTGAGTGACCTGTGGGTACCTGACAAGTCTGTCAATGATGTGTGGCAAGAGAAAGGAAAAATATCTGATCCAGTAAGTCTTACATACATGAGTCTGTTTAAACTTTTAGTGTGTCTATTTATTTTTGTTAATTAAATGACTGCTAATTATTCTTATTGTTTGTGGGTATTATTGAATGCTTTCTTTGCTTTTTCTTCTGTTTCTCCACATCTGCATGACACTTCACTCCTCTCTGTCATCTGACATTTTAGTGAAGTTAATGTTGCTTATATTGTCATTTGTTGCATAGCTTTTAAACTTTCCACGTACATCTTTCTTCGTCTTGCCGTTACGGTTTTGATGAGTGTTCTTATAACACCTTCATTTGCCAGTAGTTCAGCTTTTGTTTCCTTCTTTGTCCAAAATATTCTAAACTTTCTTCTCAAATGATACTTGTCTACCTTTTTTTTAAAAAGTTAGCTGCACATCGTTTACAGGATTCTGCTGTTTGCGATTTCTTGGCAAGTTTACATTCAGTACTTTGCCATTGCTTTCTGAATGATCGGCACTCATGCCATTTTATAAAAACTAACACAAGGCGGTCTGCTTCCAAATCACCCACAGCTGTGTTTTGAACACGATATGCAGTATTACAAATTGTGTCCGTGATCCCTTTACCACAGAGCCAGCCAAATGATACTACTAATGCTAGAAAATATAATCTGTCATACAATCTCATGGTAAAAATGTGTGAAAGAGAAGTGATGTTATGAGTTTGTTTTTATTCAGAGTAGAACAGAAAATAATATGAGACCCATTTGGTCAGAAGCTACCAGAGAGAATTTTGTTTGCAATAATAAGCAGCAAAGTTACTATTCATCTACTGTAAACAAATACATTTGACAAGATATATATATATATATATATATATATATATATATATATATATATATATATATATATATATATATATATATATATATATATATATATATATATATAAACAATAAGACAGCATAACTATATTCAGATGCATTTATTCTTCTTCTGCTCTTTATCTCACATTGTGGCCTATGCCCTCAGGCCAATCCCACCCTTCGCTATCTCTTTCAGTTGTCCCAATGTCTTCCCCATATTATTCAACTCTGTCTCTTAATTTTCTTCTCCTTGGTTGTTTTGTCTCCCTCCATTTCATTGGCCTTGTGCGTTATAGACAAAGGAGTGTCTAGTAATATAATTGTCAGGTTTTCTTAGTGTGTGTCCTACTCCCCAGCACCAGTGTCTTCACTTCACCTATTGATTCACTGGTATTTGTTTAGTTCTCTCCATGAGCTCCAAATTCGTGATTCTTTCATGCCAGTTTAGTCCTTCTATTCTATGCAGGCACCAATTAATGAATATTTGTAGTTCATTAGTAATTGTTTTTGGAGTCTCTGTGGTGAAGTTGTCAAGCCACATGCCTCAAGCTACAAAGGTCATGGGTTCATGTTCAGACTCCACTGTTCTGTTCATGAGTACAGATTTTTCTGGAGCTAAGGAGGACATGCTCTGTGTGATGCCCTCAGTAGGCAGCTCTATGTTGGCAGGCCTTAGGATAAATGACACATTCATTCATTACACAACAGTATGAAATGAAATCATTTGTACACTCCACCAGTGGAAAGTACATGTGTTGTACTGTAAAAAAGACATTTTTTTTGGACGTACGCTCACTTTGAACTCAAGCGTAGTCCATACACACCATATTTAGTAGTGCTGGACTGAATTTTGCATGTGGATTAGCTTTCCATATTAACAGTGTCCCTTGCCATCAGGCGAACTCACTCTGACTTCAGAGGTACCTGTAATTTACGTCCCCAAGTCAAGGATGAGAGGTCAACATTTTAGTCCAACTGTCCGGTGTAGGGGTTGAAACTCTTACCCCGGCATCAGCACACTGGATGTTTAAGAACTCATGTTCTAATCCATTCAGCCATGCTTACCTCCATGTAAACATTTGGATCACTTCACGTTTCCTTCCACACATTCCACATAGTGACAGTATTGATGATTTTGAGAAATTTGTTTGTCTGTGTTTCTTCAGAATTTTCTATTATGAAAACATTTCATCATAAGTAACTTGTTTTTCTTAGAATGGCTATGGTGAATAGACTGTACATACCTATAAGATATCTTAGATTTTTCTATAAGACTTCAACTCATCCGTGAGTGAGTTTGGAGGAAAGTCAGCAGACATCAGCACCATTGCATCATCGTCATGTAGCCAAAGTAGTCTTCATAATGCTGTTTATAATCATAAGTCTACATAATGCTGTTTATAATCATAAGTCTACATAATGCTGTTTGTGGGGCTGTTTTCTTCTGTGTTCAGATCCTGCAGATCATTGGGATACTAGGTTGTCTTGCTCTGATCACCATCTTCAGCAATATACATAAGTGTAGCAACGTTGCAGCATGTCGATACTGTATCGTTGTCTGACCAGGATTTCTTGTGTCTGCCTCTTCCCTGCTTGCCTGAAACTCTGCCCTGGAGAATCACTTTCAAGGCCAGCTCTAGTCTTATCTTGATCTCTTTTCCTGAACTTCCATATTTACATGTCATAGACTGGAATAATTTTCAAGTACTCATTTATTCAACTGTATTGCCCTTCATCCAGATGTTGGTTATTTTATGTTATTTATTGCAGGGTTATCTTGCCTTTATTGTAGCTTAAGTGATAGGGAGACACACAGTCTCATAATTCCCCAACATACTTTTTCGATGGTTCAAAATAAGCTAGAGGTGATTTGGAAGCAGGCTGTATTGCTTTGATTTCAATGATATGAGGCATCAGTCAGTCAGACAGTAATGGCAAATTACTAACTAACATTGCCTAGTAAAATCACAAAAAAGCCAAATTCTGGGGTTGACTGCAGCATCCTGTAAAGGATATGCAGCTAAAAATTTTTAGTCTAAAATATGTGTGTAGTGTTTATTGATAAATATCAAAACGTCACCCTTGTGTATTTTAGAGTTAAAATGAAACAGATAATCACTACTAATATGTATTCTTACATGTGTACATCATTTCAGCCCTCAGATCTGTATGATGAGGATGAGGCAGGTTCGGATGATAGCTCAGGTCAGGAGCAACAAGCTGACAAAGCTGAACTTACGCATGAAGACACCAGCAAAAATATAAAGTCTCTGAAACTTGAGGAGGATGAGAGATCAGCAAATGAAAAACATCAAGACAGAGACCAGTCAAGTAATGCCGTGGCTATGAAAGAACTTTTTGTAAGGGGAATGATCAAGCGGAAGGCGTGGAATATAGTCCAAGCATGCTGCATTGCAGGATCCACCGATGAAAGATGTACAATTGCACTGTCTCATATACGCAAGGTAATGTATATTTGTTGGTTATGTGCTTTGAAATACTGAGATTCCAAGATATGACAAAATAGTTTTTAATTTGTCTATAAATTTAGTCTTTTAACTTACACAAGTTAGTTAGTTAGTCGACAGATCATCCTCATTGCACATCAAACCATTCAGTCCATAAGTGCTCGGATCCCCTCCTCAGCAAATCCCGCAGTGTGTAGCGGCTAACGACGTCAGTTCTGTGTTGGTTTATCAATCTTCTTTGGCTTCCTGCGTAGTGTTCTTGTTTGGCCACCCCTCTTTTAATTTGCTGTTCTCGCAGTCTGGCCATGGTTGTAGATTCACAGTCATCACTTGGTTCACGCAAAAGTCTTACTTCTCGTAGAGCATTCAGAATGTCAGCTTGGTCCATGGCGCGTCCGCCCTCCACAGTAGTAGAGACTTCCGGTTTCAAGATGGCGACGGACGGTCGGGTTGTTTTGTGATCGTTAACTTTTTCGCGTAGGAGATGGATTTATTCATCTCCTGCGTGTAATTTGTGTGCCAGGATGTAAAACCAGGAGTTTCTACTCAAGATCTGCGCGGATGCTATGGAGTTTCGTGCATCCTTGAGTAACTTACACAAGGTGGGGAGGTACTTTTTGGGAGTCAATTTGTTTTAAAAGTTTGCTGGCTTTGAATTCCAGCATTGTCCATACATGTGCTACTACTTCTAATGCAGTGGACTGATTTTATTGTGTGGATTAGCTTTCCCTATGACCAGTGTCCCTTGCCTTCAGGCAAACCCACTTTTTTTTCTTTAGAGGTGTTTCATGTGTTAATTGTGGTAGCTTTTACCACACTGTTTGAGTTTTGTTCTGGTTATCATTTAAACATTTTCTCTCTAAGTAGTCAGTTAGAGCCGGGCTCCCTGGTCTAGGGGTTACACGACTTTATCCGTAATCCCTGTATACTCTCGTGATTAACGTGACGTGCGCAAGAATTGGTAGCGGTTCTCTCTGCATCAGTAACTTAAGGGGTATGTGAGCCGGTCGCTCAGAAAGCAATGGCACACTACTGAGCATAATCTTACCAAGAAATCAACAATCAGCTGAAAGATGCTATGTTGACAGTGATGTCATGTAAAGGATATGCGAACAAAAAAAAAAGTCAGTCAGAAACTGTAGTTTTTAGAAAGATGCAAAAATGTGCAATAAATTGATAACTTAGCAGTAACAATACATTTAAAGAGAAAAATCCTGCACTAATTGTACGAAATGCTGATTTGTACGCACTATTTTTAAAACTGAGGTTATTCCATGATTTATGGAACCTACATGATTTTAGGGACTTGGTCATGTCACATCTTTATGCTGTGGGAATATTTGAATGTCTTAACATTTCCCACCCCTACAACAGTATCTACTGTGCTGAAAATGGACACTGCCTAGCCAATGTCGATTTCAAGGTGAAAAAAAGAAGATGAAGAAATCCACAGTAATGAATATTTTAACTGTTCTCGAAAATGACATGTTCTCTTACAGTCCTTGTGAAGTTTTAAATGATAATATTTTCAAAGCTATACAGCTGACTTTGTCCTTATATCTTTCATCGTCCTGCGATCTATTTGCAGATGACTGCACAGTATATACAAACGCTACTGATTGTAATGTGCTAGAATCGTCTTTGCAACAGGAATTAAATAGTGTTGTTAACTGGAGTTATGCAAACCAAATGCAAATTAACATTCCTAGAACAAAATCTATGTTAATAGCAACCAGGCAAAGACTTCAGACTCTAAACTCACAGAGGACTCTTTCAGCTGCATATTGGTAGCACATGTGTAGAAAGTGTAAATGAGCACAAAGCACTGGGTCTTATCATTGATAGAAATCTAACCTTTAATTCCTATATTCATGCTCTAGTTAAACAAATAGCCAAAAAAAAGTATACCACCTTGTCAAATTAAATATTTCCTTGATGAAAATACAAAAAAGATGTTCTATACTCCCCACATATAAACACATATTGACTATTGCTCCACAATCTGGGATGGATGCTCCAAATCAATAACAAAACGCCTTTATTCACTCCAGAAAATATGAGTGTATTTAATTAATGGGAAAAAGCTTACCAACAATTCTAACCTACATGAACATCTTCAGTTACTGCCACTCCACAAACGCTTACTTTTTAATAAGGCCAAACTAATTCACAAAATCCTATTTCAAAATGCTCCATGCTACCTTTGACCATTGTTTAAAATATAATGCAAGACATAGCAAACGACTAAGTATATACTTCATGTCTCTAAACCTTGGATAGACTTATACAAAACAAGCTTAGCATACTAATATGCTGCTCAGTTCTGAAACAATCTTCCACAAGAAATCATAGACACCACCAATCACTATACATACAGTCGCAACCTGTTTGAACACTCAGTAAAAACTACATGCCCCCCCTAAAAAAAATAATAAAAATGATCTCAAACAGCAACTAGTATAATAAATATTCCCATATGCATGGTATGTTACACCTGCCTTAGGTAATTATAATGGCCATGTTAAAAATTGCTTTAGTGAGTCATGTGTTATTGATTATTTTCCATGTATTTTAATGCATATCGTTCCATAATTGTCTAAGATTAGCTTCATAAGAGATGTATGAATGAAATAACGTGTGAGAGGAAAGATATAAGAAGGGCAGAATGTCAGACGGGCCTCCGTGCCCAATTCTTAACCCTTTGAAAGGTTTTGTTTGTATGGTCGTTACTGCTGTTGTAGACTTGAGTTAGTTAGCCAAAGCTATACAGCTTGTCTTACTGCTGTTATTGAGTTAGCTAGTCGGAGCTATAGAGTTTACTTTTTTTTCTAAGATTGTTATCTTTCATTGAAGAATGTCATGTCTGGATGTTCACCCAGAAGTCTGGTCTGTATGAAACTTCAAAGATTTCATTTCACCATAAATTCAACTTTGGGAATGCCCATCAGCTTTATCTTGGGGCAATAATCTGGGATTTTCCCTATTATTTCCACGTCCATGTCAGAGAATTCCTCATTATGTAGCAG
Organism: Cepaea nemoralis; assembly: GCA_014155875.1. Classification (NCBI taxonomy): domain Eukaryota; kingdom Metazoa; phylum Mollusca; class Gastropoda; order Stylommatophora; family Helicidae; genus Cepaea; species Cepaea nemoralis. The sequence goes on from JACEFZ010028497.1 coordinate 343,674, forward strand.
GTCCTTTGCAGAATTTCACTCCCATCATGGCTCACCCGTAATACTCTGTCCCTTGTTTTGTGTATTTTCAGTTCCAAGATGTCTTTAATGTCCCGTGTCCACCTTTGTGCTGGTCAGCCCGTGTATCTTCTATTGACCCTTGCATCTTCTTCTAGAAACCATGCTTTCCATTACTGTTCTTTCTAAACAATATTTAATATGGCCAGAATAAGAGAGTAACCTGCTATAAATATTCAATTGTGGATAGCTTTTCTAGTTTTTGCTGCTTGCTAGTGCAGCCTGCTTGGTACGATTCTCTACTGCAGAGGCATTTTTAATATATGCCTTGTGCACATGGGACCTGCTATTTTTTCACTTTCCAAAAAGACCAGGCATCGAGTGCAGATCTGTTCATATAACTGGGGAAAAAACAACCATGTTTTTAAGTAAACAAATATATTTTGTTTTAAAATTTAGTAATTCAGCTTTTCATCAAAGTTTTTGTAAATCTGTAATATTTAAACATGTAAAGTTATTGAATTTTGGAACAATACAAAGACTGCTATTTATTTGACTGTAGTATTGTGTATTTCATTTTCTCAGGGGTTGAACTGTGTAGACAAAGATCAGTCTAAGGGCAAAAACATTGGCTTGGTGGAGACTCAGAGAACATGTAGTCCGTCAAAGGCTATCCCTTTGCATTATGCCCCACTCGGCAAGAAACGAGGAGATAGAGACGAAAGACCCAAGGAACCAGAAGGCCCTCAAAGATGCAACCCATTTACACCAATACCTTTACACTATGCTTCTCTGCAAAAAGCAAACGGAAGCTCAGTAGATGATGTATCCTGTGGCATATCTGGGGATAATGGGACTGGTAAAATCTCTCCAGTAGGTTATTCAGACAGGTCTGGCTCTAGTACTGACTACAGCACCGGTGAAGGATTTGCTGGTTATACAAGTACCACTGAGGAAGAAGACAAATCCAGGTCCTGGCATTTTGAGGCTAAGTTCCAGCTCTTGAAGAAGGCAGCTATTACATACTTTGTTTTGGCCAAGGAGTTTTATGAGATAAAGAAGTACGGACATACATTACGACACCTACGATATGCAGTGCACTGCTATGGTGAGTTTTCCTAGAGTGAATGTGTGATATATTTTAAGATATCTTTGATTGTGATACTAAGTAAACAGGCTGAATGGTTGATTATAATCTAGAATTGACATCATAGTGGGCAGTAGATTCATCTAAGTGTTGGAGAGATAACACAGCTGTATAACTTAATCATTCGTGCTATAGCCACCCACTGTGGACATTCTGAAGCATTCATAGCCTGGGAGTGGCACGGTGGTAACTTCTGTGTAGGGTGTCTCAGTTATCCACAAAAGTGCTACAGTGGCTGGCTCTAGCTCCATTCTCATACTGGAAAATCATTGTACAGCTATGATGTCATCCAAATCTGGCTATCTTACCATTAAGGATAGTCAGTGGTGTGTATACTGAAATCATTCTTTCCATAATTACACTTCTGTTTCCATGTTGCTATGTAAATACAAATAATGAAATGATATATTTTATCAAGCATATTTTAAGTGACAAGAAAGCTAAACTAGATCTTGATTAGTTCTTTTTTATTACAAACATATACAATTTCTAAATAATGTAAACATTTTCAAATAAGAGGAGTTTGAAAACAATCTGCCTGTAAAGCATAGATTCTCATTAGAGGCATAAAAAAAAGTAATTAAAAAACACTCACCATACATCATGAACTCTGGGTTCACTTCCTGATAGGGTGCTCTATTATATGTTGTTTCAAATCATTCATAGAGTCTATGCAGTTGCTGAAAGAGAACTCCCAAGATGAAAATCAAAACAAGGAACTATTTTTGATGCTGTTGTATCTTGCTGCCAAAGCACGCTTCTCCATGCACACAAACTGGCATTCCTGTCACAAAGACTTTGAGGAACTAGAGGAGGAAGAGGCAGCCATCCTGCATTCAGCTCAGTCTGTTTTGGCAACACCTAGTGAGTACACATTTTGTTACAGTCAGTTTTAAATATGCTGCATGCTATGAAAATAAGTATACATACACCAGGTAATCAATGAAGATTAGCATCGGTAGATTTTTCTTGATTATGGAATGCACTGAAATATCAATGCAGCGTGGTGAGATATTATGGTGGAGCTTTACAGCTGAATGGAGGGGCAAAATCATCACACAGCAGAGTGGATCATTGTCAAGTACAGCATCCATCATAAGAATGGAAATAAGAGGTGGTCACCGGAGCTGTTTAGATGAATTTCTCTTTCTGATACTCCATTCGATAAGACAGTCATCATAAATGACTTGCAGTGCTCTGGAATATTCAGTCTATATATTTCTAGAATGGGTAGTACAAAGATACATATACCAGAGTTGAAGTGGCTCTATTGTCCAGGCCATGGCAGTATACATGGTAATGTCAGTTTTCTGGCTTCTGGGGCACCTCCATGGAAAACACTGAAGTGAAGCATTGGTGACATGCTAATCCCTATAAATGGTGACTTGTTGCAGCGAAACAGACGTCGATGACCACATATGGCTGCTTTTGATGGAATTAGGAGTCCAGTTTGTCACTAGCAAGAAGGATAATGATAGAGGATGGAATAGATGCATGCATTACAATTAGCTATTCGAACTATGAATATCCATACTCTTTGACACCTTCTGAGGGTGATGGAACACATATGAGCACATCCCCAATGCTGTGGCATCAGTGTTGGCTGTTCTTCTTTAAGAATGGGTTTGCATGTATTTTCTATTGTTTGGGTCAGATTATTTCAGCTTTTTTTGGTATTGTAATGGCTTAGTTGATCATCTTTCTTTACTGGATTGTCATTTAGATCATTTAGTTGTCCCTGATACATTTTTTTTTGCTTCAGCTTTATTTCTCAAAAAGACTAGCTCTGAGAGAAGTCCACCTAAAGTTTGTATGTAGCAGTGGAAATCTTCTGGCCTTGATTCTCCCTCTTTCTGGACTGGTCTGATTATATGGATTAAGCTTTGCATTTTTGAACAGCCAGTCAGTTTCTTGATCTGGATGTCAGTGTGGAATTTGGCTGAGAGAACCCTGAACACATCCGTTAAGACTATCCTACCTAGAGAGATCTGCACTGCCAAATGTGGCCAAATGGTGCAGAGCAGATTCAGATATGAGCTCCCCTCACTGACCTGTACACACTGAACACATCTGTCAAGACTATCCTACCTAGAGAGATCTGCACTGCCAGATGTGACCAAATGGTGTAGAGCAGAGGCAGATATTATGAGCTCCCCTCTCTGTCCTGTACACACTGGACACATCCATCAAGACTATCCTACCTAGAGAGATCTGCACTGCCAGATGTGACCAAATGGTGTAGCGCAGATTCAGATATGAGCTCCCCTCTCTGTCCTGTACACACTGGACACATCCATCAAGACTATCCTACCTAGAGAGATCTGCACTGCCAGATGTGGCCAAATGGTGTAGAGCAGATTCAGATATTGTGAGCTCCCCTCACTGACCTGTACACACTGGACACATCCATCAAGACTATCCTACCTAGAGAGATCTGCACTGCCAGATGTGGCCAAATGGTGTAGAGCAGATTCAGATATTGTGAGCTCCCCTCTCTGTCCTGTAGAAGATGGTGGACTTCGTCCTGGCAATATGGCTGCAGATATAGCCTGATCTATGACTTAAATACTGTAGAACAAAATAGTTCTCTGGTCCCTTCATCTTTATGTGTGTCATCTGATCTTGTTAAGCATCTCCTATTTGCTTGTGTGTTATTTTTTATTTTTTATTTTTATTTGATAGTGTTAGTACCGTGGATTAGTTCATGTGTTTTGAAATTGAAGTCACTGGATTCCAACATTCACCATCCAGTAGAGGTCCAAGGTTGTTTCTTACTTGTCAGTCTATAACTGGTTTGCTCTTGGGGTGCTTGAGGTTGCCTGTCAAATATTTTTGTGTTCACTATGCCTGCTTGATGCTATCACAGTCAGTGAAAACATGTACAACTGGTACCATTAATAAATATGTAGGTATTCATGTAAGATGATGGGGGAGATGTAGAGGACACACTAGATAAAAGCATAAGTCAACTCAAGAACAGTCATCACAGCACTCAGGACATCCATATGCCCTCTGTCCTCATCTATCTTCAACAACCAGTAAAGAGTCCCAATATTAATGGTACCAGTTGCAATCTGATTATATATCTGTCTGGCCTTTCCTCAGAGTACTGAAAAGTTGGTTGGATTCTGGGTCACTCTCTAGCACACCATTCTCTCCAGACAAAGATGGTATATGTGTTCTTCCACAAAAGCATAATTGAAACTATGTCCTCTTTCTAGTGCTGTACTTTGTCTTTTACAAGTCTCAGTTAATAACCATTAATTTCATTTTTGGTATGTAAAACTAGCTCCTTGGACATTATATGTCAGAAAACTAGTGTTAATGTTTCTCAATGTGATTATACATGTAAAATTAATATTACATTATTAAATTTGAGAGCTGGTTGTCAATTATTTGTGCTAGAATATGTGAATTATACGCTGATGTTATTATTTTTACTTTATCTTGAAGAAAATGCCTGGATTTATGAGTGGCCAAGCAATCAGGAATCAAATCTCCTTGCAGCCAATGAGGCATATCAACAAGCCTTTAAGTTGCCCATCTTAGAGAAGAAACCACAGTCGTTCAGGGTTCTAATGAAGAAAAACTATGCAGCTTGCATCATGACATTAGGTTACACACAGCTGGAGATCTGTAAAGAGAAAGTCTGCAGTAAGTAGATACGTTAAATATGATAAATCCACTTCTCAGCATAGTTAGAAAAATGTGACAGTTAGAAGTACTAATATTTGTTATTATTAGCATTCACATCTTCATTAACTATCATTAGCCACGGACAGTAGTAACACTTCATTCGGTTGGAAAAATAATAAAATAAAATATTGTAACTTATCCATGTTTCAAATGTAATAAATTAAAATGTGACAAACTGCAGCTGAAATTATTGGAAATAATTACACCAGGAATTAAGTGGGGAGGTGTCAGCAATGGATGTTATTGAGGGACAATTAGTCAGATAGGAGTCACATGGTTCATTCATGTAATAACACAGCTTCAAGGCATCTTAAACACAAAGAGCATTGACATTTTCATACAATGAGGCAGACCCAGCAAATGACAGATCAGTGAAATAGCTGAGGGGAAAGACGACATACAACTTAACCCTTTACAGGGCAGACGCTTGTCCATTTTGTAGCCCTGAACGGGCAAGATTTTTTCAGGTTCTGTAAAAATTTCGGGTCGCGTTAGTAAAATCATCACAAATAAGGTGTTAGTCAACCGATTTTAGTTAAATAAACAACACAATGAAGGGAAAAGCATGCAGAATATGTTACTCATGTGATTGTTGCCGGTAATCCATATATGAACACAAATATTTACGAAATACGGCATGTTGTTTGTGATTTTTTGTCATCTATACGGCAATTTACAAACACATTTTCAGAATCATAATCACTTTCTTTAAAGTCCGACTCACGACTGCTAATGCAAAGTAACGCTTTGCACTGATATCTAGCTCCGATTAATAATCAACTTCGTGCCCTTTAATGTCATTTAAATTGAACATAGCGAAATCTCGGCTATCACTTATAGAATCGCCGAAATCCATTTTGAAAAACAGCGTAAAACTCCCAAAAACTATCAAAACAAGTCCGTAAAAGTCTGTTCAAAGTCATTGTAGCGCGTTTACAAATGGCGGCCACGTTGTCAAGCTATGGGCGAAAGTGAAAGTAGCCGACGGAAGTGTCGGAAAGCCGAGAGATCGCGTTTTTACAATGCATAATAGTATCGGCCGGAATCGGACGTTACGCTCGTATTTAGAGACCGGCCGGTAACGGACGCTATGCCTTGTAAAGGGTTAATGAAGGTTTTGTCCAGAAATTTCTTTCTAACATGATGCTGAGACATAACAGGTGCAGTGGAAAGAAAAATAATCTCATCATGATATCAAGTCATGAAACTACATTCATGATATTGCTTTGAATAAGAGAAGTTTTGAGGGAAGAATATCGTGGACCAAGAAGAAGAAAAACACTGCCATTCTACCAGATCTGAACTTCAAAGAAAACTCATAAATAGAATATCTTGGTAACTGAAGCCATACTAAACGTAACAGTGGCAGTGAAAGAACAGAGATGGTGGAATGATTTTGGAAGAAGACCTAGGAGTTGACCAACATGAAGATGGACACCGGACATTGCAGACATCTTGGACATGAGGGTGCATGAGTTAAGGGAAATGGCTAGTGTTGGAGACACTTTTCTACTGATAGCAACATTCCGCAAAAGACATGCTGCATGATATGGAACAAGAAGTTAGATATAGCAAGCAAGGATGCTGGTCACCTGGCTTAAAATAGCCTTGTCTTAGTGATATGAAGTCCTTAGTCTTCCCTAATCTTATATAAGCATCTTCAATGTCATTAGCTCAGACTTATTATGGTTTGTGTTTGTTGCTTTGTCAGAGAAGGACAGCTTTGCAGCCATCCAGCCTGTGTGGAATAAAAGTCTAGTCAACTTTCAGAAAGCCATCAAAATGTTTGAAGGATTTGGTGACAGAAACACAGCAGGGCACAACTGTGTGAACATAGCATACTTGTATGTTCTAGCTGCGGCAGCCGTTGTTAATGACTCACCAGCTGAGTTGTTTCCCCTACAGGAGAAGGAATATTTATTGAAGGTAGTTTTTATGTGTTGTTGCTTTTGTTATGTTCTAGGAATATAATATTTCACTTCAGAAAAGCCAGGTTGTTCAGAGTGTCAAAAAATACATAACTAAGCAATAATTAAGAAATATGTATCTTATGATAAGCATTGACTAGGAGAATAGTATCTAATTGTACATTCTAGCTGCGGCAGCCGTTTTTAATGACTCACCAGCTGGTTCCCCTACAGGGGTAGGAGTAGTTATCGAAGGTAGTTTATGTGTTGTTGCTTTTGTTATGTTCTGGGAATAGAATATTTCACTTCAGAGAAGCCAGGTTGTTCAGAATGTCAGAAAAATACATAACTAAACAATAATTAAGAAATGTGTATCTTATAATCATTGACTAGGAAATTAGTATCTTTTGATAAGCATTGACTAGGAAATTAGTATCTTTTGATAAGCACACACAGGCACTAGCCATATCCTGTCTTTTGTAAGTGAACAGGTCAGTGGATATATAGAGCTCACTGACACATCCATATGTGAACATATTATTGTAAAGAAGTAAAGGTACCACTTTTCTGTTTGATATTATTTTTCAGGTGATAGAGTGGTATGAGAAGGGTCTCGGCAAATATGAAAAAGGTGAGAAGATGGATTTATATAGGGAGACCATTAATCACAATATGAGGATGCACTACCAGCAGATGGCACAGCGTTACTTCACTCTGCCCACTGGAAAGATCACAGAACAGGTGAGACGTCCACGACTTTGCTGTGTGTTTTAACATTTGTAAATGGTTGGTTGTTTGCTTGGTTGAGAACCCCAATGTATCAAGTTGTTCTTGTGGGAGGCATACACTTCTTCTTCATGGTACAGCAACTCAGTGGAGACAGGCCAAGCAGTTCAGTGTGGCACATCCCTCCACTAGTGTGAATTCCGTCTAGTGTCCACACTGCCCAATAACCTTCTGGGATCATATCAGCCTCGTCAGTCATCTTCATATTCAATATAAAATAACACAAAGTAATGCAGCTTTTCAGAACAGAATTACGAAACACAGGACATAGCGGCAACTAGCCTTCATCAGCAAACAAATACATAGACAAAATACAACATATAGTCACAGAGAAGACCTTCCGGTGACTACATTAAGGCATAAGGACGGGATGAGAACAATAAAAAGATGAAAAAATAAAAGCAATGAAGAGAAAATGAAAATTTGACAAAAATGTTGTTACTCTCAGAATCTCAGAATCCCAAGCTGTGTACTCTTTACAGTTTTATCACAGTTCCACCAAATTTTATTCATCTTCATAATCAAAATCCTTTAATTTCAATGGGTGATGAGCAGTCTTCACTTCAAGTTGTACACTTTTGTTTGATTAATGGAATCAGGAACTGGTGATGGTTCAGTTTTGTTCTGGTAGGAAAGCAGCATGTGCATTCTGAGCATACTTCTGAACTTTCCATGCAAGATGTGCAAGAGAGGGGTGTTGGTTGTAGTTTACCATCATATGAGGAATTACTGTGCCTCTTGTAATCTTGCAGCATGCATAGTTTGTAGTCCTTAGCTGGTTTTATCACAGCAAAGACCATGTTCAATCCTGCCTTCATTGGCCTGATCAGTGTCTGTTTCCAGAATGCCTCATATTTATGTATTAGTGTTAAAATATTACTCTTGTGTTTTTCTTGTTAACATTATTGTCATTATAACACACCAAGATTAAATCAAACAACATATTTTGTGTGTGTTTATTTCAATTACAGGATCTTCGCTGTATGAAGGATCTGCTGCAGAAGTCACTGTCCTACTGTTTCACAGACTCCAGTGAAAAGTATTTAAAGAAAAGCCAGATTTGTGCAGCAAACAACCATCTTAACCTGGCCAGGGTGTTTGATGTTGAGGCAGCTAGTTGTGTATGTTTTGGAATTAGTTTTTTTTAAATTTCTATACAGGGGTTATTTAATCACACAGATAACTTTCATTATTGATATTATTGGTACTACTAAGTGTAGAAATTAGCAATATTGGGATCAACAACAATATATTGGTTGCATTATTTTCCTGTAAGAACAATAAGTTGTTTTAGCTTAGTGAATATTGCCCTACAGGGGATTATGGATCCCCCCACATCTCTTTCCTCTTAAGGATAAATTTGTCTCAACTTCATGTGGCTCTGCAGTCAACCCAACCTCATTGAAAGAATAGGAGTAATTTCTCTGAGAAAGCAAGGTGGCTCAGACGGAAAATGGTCACCTAACCTCACAATGCCTCATTTCATCCAGTAGGGTCGGAGGTATGGAGCCGTGAGTTCTAAGATGGCTGATAAGGCCTATTTTGGCTCGAAATGTTCTTTGACAATGTGGGCAAAGAATGCTTGATGTTCCAAGAGGAGGATCTCTTGCAGTGGTTTTTCTGTCCACCTCTTCTTCACAGCTCTTGCAGTCCTGGTTGCTTCACAAGTGACTGCACCCTTGTATAATGATGTCCGCCACGAATTTTGGTCTTTGGCAGCAGTCTCCCAAGTGCCATGGTGAATTCCATAACTCCGGGAAGGTTAACTCGGTCAACAAATGCCCGCAGAGGTCGGATGTGTCGGCCTAACGGCGCAAGAATGCAACTCTGCTGTAAACAGGCACAATGCAGTCACGTCTGAAAAAAAAATCCGGATGACCGCAGAAGAAGAAGAAGAGGAAGAATTCCATAAGCTTTTATTGAGATCTTCAGAGTGTCTTTAAAGCATTTCCTCTGGCCACCTTGGGAGCGTTTACCATAAAATGTTTAGGGAGCCTGTTATCTGGGATGCGAGTCAAGTGACCAGCCCAGCAAATCTGATTCTAGTAAAGATATATATATATATATATAAAGTCTTATCATTAAACACGACAATGGCAGTATATTAAGTAGGCTTAATTTCCCATTCAGTTAATGATTAGTGTTTTTATTCCAACTTAAAATCATCATTATCATATGCCATGCTGATAGACGTGGGTGATCATGGTTGGCCATCTCACACAACCACTTGAGTCTTGGATCAGCTCTATGTTCTTGTCCTGATTATGCCATGGGGCTGAGCATCCAGATATTTATCTCTTTGCCTTCCCTTGTGTTTTCCCCTCATCAAATTGGCAAGTTGTCTCTAAGTTTGAGTTTATTTCTCCTCATAAAGTGCCTACACAAATCTTGACTGTCTACATCTAATTTCTCTAATCTGTTCAGGTTTTATTTGTTTCTTGAAAGATTGTCTCATTAACTTTTCTGTCCACCTATGGTATTCTTTGAATTTCTCTCAGAAACCACATATCCACTCCCATTAGACACCTTTTTGTGTGTCTATTTATTGTCCATGTTTCACATGCATACAACACTGTAGGTTCTATATGGCACTTAAACTCTTTTTCTTGCTGCATTTGACAGCGTTTTATTTATTAATATGTTTTCCATCATGAAAAGGGCTACTTTTGCCATGGGGATTCTTGTTCAAATCTCTACAAGGTATCTTCTGTTCCAAGCTAGTTTTACCAATTCACCTGTTTAAGAATTTTCCCATTTACATGAATGTTACATTTTGATATTTCTTTCTTCTTGTAGATTACCATACATTTTGGTTTTCTTACAGTTTAATACTAACCATAGTATCTGTCTATAACAACAGCTTATCTTAAAATACATAGTCATAATGTTCATCTGCTGTCTGTGTTGTAATTTAGATTGTTTTTTGTTATAGTAAGTGTGATGGTATTAAAACACTTTACTATTTCTATGAATAATGAAAAAACCAATAAATTATTTTCTTTAATTAAAAACCCAAAAACATAAAAATCTGACAGAGTAAGGATTTGACAATATAAAGAGTACAATGATAAAGCCATTCAGCATGTCTGAAGTGCAATCATAAATGTTTGTGTAATTTGGGTAATCAGTGTAAAGAGAAAATACAGAACATCTGAAAGCATCTGGCCGATTTATTGGGGAGAATGATAAACAAAGAATGAATATATCAGTGCTATTACATTTTATAATCTCAAGAAATTTTGAATAAATTTAATTAATGAAATGGTGAAGAAGTAATTTGTATTAGTCATAATGCTTGAAAAATACCAAAACTGAGTCTGTTCTCACTTCAAAAGATAGTTTAATATTGAATGCTACTTGATGTTATTTTTTTTAGCCGGTTCCATGGTGAAGGGTTACAGACGCTGTTTGTAATCCCACATACCCACATTCGAAACACAGCTGTGGGCAATTTGGCAACAGACCGCCTTGCGTTGGTTTTGTTACGAATTGGTATGGGTGCTGGTCGTTCGGAAAGCAATGGCAAACTACTGAACGGAAACTTGCCAAGAGGTCACAGACAGCCAAAACATGCTGGGGTTGACTGTGACGTCCTATAAAGGATATGCGGCTAACTTTTAACTTGACTTTTACTTCTATTCTGTGATACATCATACAGTTATATCTATATACCTGCAGACAAACCCATCACGAAAAAAGAATTTGAGGCAGAAAATGGAGGAGAGTTTTCAAGCTGCATTTAACATCTACACACAGATCAAATGGCGAAGATCACAAATGTGTTGCAAGTATTTGTGGATTGAGGCTTTGCTGGATGAGTCTGAAACAAGTTAGTCTGTGGCTTCTACTAGTTTTACATAGAACTGTATCTGATTTAGAAAGTCTACATTTGTTCTTTGTGCCTCTCTACTGTCTAAGGTGTAAAGCAAATGAAGATAATGATTTTATAAATATGTACGTGTATATAAATATGTGCTTGCTGACTGATATGGGTGATTTTTCCTTCTCTTGATCTTAAATGCATCGATATGAAAAAGAGGACATGTAGAAGAAAATTAAAAACCCTAAGATTAAAGATCAACAATTATATCTGCACAAACAAAAATTCTCAGTATGTACACTGACCAGATGCATTACATAGTTTTGAAATATGGACATTGGATGAAAAGTGTTTAGGAACATTTGACATGTGTTAAGAAAAATGACAAGAACAGGCTGGGCTGAAAAAGTGACCAATGAACAAGTTCTGGAAAATAGAAGAAAAAAGATTGCTTAAAGTAATTTTAACAATGAGAGACTCTTAAGACTTATCACATCCTCACTGGCACCTTGCCGTCTTATGGTTTGTTCAGATGATGGTTTGTTACATTGTGCTTTAAAATAAGGCATAATAACCTCAACCTGTGGTGGTAAGGCTAGGGATGGAGTTATACCTCTCTTTAGCACAAAGCCTGGGCTGAATTGTAGAGACCATGTTTTGCCCATGCAGCATGATCCCTCTCTCAGCTGCCTAGTTTACTCCAGAGGAAAAGTAGCACCAATACACATGGAACAAAATAAGCTGCAGAAGCAGCAAAGCAATGCTCTGACTGCTCGGCTCTCAGAGCCTCTATGGCATTCAATTCAGTTCAATTCAATTCAATTCAGTTCAATTCAATTCAACTTTATTTTATGATACTGCATTGAGTCTTTAGATTGTATTTCCTCGCCATTGCGCTCCTCCACCCGAAGTTGTTGGCACAATGTGGGGTGTCAGGTTTGATCGCATCCTAAGACATGAAGAAACACTAAAGAGAGTACTGGATGGCAAAATACTTTAGAAAAGGGAGGGGTGGACTATGAAAAACAAATAAAAGGACGTTCAGAGAACTATCATTGCAGACATACACCGAAGTAAAGAGAATCTATGGAATGGAAAGATCAGGAAGCTTCAATGACCAGCCTAAGAGTAGAATTATTTCTTAATGATGATGATATTTGGCATACATAAACACAAAATACGTAGAGTGATTTAGAGTTGTGGTGTATGCCTCTAGCTTAATCCAAATCCAATTGTGTTTAATAGTTAACCAAATAAGGAAACTGAGGAGTTATATTTCCCTGGATCATAAGTGAGTGAATTGATTGCTATCTTTCTCTGGCAAGAAGATCTTTTATGCATGCTGCGTAGTGATCCCTAGGCAGTTGGAAATCATAGAGAGTAGGTGTTATTTTGCTGTTATCCTGACACAATTACGCATCTCAGGAAAGTTCACCATAATACTTGTATAGAATTTTAATCTTTATGTGAAGAGCAAGTAAAATAACTGCACTCATTTTCCAAGAACAGGCTTATGGGCATTGGACAGAAAAGAGAACATACAGATCTGTCCAACAAGAACTCATTAGTGAAGAAGATTGGTTTTTAGCATGAATAAAAATGAGGAAAATGAAATATTTTGGATATGTAAAAGATTTAAAAGTCTAGAAAAGAAAATTATGGAGGGAAATGTACCTGCCATGTCGTAAGTCCTTCTTCGCTGTGTTTTGCCATGTGGATATGTTCGAACTTACGAAAGGAACTGGCTCATTAAAACGGCGTAACGATAACAGTTTATGAATTCACTGCTGAACTTTGAAATACGAAGTAAACATCAGAGCTCAGGAAAATCTAACACCGCTTTATTACGGAGTTGACAAAGAGTCATCATACATTTTGTGGTGGACAATTAGAGTTCCCGTTGTTGCCGGGATGGCATCTAATATAAGCGTGCACTAACCTTATGTAATCCACCCTGTTCTGCGTTTGCCTTATCGTCCTCAGTAATACTTCTCTTTCCTCCGTTCATTCAGGTCGTCCTTGCTGTCATCTTCCTCCGATTCTGTCTAGAGTTTGCCCGTCGTTCTCAAATCCCTGGCGTTCTCAATATATGCTTCTAGCTGTTCTTAGCTTCGAGTCCACTGCTAGCCTTCAAACCATCCAATAGCCATACCAAGTTGTTCTCAAAATCCAATACACGACCGTTCACCTTGATTGTCTCACAACGTATGTTTTTGTTGTCACGCTAGCGTTGGTGTGGCATATATTCGTATCCCATAGTTTTCGTATCCCATAGTTTTCGTGCACTGTTTACTTTGAGGGTTCTTTCCATCCTCTGTATGGTGTGATCTGGGCACCTGCTATGTGACAGTACCAGGCGGTGGAGAAGAGGAAGACCACAGTGCAGATAGATTCAAGATGCAGTAGATCATTGACACATGACAGGAGATGAGGACATCTGACTTGTGGTAGAAATTTGGAATGACAGTTTAGGAAACAAAGTTATGCACATGACCGGCCATAGGATGGTGATGGTGATGATGATGATATGTTCAGAACAAATAAAACCAGTGTTCGTACTGAATATCCTGGCATTTTATATGCAAACAGTGCTGTCATTTGATTTACAAAGACCTTAATATGCTGAACCTTTGATATCCACAGTTCTAAGTGAACAAGCAATATCACAAAACTGGAGACACAAAACACATCCATACAATAAGACCCACATTTACTAGATGGTGTGTGTGGAGGAAGGGACAAGTTCTCCGTTCTAAACTTGGCAGAAATCTTCATCTTATTCAACACATCTTCTTCAGGTGCCCAATCGTGAACAGACGTCAGCAGTCATGACTCTCATTCTCCATATTCTCTGATATGTTCATGAAGTTGGTGTTACTTATGCTATTATTTGTTGGCCAGCTGTTTCAGCTTCCCACATTTAACTTTCTCTGTCTTCCTCTGCCTCTCTTGCAGAGAGTATTTTTCTAGATAAGGCTAATTTTTCTGTTATGTAATCGGAGTATAAAGTTTATTTCTTCTTGTTCTTTGTCACTTTTAATTGGTTAATAGTGCTAGTAATATTTTTTTAAATTCTTTGAAATATTTTACAACAATCTGTATGTTAACATTTGTTTTATGGTGTAATATTGATACATCTGAAGTTATAAGTTTAAATCTGCAGTAGGGCTCAATGAAAATTCTGTAATTATGTTAACATTTCTAATCATATTTCTCTTCTATGTTTAGAGTTGCTGAGTTCACAAGCCAAACAGAGGTTGATACGCAGCGTGTTTCTTCATTTGTGTGACCTCCATCCTGTTCTAGTGGCCTTGAGAGAGGGCAATTTCGACCCTGAAGATAACACAAGTGTCCATTCTACTGACGCCTCAGCTGTCAAACAGCTAATTTCAAAATTTAATGCTGCTTGTTGTCATTTGCTTAAACTGTAAGTAGTCATAATTCTTGTTGTGGAGTGTTTTAGAGGATACAATTGTGTGTATATCAAGCAGTTTGCTTCTATGTTTCACTGCATCATGTTTTTGTATGACTAGTTATTTTCCTTTAACTCAAAGTAGAAGTTAGTGATGTTTTAGGTGGCATAGTTAATAGTGCACTGGCTTTCTAACATAGTAAGGTTTTTTTTATGTCCGAATCCTCAGGAAGGGTGAGTTCTAATTCTTTAGAAGGGTGAGCTTTAACTCTTTAGACTGGTATACTAATATCAGGTTGTCTAAGCCCTGCAAAGGGCTTGCATCTGTCAGAGTGAGGTTGGTGTAGACTCTCCTCCAGCTCGATGCCGATGTACCACCTTCGTGGAACTGTATTGCAAAGCTCTCCATCCCTGTTCCAAAATCGCAAAAATACAGAAAACCGTTTCATCTTCTTGATGGGTTGCCTATCACCACAAGGCCTCAACAATCAGCACAGTTTCATTTAATTGGCGGCATTTTCCCTCTTTTGCTTCCCCACCCTCCCAGTTGTCACTACCCCCCTGCTTATAATTATAGTTATCTTCTACCTTGTTTCTCTCAGGGAGATTCTGTGTGACTGTACAAGTATAAAGTTACCTGTAGTATCTCGGGGTGCCACATTTGGCACAGCTGTCGTTAGCAAATAGTGTGCATCTATAAGAATATAATCATTCCTCCCTGTCAACAAAAATCCCCCACCAGGAGAGCAACCACACTCGAGGTGCTGTCCTATGTGTATGCACATATATATGTGGGTGTGTGTGTGTGTGTGAGAAAGAGAGACAGAAAGAGAGAGATAATAATAATCTCAGTATCTATTTCTTGCTGACTACACTTATCGAGAGATCAACAGCAACGAGAGAAGCTGACGGGCCTATACCCACAGTATATCCATCATTCGTGCTGTCTCTCTTACACACCTATCTTTTCTTTATCTCTTACTATGAACAGCAATGAGAAAAGCTGGGGTTGACAAACCCACAGTATATCCATCATCCGGGCTGTCTCTGGTATACGCCATAATTTCCAGTATGGGATATGCACACTCATACAGCAAGAGAAAACCTGAGTGTTACACATCAGTACCACACAGTATAATAATCTTGCTTTGCAGTGCCTATTCATATCATGTGTAGTCTGATCTTATACAACCCCAATAATATAATGCATTGGGGTATTTGATCCTACAATACGTGGTATAACAATCAACCCTACTGACCCCATTTCATATGGTACAATATGAGTGAAGCCTTGCATTTTTAGACCTTCTAATTCTGCATATGCCATGTGGCATATCACAGGTACTATACCAACCCCCGTCTTTCTCTCTCTCCATCCCCTAGCCCAGTCCCTATGACCCCACAGACTCCCACAGCTGTCTATATAAGAGTATCAAGATGAATTTCATGTTAGTATCACAGCCTGGGATTCTGAGATAAGTAGATATATTTTGTTTCCAGATTTTCATTGTCTCTTCATTGTTCATGTTTTTTCATCTTTTCATTCTTCCCATCCTGTTGTCTTGCCTTATGGTAGTCATTGGAGTGTCTTCTCCATGATTATTTGTTGTCTTTTGTGTATGTATTTGTTTTCTGATGAAGGCTAGTCGCCACAACATCCTGCGTTTTGTGTAATTCTGTTCTGTAAAACTGCGTTACTTTGAGTTATTTTATATTGTTTACTGCTCCAAGCTCAATGAGATGTGCAAGAGTGGTACCAGAACTTCACATCTGTGGAAGAGGCATGGCGATCCTAGGAAATGACGCTTCATAGTCTCAGATGATGGCAATCCTAAGAAATAACGCTTCATAGTCTCAGATGATGGCAGTGAAGAATATTATCTGTATAATTAATCCAGAACACTAAGGCCTGAGATCTTGGAGAGACGTGGATGCCTAAGCCACATTGCAGGGCACATGATGATGATGATGATGATGAACTGCAGTGATTTATTGACTGGGTTTAAGAATCACCTTCCTCCTACTTGAAACTGTCTGCCAGTGCTGCCATTGCCTGTATAGATGACACCCAGACTTGCTCAAGTCTGTGAAGGCTTGTTTTCTGATTCATTATCACATCATTGAGCTCTTTATTTTAAAATTATTTTCAACTGAATTTGGACCTGAAACTTTTCTGGGAGAAGCAGATGCCATACCTGTAGGCCACTCTGTTGTTTCCCATGACGTTAGAGAGTATTTCATTGACTAAGTGCTGAGAGGTTGGACATTTGTGTTAACATTGTTGAATTCTGGTTGCAGAATCATGCCCCTGCATAAAACATGTACCTAGCTCACAGTTGAGAAATGAAAAGGCTGTGAGAAAGAGCACTGTCACCCCACCTTATAAAGCCGTGACCTAGCGTGTTCAAGTGTCTGGGGTTTCACATCACTATCGCAGCATTATACTGGATCATCTTTATTTATGTATAACTCTGAATTGGGTTTGCAGCATTGGAAGATCATCTTAAGTTGCTTCATTGATTTTTATTTCATATTCTTTTTTGCTGTCCATTGTGTTTACTGTCTTCCATGAACATTGTGACTGAATTCAAAGTTTATTATGATCACATGTCATTTTTCTACATGAGCCATTTTTCCAGGCAATGTAACAGTTTTGTAAGCCATTACATTATATATGAATGTTGGGTCTCTAGCAATATACAGCTTCTCAAGCCATTACATGTTCTTCCTTCTAGTTGTCCATCTTGTTTATTATCTTCCATGAACATTTGTACAAAGTTTAAAATTTCTGTTGTTAATTGATACTTACTTTTGTATGGATGTGAAGCGTGGGCAACGAGCAGTCAAGCTGAAAAACATCTGATGGCTGTGGAAATGTGGTTTCTGAGGAAAATGCAGAGAATACCATGGACAGACAGAAAAACCTATGAACAAGTTCTTCAAGAAACAAATGAAGATTGTAAACTGATTAGTCATTAGACGTATACAGTCAAAATTGTTTGGGCATGTTATGAGAAGAAATGACTTGAAAAACTTGGTGACGATTGGCAAAATTGAAGGGAAGAGACCAAGGGGAAGACTGAGAAGTAAATACCGGGATGGCTTGGCCATGTGGCATGGTTGAGACAGGAACACAGTGTCGATCCACGACTCTGGTGATCGAGTGAGATGGCAGAACATGACCGCCCACGCTTATCGGCATGGTACATGATGGATGGATGGATGGAATTGATACTTGCCTATCATGCTGAAGCATGAGGAATGTTCACAGTCGGCATGGTACATGATGGATGGATGGATGGAATTGATACTTGCCTATGATGCTGAAGCATGAGGAATGTTCACAGTCGGCATGGTACATGATGGATGGATGGATGGAATTGATACTTGCCTATCATGCTGAAGCATGAGGAATGTTCACAGGCAGCTGTGCTAGCCAGATGGGACACAGTTTTATTGTCATTAAAGTACAGACGCTGGCTTTTGTTGGGAGCCCTGTTGCAGGATAGACTTCTGGTTGGTTTGTCCAGGAGTGAATGGCAGATTACACATATACATCTTCATCATTACACACTTACACACTTACATTTGCATCAAATTAATCAACAATCATATGTGTGTGATTTTATAGATTGTATGCAAATTTTATTCATAATCCACGTGTTTATTTATCCATATTTAACTTAAATTTAACATTTGTCTGATGATACAAAAAATCTACTAATGCTATTGTTTCTCTTCTCAGTGACAAGTCCAATGCAAGCATCAAGCAGCTGTACGAACGCAGTCTCCGCCTGACAACTGTGACTGAACTAGATGATCTTCTCCATCCATTAACCAATATCCTTGCAGATTTGAAAAGTTTATTGTCATCAGACCTTACTCATAACTGAAATTGTCATTAACATCCACACTAATGATGACATTTAAACAGTTTACTGTCATCAAACCTGACTAACAAATGACATGAATCAATAGCATCCTGGCTAATAACATCAGGTCTGGCTCACAAATTATACACATGTCATTAGCATCCAGGCTAATGACATTCAAAAACATGACATTGCAAACTCTAGAGGTTTCCCCACCCTGGCCATGAAACAGAAGGACTTGTAGTACATGGTACCATCGCCCATCTACTAAGCTTAGTGCTTGGTGCGACACTGTGAGCTGTGGATTTCATGTGGAATGCTTTTTCATCTGTCTGCGGTGGTTTGTGTTATGTACTGCATTTTCAGAAAAGTGGCTGGTTGCTGAACTAAGTGGCTTGCCATATGCAGTTGGTGGGGGGATGTGTTTGTGGTTGGGGGATGTGTGGGTGGGTGAATGTGTGTGGGTTGGGAGATGTGGGGGGCATGTATGTGTGCCTGGGTGGGGGTGGATGTGTCTCATAACATAGTAATATGCATTGTTTATGGTTACAACATTTATTTGACAATGTTTTTTTTTCCTATGTGAATATAGCAAGCACTATTGACGAACGAAAGATGAGTGATTGGAAGGCTGAATGTAAGATGGGCCTGTGTACCCAATTTGTGACCCTTTGAAAATAAAGTTTGATCAATCAATCAATCAGTCAGTAATGCATGTGCAACTACTGGTTTTTCTAGTGACTGCTGCTTCCATTGATGATGAACTGTAATTCTAGTGGCAGATTGTTGTGTTAGCATTCTGGGACCGGCCTTATGCATGCTTTTATATGTGTGCATGCTTGTTACAGTCTGATATTACCCTTATATAAAAGATAACATGTAGAATATAGTTATGTGAACAACAGTATGGAAGTAAACACAGACCAAAGAATAGATAGAGTACGGTACTTGTTGACATAAGACTCATAGTATTACAGTGTTCTCGAATTACGGTTGTACAATTCGTCAGTATGTACCTGACGAGATGCGAAGTATTCCAGGCAATAAATCGTGCAATCTATTGTTTGTGTCAATTATTGGTTAGAGAGTATGGTTTTTACATTCCGTGTTTAGTTAACTGGTAGTTTTTAGCAGTATAAATAGTTGTGTTGGTAAGCATGGACAAACATCAGTTAGCCAAGTTAACCAAGTCAAAAGGAATAGGATATGTTTAGACATAGAAACCTGTGTCTGTATGATTTTGGTTACAGTGTCATGTAAGTTGTGAGAACGAAAATAAATGGTCCATTGAAGCAGCAAATCATACATACATAGATATATACATTGGTATAGAGAGGCAGATAGATCAATAGATAAAGGGAGCAATGGATTGTGAGAGTCTTGTGGGCCTGAGGCTGAAAAAATAAAGACTATGAATGCATTTTGTAAACTTTTACTGTAAAAATGCTAAATGACATTACTTTCTTGCTGAAGGAGTTTTAGAATAGCATTCTTATTGAAGATAAATAATCTCACATTTCTTTTAAACCAAAAATATATTTTAGCACTCCTTTTTTTATTGACGGCAATCTACAATAATTTTATGCATTTTAAAATAAAGTGTAAGGAAAGAAAGAAGACAGAGGATGTGATGACAAAGAAATACCATAAACCACAGAGAAATGTGTGTGAAGCCTGTCAGATTGTTATAGACAGGTTCAGATTATTTCATGTGTATTGAAAAATATTAACCTGCAAGAGAAGAATGTTATACATGTCAACAGAAGCATTCTATATTTCACACATTTTACATGGAGTTAGTTTCCATTAGAAAGTAATGTAATGAAAAGAATGACATAGGATGAAAGAAATAAAATATTGAATACCTTGTAGCAAAGGGAGGTAGTCTGTGGTAGTGTTTGCCATTGGCAGTGCCTAGACTATTGCCGCAGAGGTGCACAGTTCTTTGGTACCTTGTTAAATATTTTAAAGACAGTGCTTACTGAGGTAAGGGTGATCAATTATTGCCACAGATATTGTCTTTGTAAGATTATGATTTTAATTCTTGTTTGTTTGGAGCAGCTACCATATTGTTTTTGAGCAGATACTTGCCCACTGAACAACATTAGTAAAATCTTATGCATTTTAGAGAGACATCAGCTGCATGAAATTGGTGATGCTGGTAATTTTTACATGACTTTGCCTATGTGAATAAACCATACCATTTTTGTCTTCAACATTGCCATGGCTTGTGGTTTGATTTGTGTGGTAAGGAAGCGCATAATGTGGTAGCAAGTAAATACAACAATGAGATGCATGTGATTGTAAAGAAGGGCTGTCATTAAAAACATTACTTACAACACATGTGGGAACCAAGGGGAACCACCACACTATGGTATCTGGATCTGGATCAATGTGGGTATGATAGTTGTAAGTCAGGGTATGTGGATCTCAATGTGGGTATGATAGTTGTGAGTCAGGGTATGTGGATCTCAATGTGGGTATGATAGTTGTAAGTCAGGGTATTGGATCTCAATGTGGCTATGATACTTGTGAGTCAGGGTAAATGGATTTCAATGTGCTTATGATAGTCTCCCTGGCCAAGGGGTTAACAACATTGTTCGTAATCTCGTATATCCATGTGGGGGAAAACAGCAGCTGCGAGAATGGTATGTGAGCTGGTCATTCAGAAAGCAATGGCAAACTACTGAACATACAACTTGCCTAGTACATCAACAGCAGCTGAAAAATGCTGGTGTTGACTGCAACGTCCTGTAAGGGATATGCAACATTTAAAAACAAAATGATAGTTGTGAGTCAAAGTAAGTTGATCTCAGTGTGGATATGACAGTTGTGCGCTATGATAATTGTGTATCAGCTGGAAATGAAAAAGGGGTAATCAGGCAAGAAGCCTCACCTTGGGAAATGTATGCCTATATAGGTAGCAATGTAGACAAAGAAGGGGAGAGCAGATAAAGATATCAGAATAAGAATACCGAAAGCGATATGGACTTTTATAGCACTATGCAATTTGTGGAAATCAACAAAAATTAAACTTAGCACCAAACTTTGAATATTTACTTCTAGAATTAGAATATTCAGTTCCCCAAACTTCAGACGTGTTCCCTTTATCAGTGCTGTCACAGTCCTATTTGTCAGTGCTGTCACAATCCTATATTACATTTATTGATGACAGTTAAAATGAGAAAGAATAAGACAGACAGGCTAGACACCATACAAGGACAGAGATGATTTTATTTAGTCAAGGACAACTAACGACAGATGACGACATGTTTATGTGAACACGATTCGTGTGAGGTGTCCGTGCGCACTTCTGGTAAGAAAAGCGGGTACGGAGAAAAGTGTGAGAAGTTAGAGATTTGACGGGGACGGATATTGAGCTAGGACGTTAGCCTGTGATATAGGGAGAGAGAGTTAGACTGTAAAATGTGATGGGGACAGAGTTGTGTGAACGAGCGACAGGTTATTAAAAGTAAGTTAACGATTAGAAACGCGCCCGATGACATTATAATTATATTACTATAATATTACATAGGATTAGGATACAGTGAGTTAGGTTGACAAAACTGTTTCAGATAAGGTGGTCATTAAGTCGAGGAAGTTGCGGTGTAAATGATGATCGACTGCAAGTAAATGTACTATTGTATGGATAATGTTGAGATGGGTTGTTGTGGGATAATATATTATTGTGAATAAACATTCGTTGCCATTTTTGTTTTTCAATATCGGATCGGATCGAATCTTATCCTGTGATGTTGGAGTATATTGTGTCAGTTAGTTGCATATCGTTTACAGGACGACGCAGTCAACACCAACATGATTTGCTGTTGATATCTTGGCAAGCTTACGTTCAGTAGTTTGCCATTGCTTTCTGAACGACCAGCACCTGTACCATTTCATTTAAAAAAAACAGCGCAAGGCGGTCTACTGCCAAATTGCTCACAGCTGTGTTTCGAATATGGATTTGCAGGATTACGAACTGCGCCTGTAACCCCTTCGCTACGGAGCAGGCATTGTGTCAGTAAGAGTAATTATTACATCTGTACAGGCTTGCGGGGCTCATGGTTGTTACCAGAGTGCTTGGGGCTCACTAGCAGGGCCATGCACGTGCATTCAGCACTTTCTGAGCACATACTTAAGACCGATTTCCTTTATCAGTATGTTGCATTCTAACAAGATGACCGACTCATTTGATCCTCTGTCTTTCAATATACTTATCTCATATCAGTGATTAAGATGTAACACAACTGTGGCATTTCATTTAAATGGTAAAATAAATTATGTAAATTATATTTCAACATTGACAAAAATCGTTATAAAATGCTTGTTCAATTTGGTTTAAATCCTTCAGTTTCTTTTTATAGTTCACACCGTGTGTCGTTAGTGATCAGTGCTACCCACAGTCTTCTGTCTCGTGTAGTGCTATCATTTCTTATAGTGATGTTCCTCCTTGCCATGATGTCACACTGACCAGCATCTTCTCTGTGGGTTTCTCCAATGAAATGATACGACATATGAAATGATCGGTAAACATAAAACCCTGTCAACTATGGGCATTGTACTTCAACTATGACTGACTGGCACGTTGCCGTCTTGACAGACGCTATTTTATCAAATGGAGCTATACTTCTCCATAGCATAAAGCATGGGCTGCATTCAGACACCATTTGTTGCCGATACAGCATGATCTCTCTCTCTCTCTCTCTCTCTCTCTCTCTCTCTCTCTCTCTCTCTCTCTCTCTCTCTCTCTCTCTCTCTCTCTCTCTCTCTCTCTCTCTCTCTCGGTCTGCATTGTCTATTCCAGAAGAAAGGTAACACTAGTACGTCTGGAACAAGACAAGCTGCAGTAGTTGCCAGCTCAGCAAAGCAATGCTCTAACTGTCCGCCTGTCGGAGCTTCCATCATAGACCCGTTGTCGGCCAAGGCTTAGGGCCTAGTCTGCCCTGCCATGAAATTTTCATTTAGTATTGAGGTTGCATTGCCTCGCGGTAGGGTAAAGGCTTGTACACTCCCAGTTGCACTCCTCCACTCAGCCGTTGGCACAATATGGGTTGTCGGTTTTTGTGAACGCCCACCAACATACGGCGCTAAAAGAAAATATGTAGTACCGTTCGTTTACTGTCATACAGTAGCTCAGTCACATCTAACTAAGACCTGACTTCTTGTAACTGAACCACTGCGTTTTCAAACAAGGTTACCAAGTGTAAACAGATGCAGACAGTCAAGAAATAAATACTCAGTTGGCTTGGCCATATGCCACAATGGGGACAAGAGCATATACTTGATCCAACCAAGACTGGTGATCGTGTGAGAAGGCGAACCATGACCGCCTGGGCTTATCGGCGTGGCACGTGATGATAGTGATGTCAACAGACAAGGATATGTGGGGACTTTAAGGTTGCAGTGACGGGACTGGGACCTACCGTGTACTTGCCAATGTGAAGGTCAGCTAGCCGCAAGGTGAAAACAACTGCACTTGTAAGACAACACTTGTAGTTTTACATAAAGTCATGTGAGACTTATGCCATACTTCTCCGCTGTACACCGTGGATTTATGAGTTTCTCACAGAATCTGATCTAAATTATCACAGACATTGGAAGAGGTGGAGCTCCAAATATGCGGCGCACAGGATCCATCTGCAAGTGGTATACGCTCTGACACCCATCAATCCACATATATTCATGGTTTACATGACCCAAGTCTAAAATGAGTCAAAATGCCGAGAGACCGAATGGTTGCTAAGGAGAGCAGCTGTGATCGGCGGGTGGGTCGGCGTCAGATGAAAAGACGCCCTCTGGGATATTACTTGCCTCTTATCAGGTGAGCCATTTCTATCCACCAGTTATTGACAACCACACATACACCCCATACAGAATCTTCGCGAGAGCAACGGCGATTATGTTCTGAGTTTCATAACTTCTGCACATCATACATACACGTGTATCAGAAACGATATGGCGAATAAAAAACAGTAAAGTGACCATGAGATCAGCTGACTAGCGGAGAGCAAGAAGAAAGACTGACATAATAGCATTAATGTTGTCGCTGTCGTCTCTGTCAACAGACGAATTTCAAAGTAGCGAGTACATATACTGTAGGTCAGTCGGTCAGTCATCCGGCATGTGAGAAGCTCATGGGCCTTTACTGCTCAGGCCAGAGGGAGAATTGTGAAGGAGGACTCTGGTGCTTTTGATGAGACCACAAATAGCCTGACTATGGAAGTCATGGCAGTAAGTAAAGCAATAACATGGCTCGAGACAGACATTCACTAGGGCATGTTTCCTTAGCGACTCTATGAGCATGCTCAAGAGGATAGAGATGGGGTGGATCCGAAGAGAATGGTTGCTGTCTCTGGAGCGGTCTCGGCTGGCAAAGATTAATTTCATCTTCGTGCCAGGGCATGCGGGAGTACAAGGAAATGAGCGGGCTGACAAGCTCGCAGGTGAGACTAATGTGGAGGGCGGACGCGCCATGGACTAGGCTGACATTCTGAATACTCTACGAGAAGTAAGACTTTTGCGTGAACCAAGTGATGACTGTGAATCTACAACCATGGTCCAGACAGCGAGAACAGCAAATTAAAAGAGGGGTGGCCAAACAAGAACACTACGCAGGAAGCCAAAGAAGATTGATATCCAACACAGAACTGGTGTCGTTAGCCGCTATACTATGCGGGATTTGCTGAGGAAGGGATCCGATCACTTATGGACTGAATGGTTCGATGTACAATGAGGATGATCTGTCGACTAACTAACTAACTAACTAACTAACTAACTAACTAACTAACTAACTAACTAACTAACTAACTAACTAACTAACTAACTAACTAACTAACTAACTACCTACCTAACCTAACCTAACCTAACCTAACCTACCCTACCCTAACCTAACCTAACCTAACCTAACCTAACTTAACCTAACCTAACCTAACCAAACCAAACCAAATCAAAC
The DNA here is from genome assembly GCA_014155875.1 of Cepaea nemoralis. Taxonomy (NCBI): domain Eukaryota; kingdom Metazoa; phylum Mollusca; class Gastropoda; order Stylommatophora; family Helicidae; genus Cepaea; species Cepaea nemoralis. The sequence continues at coordinate 369,263 of JACEFZ010028497.1, forward strand.
TAACTAAACCCGGGAAGGTTAACCCGGTCAACAAATGCCCGCAGAAGTCGGATGTGTCGGCCTAACGGCGCAAGAACGCAGCTCTGCTGTAAACAGGCACAACGCAATCACGTCCGAAAAAAAACTCCGGATGAACGAAGAAGAAGAAGAAGAAACTAACTAAACTAAACTATCTAAACAAACTAAACTAAACTAACTAACTAAACTAACTAACTAAAACTAACTAAACTAACTAACTAACAAACATGTACTGTAGAAAATGGCATGTGATTTCGACTTCCTCACGATACTGAATTTCAGAATGGACATCACTCTCGGGACATTCCCACACACACGCCACTCTTCAGAAGTCACAATATGAATTGGAAACAAATAGGTATATTAAGCTCCTGCGAGAAGAAACGTACTAAACATCAACACGTTGCACATACCTTACAAGGAGATCCATCGTATCGCGAAATACAGGTGAAAATCCGAAATCAGAAGCACTCAATAAATATATAAAATGAATAATAAAATAAAATAAAATACACACAAACGCGTACAATACGACACACAGGACGGCCGACGTTTTGATTCTCAGAATCTGGTGTTCCAGATTAAACTCAGCTATGATGGTCTTCTCCCTTCTTTTTACAGACGCTACATCGATGACGGCATAGGTCTCACTGACATGACAGAGGCGGAACTGAACCGCTTCATTAATTATGTCAATGACGTCCATCCACCGATCAAATTCACCACAGAAATTTCCACCACCTCTGTCAATTTCCTTGACACCACTATTAAATTAAACCGTACAAGCCTCACGACCTCCGTGTACTACAAACCTACTGATGCTCACGGTTTCCTCCTGTACAGCTCATCCCACCCCAAAAGCTGCAAAGATTCCATCCCATATTCCCAGCTAATCCACCTTCGTCGTATCTGTCAGGATGATAATGACATCCTCGAGAGAGCCCATGCTTGACTTTTTCCGCAGACGGTCCTACCCAGAGGACGTCTTGTCCACAGCTTTCTGTCGCATAACCCAAGTCTCGCGGGAAATGCCCCTCGTCAAACATACGCGACCTCCGAACAATGAACCCAAGCTCATCCTCACCTTCCATGCACATGCCTATGCCATCAAGCACATTTTCCGGAGACACTGGTATATCTTGGAATCCGATCCAACCACTCGTGAGGTATTCTCCAATGGCCCTAGGGTAATTTTCCGCCGTAACCAGAGCCTCAGAGACCACACTGTGCATAGTCGCCTCCCCACGGTTACTTCATCTGTGGGCACATTCGAATGCCATCGTAAGAACTGTCTGACATGCCCATACGTTGTTCAGACACCAGAGATTGCATTTCCCCTAGGCACATTCACCTTGAAAGATTCTTTCACTTGTACATCCCGCAATCTGATTTATGTCATCATCTGCAAACGATGTGACATGAAATACATTGGCCAAACTGGCAGACGTCTTGCTGACCGTTTTAGAGAACACCTCAGAGACATCAATCAGGGCGCTGACAAACCTGTCCCCAACCATTTCAATTCCTCCAACCATAATGGAGTCGACGATGCATGTGTCACCGCATTAAAACCCTGCTACTCCAACAGCTCCGTTAGGCTCAAACTTGAATGCCAGCTAATCAAAAATCTGGGATGCATCCATCCAACAGGTATCAATACTGTTGTGGACGCTACGGTATAACTGTGCCATCTTCCCCAATTGTTTACACTATCTATTGCTATGCTGTCCTCCCCCCCCCCCCCCATATCTAAACCTAACTGTCCCCACACCCCTATATTTTCATTGCACACTGTTCGCATATTTTGGGCTACTTAAATCCTATCAGGCAACTCACTTTTAACTCTGCAGCCAACGAGCGCCTCCGCAGCTGGCAAAGCCACCTTTTCTGCCCCACATGGCATCGGAGTAGTTGTGTTTTTTTTTCTTTGCTGTATTTCGTTGTGTTAGCTATCTGTGGTGTCCTGTCCTTGACAAAGATTCTGAAAATCGAAATGTCGGCCGTCCTGTGTGTCGTATTGTACGTGTTTGTGTGTATTTTATTTTATTTTATTATTCATTTTATATATTTATTGAGTGCTTCTGATTTCGGATTTTCACCTGTATTTCGCGATACGATGGATCTCCTTGTAAGGTATGTGCAACGTGTTGATGTTTAGTACGTTTCTTCTCGCAGGAGCTTAATATACCTATTTGTTTCCAATTCATATTGTTATATCCTGCTGCAGCCGCTGCTTTTTCTTTCTATTCAGAAGTCACAGAAGAGTTCCGATACCGATTCTCATCTCATCTCATCTCATCTCATCATGTTCTTCTTGTACCTTGCGGTGTCGAAGTGAAGTATAAACAGCGGGAGAGTGTCCGCTTATGGGTTTCATGTATCGATATTCCCATGGACTCTGTTATTCCCTGCGTCCATCGTTTACGTAGTCGGCCTCGTCCTCTGCTTCCGTCTGGTCTGTACATCATTGCTTGTTGTGATATACTGTTAGTTGGTAACCTACTTGCATGGCCAAACCATTTGACTTGCTGCCTTCTAATAAAATCTAGTGCAGCTATAACCCCCACTTGAGTCCTGATTTCTTCATTTCTGATCTTATCTCTTCTTGATACATTGAGTATTCTTCTCAGGAATCTCATTTCTGTTGTGATTTTTCTTTTCTCTTTTTCTTTCATTGTCCAGGTTTTGCATTGGCAACATAGAGTTGGTAGGAAGATTGTGTTGTAAAGTGCTTTCTTAGTAGTTATTGATACACGTTTGTTCTTTAGTTTTGGTGCCATTTGTCCAATGAGTTGGTTTGCCTTATTGCATCTATTTTCGATATCATCTTCTGATTTGCCATTTGATGATATTATACTTCCTAGGTATTTTAAACTCTTTACTTGTTTCAAGGGATGTTAGTTTAGTTGAATCGTTGTTGCTTTTTCTTCTTTAGTTATAGTCAATACCTCTGTTTTATTTGTGCTAATTTTCGTGTTATGTTCCCTACACATTTCGTTTAGACTATTCATGTGGTATTGTAATTCAGCTTCTGATTTTGCTATTAGTGCTTGGTCATCCACAAACAGGAGTTCTCTAATGGTTAGATTTGCAGATGGTTCTTCTTCTGTGTTCTCGTCTTGCGGTGTTTTTGCGGTCTCTGTTTGACTGGTTTCTTTACATATGTTGTCTTTATATGTTATAAACAAGAGAGTGGACAGGACACAACCTTGTAGTACTCCAGATCTTATGGTGAAGGGTTGTGAGTGTCCTCCAGTAGCTCTCACTATGCATTCACTGCTGTTGTATAAGCTTCTACATAGGTTTGTTAGATGTGTACTCACTCCATATTGTTTAAGGATTTGCCACAACTTATTTCTGTCTACTCTATCAACTGCCTTTTCTTGGTCGACAAAGGCTAATCAGAGTGTTTCATTGAATTCGATTGATTTTTCTATAAGTTGTCTAAGAGCAAAAAATGGCACCTGTGCATCCTTTGTTATTCCTAAACCCAAGTTGTGTTTCGCTTAGCTGGAGTTCTATAATAGTTCGTAATCTTTTCTCAAGAATTTTGCAAAATATTTTCCCAGTATGACTCAACAGTGAAATGCCTCTGTATTGTGTGCAGTCTCTTTTGCTGCCTTTGTTTTTCCAAATTGGGATAGTTATGGCATTTCCCCAGTCTCGTGGTGTCTGTTGCTCTACCCGAACGTGGTTGAACAGTCTATGCAGCCATGCTGTTCCTACTTCTCCTCCTGCTTTAATAAGTTCATTTGGTATTTCATCTTGTCCTGGTGATTTATTCAATGGGGATAATCTGATGGCTTCTATAATTTCTTCTTGCTACCTTATTATTATTATTCCATAATAATTTAACTGAATGTCCGCATGGCGTTTACTCTACGCTTTGATTATCAGCAAGAGAATCTATTCACTATTTTCTGAGCCACTCTTTCAAATATAGATACTCAGTCTGTTCATATGCATTCGCCACTCGATTCAACATGTCTGATAGTATTGCTGTCAACCATCGAAAGGCTGCCGCACAACCTCAACTTACATTCTCATGTTAGATATTGCACGATCACACGTCAGACACCACTTTTTGTTTAAAACACACATTCTTGCGATTAAACAAAGTAGTTTGAAAGATTTGACCACTATTTAAAATGCCTGGTGTACATCTACATGTTTAGGCAAATTTAAAAACAAAATTCAGTTTTCCATAGCTATAACTGTTTAGTTGTATTTTCAGACCACACTTTGCCAGTTTGCATCTGCGTATGTTTTTTGGAAAAATTTTATACACAATAACTTTTAAAAATAAAATTAGTTTTCCAATTTCATGTTATGAAAGTGGTGCTGTGTACGATACAGTCAGTGTTGGCACGGTGGGAAAAAAAGCAAAGCCCTTGTAGACACATTAACTCGCATTGGCCATGTAGTAAAAAATAAATGTTTTCATATCCTTTACAGGACATCGCTGTCAACAGCATCTTTCAGCTGATTGTTGATTTCTTGGCAAGATTACGCTCAGTAGTTTGCCATTGCTTTCTGAGCGGCCGGCTCACATACCCGGTAAGTTACCGACGCGATTCGAACCACTTCTGATTCTCACTGTCGTCACGTTTACTTACGAGAGTATACGAGATTACGGAGAAAAGTTGCTAACCTCTAGGCCAGGAAGCCGGCATGGCCATATAGTGCTAGGCCCATATTTTTATCGACCAGATGCCGGTCTCCCTGGCGTGGAAATTTAGCGGCTTTCTCCGTAATCCCATTTATCCGCGTGAGCAAGCGCAGCTGCGCGAGAATCGGTAGCAGCTCTCACCGCGTTGGTTAGTTACGGTATATGTGAGCCGGCCGCTAAGAAAGCAATGGCAAACTACTGAGCGTAATCTTGCCAAGACATCAACAGCAACTGAAAATGCTGGTGTTGACTGCATTGCCCTGTAAAGGATATGTGGGGGGAAAAAGTCTCCTGATAGCCGATTATGTCTCGATGAGAATTTGAACTTATGACCATTGGGTCAGCAGCAATCGGCTACCCACTACATTATCGTGGCTTCCGTATTGGCGCTGGCGCGAATGAAAACACATTTGTTTTTATTACTTTAAGTGAAATTGCTAATGCAATGGAGGAAACTGATCGAGTTTGCCGCAAGTACCGTGGACAGACACGGTAATCATCCGGTCTGCTTCTACGCACGAGTACACCCTGATCAGTTTACCCAGTACACATCACTTTCTGACGTCCACTTCTGCTTTCCTTCTTTATAATTTAGCGAAGTAGTTTCCCTTGTTCATATTGTCACAATCAGCTACACAGCTAATATTGAAAACATATCAGTTCTCCCCGAGTTGTATCACTATTATACTCAACTCAGTCGTTGGGATATTTTATTGATGGAAGCATTTTAAACTGAGTATGAAATCTTGGCAAAATAATGAGGCCGGGAATCAATGCGGAAGAACATGTCACCAAGTTAGATTGCTGACTGCAGGTAATATTTGTATAGTGCTGATGGTATTAATAAGGACAACAGAAACACTTAAATCTACGGTGGGCGGGTATGAACTTTACAACCCTAAGTAAGAGTTTCATTATATTATTATAATTTTTTGGTACTATAATCCCCAATTGAAAAAATATTCAAGAATAATATCATTATATGGAAATATACACAGAAAATTACTCACAGCGATACAAGACGTAGTTGTAACCCTTGCCAAGAAAACCCACTAGAGAGAGAGCCTATATATCAAAGGCGTCGCTAAGGTTGGTGTCACTGAGTGCTGTACTCATGTTGTTGGCACTCTTTTTGTGACACCTATGACTATTTGTGTCTGTCAACGCCTCTCTCTCTCTCTCTCTCTCTCTCTCTCTCTCTCTCTCTCTCTCTCTCTCTCTCTCTCTCTCTCTCTCTCTCTCTCTCTCTCTCTCTTGCCTTGACATGTAACCTGTCAATATTGTTATTAAGAATGTCAAGACTGTTAAGCATGTAACACCACGGTGCAGACGAACGCTGTGACGTCATATGTGCAGTTTAAAGATGGCAGCCCCACATTTTACATGCACCAAAGAGGAGCAGCGTTCTGTTATCCGTTTGTTTTTTTAATCATTGAAAACGTGAAACCTATAGAAATTCATCGGCGAATGAAGGTCCAGTATGGTGAATCATGTCTATCAGTCCAGCAAGTGTATGAGTGGAGTAGGAAGTTTCAAAAGGGAGTTACTTCTATGACAGACTGTTCACGACAGGGTCAGGCACACCTTGTAGTGATCCCAGAGTCAAATCTTCTACAGGAATGCAAGCAATTTATCGGCGCTGGAGGACTTGCATTGAACGCAGTTGTGACCACATAGAAAAAATATACACTTGTTCTTTACTTTTTTCAGAATATATCCACCCCCCCCCCCCCCCAAAAAAAAATAAAATAAATAAAAATAAAAATAAATAAATAAATAAATAAATAAATAAATAAATAAAATAAAAAAACACAACAGCAGCAGCAGCAGCAGCAGCATCATCATCATCATTATCAGCATCATCATCATCATCATCATCATCAGCAGCAGCAGCAGCAACAACAACAACAACAACAACAACAACAAGAAAGAAAAACATGTACGGTTTATCAGTTGAAGCTCCGTCGTATCAATGTCTCGTTGAACTCTCGTTGCATTTTGGCGCTTCACGTTTCATATTCAACTGACATCATTATCATCACGTAGCAGGTCCCTTGCAGCCCGTGACTCACTCCAAGTCCCGGCGAAAAGTGTCTCGGTCTCATGTCTTGTCTCCCGCCCATACACCCCCAAGCCCAAGGTGTCCACAATGTCCCGTGTCCTGTCTTATCTCCCGCCTCATACACCCCCATGTCCAAGGTGCCCATAATGTCCCGTGTCCTGTCTTATCTCCCGCCTCATATACCCCCATGTCCAAGGTGCCCATAATGTCTCGTGTCCTATCTTATCTCCCGTCTCATACACCCCCATGTCCAAGGTGTCCACAATGTCCCGTGTCCTGTCTTATCTCCCGCCTCATACACCCCCATGTCCAAGGTGCCCATAATGTCTCGTGTCCTATCTTATCTCCCGCCTCATACAACCCCTTGTCCCAGGTGTCCTCAATGTCCCGTGTCCTGTCTTATCTCCCGCCTCATTTACCCCCATGTCCAAGGTGCCCACAATGTCCCGTGTCCTGTCTTATCTCCCGCCTCATATACCCCCATGTCCAAGGTGCCCACAATGTCCCGTGTCCTGTCTTATCTCCCGCCTCATTTACCCCCATGTCCAAGGTGTCCACAATGTCCCGTGTCCTGTCTTATCTCCCGCCTCATATACCCCCATGTCCAAGGTGCCCACAATGTCCCGTGTCCTGTCTTATCTCCCGCCCATACACCCCCAAGCCCAAGGTGCCCACAATGTCCCGTGTCCTGTCTTATTTCCCGCCTCATACACCCCCATGTCCAAGGTGTCCACAATGTCCCGTGTCCTGTCTTATCTCCCGCCTCATATACCCCCAAGCCCAAGGTGTCCACAATGTCCCGTGTCCTGTCTTATCTCCCGCCTCATATACCCCCATGTCCAAGGTGTCCACAATGTCCCGTGTCCTGTCTTATCTCCCGCCTCATACACCCCCATGTCCAAGGTGCCCACAATGTCCCGTGTCCTGTCTTATCTCCGGCCTCATACACCCCCATGTCCAAGGTGTCCACAATGTCCCGTGTCCTGTCTTATCTCCCGCCTCATATACACTCATGTCCAAGGTACCCACAATGTCCCTTGTCCTGTCTTATCTCCCGCCTCATAACCCTCATGTCCAAGGTGCCCACAATGTCCCTTGTCCTGTCTTATCTCCCGCCTCATACACCCCCATGTCCAAGGTACCCACAATGTCCCATGTCCTGTCTTATCTCCCGCCTCATACACCCTCATGTCCAAGGCGCCCACAATGTCCCGTGTCCTGTCTTATCTCCCGCCTCATATACCCCCAAGCCCAAGGTACCCACAATGTCTCATGTCCTGTCTTATCTCCCGCCTCATACACCCTCATGTCCAAGGTGCCCACAATGTCCCGTGTCCTGTCTTATCTCCCGCCTCATACACCCTCATGTCCAAGGTGCCCACAATGTCCCGTGTCCTGTCTTATCTCCCGCCTCATATACCCCCATGTCCAAGGTGCCCACAATGTCCCGTGTCCTGTCTTATCTCCCGCCCATACACCCCCAAGCCCAAGGTGCCCACAATGTCCCGTGTCCTGTCTTATTTCCCGCCTCATACACCCCCATGTCCAAGGTACCCACAATGTCCCATGTCCTGTCTTATCTCCCGCCTCATACACCCTCATGTCCAAGGTGCCCACAATGTCCCGTGTCCTGTCTTATCTCCCGCCTCATAACCCTCATGTCCAAGGTGCCCACAATGTCCCGTGTCCTGTCTTATCTCCCGCCTCATACACCCCCATGTCCAAGGTACCCACAATGTCTCATGTCCTGTCTTATCTCCCGCCTCATACACCCTCATGTCCAAGGTGCCCACAATGTCCCGTGTCCTGTCTTATCTCCCGCCTCATACACCCTCATGTCCAAGGTGCCCACAATGTCCCGTGTCCTGTCTTATCTCCCGCCTCATATACCCCCACGCCCAAGGTGTCCACAATGTCCCGTGTCCTGTCTTATCTCCCGCCTCATACACCCTAATGTCCAAGGTGCCCACAATGTCCCGTGTCCTGTCTTATCTCCCGCCTCATATACCCCCAAGCCCAAGGTGTCCACAATGTCCCGTGTCCTGTCTTATCTCCCGCCCATACAACCCCAAGCCCAAGGTGCCCACAATGTCCCGTGTCCTGTCTTATCTCCCACCTCATATACCCCCATGCCCATTGTGCCCACAATGTCCCGTGTCCTGTCTTTGTGCTGATCGACCCCTACCTCTGCTTCCGGGAACCATGCCTCCCTTCGTTGTTATCTATATCTATAAAACAGAGTGTATGTGGTTGTGTGTGTTTGTGGGTAGTTTTGTATTGGATGCGTTGTTCTTCTTCTTCTTTTCGTTCATCCGGAGTGTTTTTTCAGATGTGATTGCGATGTGTCTGTTATGCGCCCTTGGGCCGAAACCCGTAGGCCAACACATCGACTTTAGCGTGCTTTTTTGACCAGGTAGCATTCCTGGGAGACTCTCACTTTTGTGGTGCCATCTACAACCATGCTGGCCAAGTTAGAACGGTCGAAGACAACGGTCATCCCTCAAAGGAAGGGAGGGAAAGTCCATAGCATTTTCCGCCATCCAAGGTTGCTTCCATAGTTGCAGGGCCGACACATAACGCCCTGGATCTGGGCTCACCGAGGGAAATCGTCACGTCCTGCTCATGGCTGCTTTAAATCCTCACTTCAATATATTGGTCATTTCGTTTGCCCCGGGCCATTCCCGCACAAACCAGACAGGTTTGCAGACGGTATCCACTCAGCGAGTTTTCGGACATGTGCTTGTCGTTGTGCCCGTCAGAGCTGTTCCAGGCACGACAGACATTCGGAAAACTACCTAGTCAGAGCTGTTCCGAACAAGAGCGGCATTCGGAAACTAGGTAGTCAGAGCTGTTCCTAGCACGAGAGACATTCGGACGAGACATTTCACTCGGACGTAATTGCGTAGTGTCAATTTTTAGTTTGCCACCCGTAGGACGACACTTCCAGGCTTCCGGCGGGCATTTTTTAATGAGGTTAGCCTTCCTCGGGTTTCGAGACTCTTGTTTCGGCTTCCACACAGCAAGCTTTCGCTTCGGGCTGCCACGTAATGGATTCGCAAGACAGGCGTTCCATTTCGTGTCAACAAGACAATTTTCCACCTTTGACTACACTCACTCCATGAGTGTGGTTACAGACTATCGGACGTCTGCGAGACATGCGACCGAGGTGTTTTTCCACCTTTTTGTGCTCGCTCACGAGGTAGGCTACATGTGCTGCCGGCTCAGCACCTTACCTCCGTGCGTCTGTGGGCGAGTAACGGTCAGGCCCTTTCATCCGGGGATACCTCATATCCCCCAGCTAAGAGCCATCGAACGAATCTGCGCCGAGCATGTAGCGTTCTCAGCACATCATCACAATTGTGATGTAGGTTTGTGTCGGCCAGGCTCTCACTTCCTAGAGTTTATGGCTTAGAGACGTTCAGCCATACACCTCGGATGGGAGCCTTAGAGGTTATGTCCGGACTGAGATTTAGGGATCGTTTGCCTGATTTTGACTGCTATCCTCAGTCTTACCTGCAGAGCAGCAGGTTGTGTCTCTCTTAGTCTGGTCCCTATCCCACGAGCCGTCCGATATGTAGTTTTCACCCATCGGCAAGCACATGGGGTCGATGGGACACGCAAGCTCCCCCACCACGGCAAGGTGGAGACACATCGGGGGAGGGATGCGTTCGATAACGGTACATCCGATTGAGATGAAATTTTCTACACGTCTTCCTTTCATTCCTGTGCAACCGACTATAATAGTTTCTTAGTGTAAAATCTTCTACTTATTTAATAACATTTACTTTTTCATTTTCATTATATAATGTCTATATAGCAGGGGGACTTCACTCTAGAAAAGTTATTTCAAGGGGCATAACTTTTAATAACATTTCTATATACTTTATAGTCATATTGTTAGGACTTACTTGCACTATTGTTAAACTCTTTGTCTATAGTTATTTTTAGGCATATGAGTTATAATAAATAATGATATAATCTTTAAGGCATTTTCAAAGTTTGCATAAAAATAATGCATAATGCATAACATTGTAACCCATCTTTTTCTGCTTAAAGAACTTATCAACTTTCATGTCGGTGATTAAAAACAGTTTTCATTAAAAATAATGAATGGTGTGTGGAAGGACATTCTTTTAAGTTACTGTGCGCCAGGAGCTGGGCGAAACCACGCCGGGTCAGATAGATAGACAGACAGACAGATAGTCGGGAACGGAAGCTTATTTGACTACTTATATGAATGAATTAAATGACATGCTCCCCACCAGGGACTGGGTGAAGCCGGGCCGGGTCAGACAGACAGACAGATAAACAGACAGTCGGGAACAGGAGAGCTTATATGACTACGTATATGAATTAAATGAGATGCTCCCCACCAGGGACTGGGTGAAGCCGGGTCTGACAGACAGACAGACAGACAGATAGTCGGGAACGGGAGAGCTTATATGACTACTTATATGAATTAAATGAGATGCTCCCCACCAGGGACTGGGTGAAGCCGGGCCGGGTCAGCCAGACAGACAGACTGACAGACAAACAAGCAGACAGACAGACTGATAGATAGATAGATCCCCTCCAGGGCCTGGGCGAAGCCGGGCCGGGTCAGCTAGTATATATATATATATCTATCTATCTATATCTATATATATATATATATATATATATATATATATATATATATATAGAGAGAGAGAGAGAGAGAGAGAGGGAGGAGAGAGAGGGGGAGGGAGAAAGAGAGAGAACTGCCACATACAATTCACGATCCAGTCGTTTCAATTGCTGACTGCAGGTGGTAATAAGTGTATAGTGCTATTGTTTTAATAATGACAGCAGCAACACTGAAATCTACGGTGGGTGGATAGTAACTTTATAACCCTAAGTAAGAATTTCGTTACAACCTTGCAGAATTCCAGTTTTCTTTTTATTCTTTTTCTTCTTTCTCTCGCTAGATTTGAACTCAGGCCTAGTCCACACACGTACTACTGTTACTAGTAGTTGCTACTACTAATGCGTGCACTGGCCTGAGATTTTCGTGAAGGTTCGCTACCTATATTACCAGTGTCCCCCCGCGCCATCAGGCGAAACCACAGCTACTTCTGAGGTACCGCTATTTTCTTTTGTAGCACACCTGTCAGTATGACTGTACTCGTGACTATTCTCCTGGGTCATGCCCCGGTTATGTTGGCAGTTTCTTAGGTTTCCGTGTTGAGTTGACCGCCTCGATAGCCAGTGTGTTGTAACCACCAAAGCATAAAGTGGCATGTGTGTTTGTTGTAGACCTTGATAGTTTCCATACACTATATTTTTGTTTAATTTCTTTTTGCGTGGTGGTTTGTGTTTAGTTTCTTCCCGGTGGTTTGTGTTTAATTTCTTCAACCAGCTCACGATAAGCCGTCCTACCCTTTGCTATCCCATGCAACTCAGTCCATGTCCTACCCAAAATAATAATTGTGTCCTACTTCTCTTCTTTTTGTGTATTTCGTCTTCCTCTATTTCTTTCGCCTCATAAGTTCTAAAAGGCTGTCTAGTTATCTCCCCTGCACTTAGAAACTGTTTGCCTGTTCCGTTCTATCTTGTTCCACATAACCCCACAATGCTAATCTCGTGTATTTATCTCCCCACCATGTGCATTGTCTTTCTCAGATAATATATAGTTCTAACATTACAGGTGCCAATTCTGGAGATGTTCCTAGGTGAAAGAAAAAAATTTGTGATACGGATTCCTTGCAGCTCTACCCGCATCGCGCCACCCCTCATCTGGAAGTCTATACTCCTCTTGATTGACTTGGTTCTTCTGTTTCCTTTGTCTTTATACTTGTTCACGATTGGTTAGATTTTCAAGCTTAAGTTAATCTACAAAATTGGGAAGCCAGCCCCATGCCCAACCCTCCTTAATCGCCTCTTTCGACATATATGATAGGCTACAGTGTGTTACTATTCTTTGCTTACCTTAACGGTACTGGTACCACACGGACTAAACCCTCCCTAGTTGCTTCTTCCGGCCGTACATGACAGATTTTACAGTGTTAATATACTTTGCTCTCCCGTAGTGTCCCGGTAAAACAAGAGCGGTATACTGTTTATACGTTATACAGATCTGGTGTATAATGTTTACATTTTTTTAAAAGTTCTTATATAATGTATATAGTTTTAAAGATATAGCGTATGCTGTATATACGTGATAAAGTCTTGGTGCATAATGTATATATGGTATAACCCTTTGGTGTATAGTTTATGTAAGTTATAAAGGTCTGCTATAGCGCTCTGGTGTATAATGTATATATAACTTATAACTTTCGGGTTATAACGTGTAGCATTTACACAGTCGTCTTGTATTCATTCAGTAGCATGTTCTTTGCAGAACCTCGCTCCCATAACAACCTTCCGGAAAACCTCTCGATCAAAAGCAAGATGTCCCGCGTCCGATACACCCATCTGGAGATCATCCGCCACATCCTGCACCCATTTTCTCTTTGGCCTTCCTCTTCCTCT
>JACEFZ010028497.1:387500-420000 GCA_014155875.1 Cepaea nemoralis
ACAGTCGGTAACGGGAACGATAACTTATATGACTACTTATATGAATTAAATGAGATGCTCCCCACCAGGGACTGGGCGAAGCCGGGCCGGGTCAGCTAGTCTTATATATAAAAGGCGATCTCCGTCTGTCTGTCTGTCTGTCTGTCTGTCTGTATGTATGTATGTATGTATGTATATCCTGTATTTGTTCGCGAACGGCCCATCCGATTGAGATGAAATTTTCTACACGCCTTCCTTTCATTCCAGCGCTGCCAACTGTGATATTTTGTTAGTTTGAAATCGCCTGCTTACTCAGTATTATTTCATTTTTCATTTTTCATTATAATTTCATATATCTCAGGGGACCTAACTCCGTAAAAGTTATTTCAAGGGGCATAACTTTTCTGTATAACTTACAGTCATATTGTGGCATCGTTTTCAAAGATTTATAAACTCTGTGTCCATAGTTATGTACCGGCATATGAGTTATAATAAATAATGATACAATCTGTAAGGCATTTTCAAAGTTTTCATAAAAATAATGCACAATGCATAACATTGTAACTCATCTTTTTTTGCTTAAGAAGTTACTGTAGTCATGCAGGTGATTAGACAGAGTTTTCATTAAAAATAATGGATGGTGTGTGGAAGGACATTCTTTTAAGTTACTTTTTTTGTTGTATGAATTTAATGAGATCTTATATGACTACTTATATGAATTAAATGAGATGCTCCCCACCAGGGACTGGGCGAAGCCGGTCAGGCAGACAGATAGACAGACAGACAGACAGATAGACAGTCGGGAACAGGAACTTATATGACTACTTATATAAATTAAATGAGATGCTTCACACCAGGAGCTGGGCGATGCCGGTCAGGCAGACAGATAGACAGACAGACAGACAGACAGACAGACAGTCAGACAGACAGACAGACAGTACAGAAAGACAGACAAGACAGACAGACAGACAGATAGTTCGGTTAACGGGAACGGGGAACTTAGTATGACTACTTATAGTGAATTAAATGAGATGCTCCCCACCAGGGACATGGGCGAAGGCCCGGGCAGGGGGTCAGGCAGACAGAATAGACAGACATGATAGACAACAGATAGACAGTACGGGAACCGGGAACTTTATATGGGGGCGGGAACCTACTTATATGAAATTTAAATGAAGATGCTCCACACCAGGAGCTGGCGCAATGCCGGGTCCGGCGGGTTCAGAATCAGACACAGGACAGTCCAGAAAGACAGACAGACAGACAGACAGACAGACAGACAGACAGACAGACAGGACAGGACATGACACGAAAGACAGACAGACAGGAACAGTCGGTAACGGCGCGTAACTGAGCAACTTATATGACTATTATATGAATTAAATGAGATGCTACACACTCAGGGTATTAATGGGGCGAATACGCACAGGGAAGGCCACATAGACGAGTTCAGCTAGTTCTTATGATCTATAAACACAAAGGGTATGTAATGTTGTATGATATATTTAGTATGTAAATATGTATGTCTTTATTTTGTTACGCGAAACGGGACTCCCTATCAGATTGAGATGAAATTTTCTAAACGCTATCCTTTAATCCAGAGTCTGTCAAACTCTGTATAGTTTTTTTTACGTCTTTCTACCCTCCTCACCGACATCTTCTCCCCTATTCCCCAAAAAATACGTTACGTTTAAATATATGATGCATGATGATGGTGAAAGCTATCCCCGAACCAAAACTGCTAGGGAAAGGGGAAGAAATATGACGTGACTACCACAGAAACTTGCTTCACCACTGGCAATCATCATCATTCAAGTTGCAGTGCCGCGCTGGCCGTAGGGCGTTCCATGGCTGCTGTAGATCTCAGTCTTTGTTTTTTCTTATCAACTCTGCTGTGATATCTCCTCCATTTTCCGGCCACGGCAATATCAATAACAATTCATCTGTTATGGTGTAAGTAAGTTAATTCTGCAGTGCGTGGAGAGGGAAGAACGAGACGAGGTACGAGGGCGAAGGCAGGAAGGGGCGAACGCGCGCCGAGACCGCGGCGGCAGCCCAACGGCCGAACAACGAGAACGCTCGGCCCTCCACCCGCCCGGTTGCGGCCGGCCGCAGGACCAGTCCCCGGCGCCCCGCAGCATGACGGCAGGCCGGCCGCAACGCGGCGCCGGTGCCCGCGGGCATGAGCCACCGCTACAGCCCCAGGGGGGTATCCGCCTCCCGCCGACGCTCCGCCGCACGCCGACCCCCCCGCCGCCCCAGGGCCAGCGCGCCGCATCCAGCTCCCGGACCTGGGCAGTACCCGGCCCGCCCATGTCTCGGCTCCGCACGCCGCCGCCGCAGGCCGCATGGTCTGCTCTCCGCAGCAGGGACAGCCGGGTGGCCGGCCTGGCCGCCGGCGCCGGGCGGACGCTCCCGCGGGTCCCAGCGGCAGCCCGCCGACCCGCCCGCCGCCGCCTCCGCCACCGCCACGCCCCACAACCGTAGCCAGCCGCACTCCATGGGCAGCCCGGACCCGGGCGCTCGCCGTGCGGCCGACCGCCCAGAGGCCAGGCCGACACCGCAGCCCGCGACCGCGACGGCCGACTCGCCACCAGACGCTGGGCCCGGGCCCGACCGCAGCCGAACGAGAGGTCCAGGACAGCGCACCCCCGGTCCATGACGCTGTTGCGCAGAAATTCGAAGCAGGCTCCCCGGCGGGCCCGGAAGCCCCCCTCCGTGCTCGCCGCCTCAGGACGGGGTGGCGGACGCCCGGCGACTCGCATCCCCGCCGCCCCGCCGCCGAGCCCCCTCCCGCCCGGTGGCGGCCCGCCTCCAGGGGGCGCCCCCGCCGCGGCCGCCAGGGCGACGTCCCGGTCCGACCCCTCCGCCGCAGACCCGCGGCCCCGCTACGCCCCCCCGCAGCGCCCGCCTCACAGGCAGCCGCCTCCGTCCGCGGGGGTGCCGCCCAGCACGGCCCTCGGGCTCCGACAGACCCTCAGTGCGCCACGTCCCGCTGCAGGCCCCCGGCGCCCGCCGCCGAGCCGCAGACGCCCGAAGAGGCGGGCTCCGGCGATGCCGCAGCCCGGGCCGGCGGGCCCGCACGACACGACACCCGGGCAGCCGACGCGAACGGCCGGCCCGCCCGCGCGGTCTACCGCCGACCGGGGGGACCGAAGCCGCCGACCGACCCCGTGCGACATCCGGACAGCAGCCGGCAGCGCCACGCGGCCGCTACGACACGCGGCCGCGGACACCCGCCCCAGCCGCGTCTAGGCCCTCAGTCAAACAACGGGACAGGGCGACGAGACGATCGCGGTAGGCCGCCGGCCGCCCTCGCACAGCTAGCCGGCAGCCGCAGGCGAAACGATGCCGCGGCCGGGGCCGGGCAAGTCACGACTCACACGCCCGGGAACGACAACGCAAGAAGTTGGTAAGAACTCCGCCCGCGACGACGCGTCACTGCAAGCAGGCCGTAAGGCCCCCCCGCTCTCGCGACCAACACTCACCTACGCCCGGTCGTCGGAGACCCCACGCGCCCCGGCAGCCCGGCACGAAGGACGCCGTCCGCCAGCGGAACGAAGCGACGCACTCACGATCAGAAGCCCGGGCTCTACGTCCATGCAGGGCGCCGCCGCGACCGCGAAATCCCAACTTCCATCGGCAAAGGCCAGCGCCCACAGCACCAGGAAGCCGGCGAACTGCCGGCAGGCCCGCAGCAAAGACAGGAGCAAGCAGAGAAGGCGGGCCGACCGCAGCAGCAGCCCGCGCACTACGAGACCCGCCTGCATCTGCCTCACCGACCACACGCATCCGCCCGACCTAAGAAGCTAGACAAGCGAATGACATGAAAGCATCCGACAGGAACCAGCGCACGACTCATACAAGAGAGCAGCCGAGACACGAAGATAAGCAAGGCGAAGCAAAGGGCGCCCTAGCGAATAGCTCCTCAGCATCCGAAGAAAATTCACGAAAATACCAGAATCACTAATCCGACCTGCCGACTAAGCCTTCTGCGAAGTACTGAAACGCAAGACTGAAGCTTCCAGCACTCCTCCATACATATCTGACACTAACCGACTCCTGTAACATACTAAATAAATCAACACTAATAAGACATATACTGACTCAAAGAAAGAAGAAAGTTACCAAAGTCCTCCGAAGACTCATGACTCCGACATCACTATGACGCACAATATATACGAATACAAGCCATAAGACACTAACTATACCCCTCCCTCTCATCCATCAATTCCTCCTCCTCCAGATACTTCATCATACGACACACTAAGCCGTATGCAATAAGCCCTAACCCATAATGCCGCTTAATCAATATTCATGAGAAATATACGCCGTAATCCCTCCTCCTACTATCTCCTCGTCCTGCCTCGTCATCCTCAACTTAGTCCATCCTCCTCCTCCCCTCATCACCGGCTCCTTCTCTCCTGCGTTCTCCTCTCCATCCTTTCTCCCTCCTCCTCCCTCTCCTCCTCCCTCCTCCTACGCCTCATCCTCACCCTACTCCATCCCTCCTCCTAATCCCTCACTCCTCCTCCTATTCCTCCCTACTCTCCTGGCTCCTCCCCTCCTCCTCCCTCCTCCACCTCACCTCGTCCTACCACTCATAAATTACCCAAGAGCAGCACAGACAGTCAGGACAGATAGTCGGGACGGGATCTTATATGACTACCTTATATAATTTAAATGAAATGCTACTCACACCATGGGCTGGCGGACGGGTCAGACATGTAACAGACAGATAGATAGACTAGATAGATAGACAGACAGACAGACAGACAGACAGAACAGACAGACAGACAGACAGCAGTCGGGAACGGGAACTTATATGGACACTTATATGAATAAATGAGATGCTCCCCACCAGGTTCGTTGGGCGATGAGCCGTGTCAGGAAAGACGACAGATAGAGAGTCGGAACGGGAACTTATATGGAATACTTATATGAATACAATGATGATGCTCCCATCAGGGGTCTAGGCGAACGACGGGCGGGCAGACAGAAGGACAGACAGACAGACAGACAGACAGTCGGTACACGGGAAGGGAACTTATATGACACTAATGAATTAAATGAGATGCTCACCAAAAAGGAACTGGGCGAAGCCGTGGCCGGGTCGCTAGTATTATATAATAACAGGCAATCTCCGTTCATATGTCCTTTATGCGTTCGCGAAAAGGCCCCATCCAGATTGAGATGAAATTTTCTACCGTCTGCATTTCATTCCCAAGCGCAGAAAAACTATGATCATTTTTTGTGTCCGTGAAACCGCTGCGTACTGAATATTATTTAATTTTTCCAATTTTCATTATAATGTCTATACAGCAAGGGGACTTAACTCGGTAAAAGTTATTTCAAGCGGAATAACTTAATAAACTTTATGTATATTATAGTCATATTGTTGCATCGTTTTCAAAGATTTATAAACTGTGTGTCTATAGCCTTATATACCGGCATATGGATCTTATATAAAGAATGATACAAGTTTAAGGCAGTTGCAAAGTTTCATAAAAAAATAATGCACAAATGCATAACATTCGTAAAACTCATTTTACATTATGGCTTAGAAGTTACTGTAGTCATGCAGGTGATTAGAAAAGAGTTGTCATTAAAAATACATGGATGGTGTGTGGAAGGACATTTCTTTTTAAGTTACTTTTTTTGTTGTATGGGAATTTAAGAGACGCTACCCGCCAGCGAGCTGGGCGAAGCAACGCAGGGTCAGATAGATAGACAGACCAACCTTTTCTGCAGTATACTTACAGGCATATGCGTTTAAAATCCTTCTCATATCCCCACACCCTCATAACAACTATTATCTTACCACTAACTTACTATCCCTCTCCCAGCTTTAGTATCTCAGTCCTGTCGCACTACTACCGAATCTTATCTAAATCCTCGCCATCCTCCCTCCTCCTAATCATTCCTCTTCCTGCCTCTCCCTTCTCCTCCTCTCTCTCCACTCCCTCCGTCATACCTGAGATTCAATTTAAATCCTGCCCTATACCGTACTACTGCCCTCCTTCGGACTCCGCCTTATCTCACCTACTCTCTACTCATAAATACCTCCTCCTCTCTCTCCTAATCCTCCTCACTCCTCTCCCACATCCCGCTATCCCTATTCTATGCATGGCTCACGAATGATCCTGTTCCGTTAGGGGGGGTTGCTCCCTACTCTTTCTCCCGTCCTTACTTTCTCCCTGTTTGCTTTCCTCCTCCTTCCTCAGTAATACCTCCTACGCATCGCCCGCCGCCACACTCCGCCTAATCACGACTTCCGACTCCTCCAATTCGCCGCCCTCCCCTCCTATCATACGTCCCCCCCCTCATCCCTCCTCCTCAGCTATTAAGCCATGTTTGTCTCCCTTCAATCCTCCTATTCAATCCTCCATCTCCATCCTCAGTATCCTCCTACCACGCCTCAATCCGGACTATCCCCTCTCAGAATCCCGCACTCCTCCCCTTCTCCTCCTCCTCCTCATCCTCTCTCTCCTCCTCCCTTACACTCCCTCCTCATACCCTCTTCATCCTACACCGCAAAGTAATATATCCTGCCTCTGTCTCCATACATTCTCCCTCTATTCAGCCTCCGCGCAGGCGTTAGCCCAGCCCATCATCGCCTCCTAATCTAAGATCATCGACTCTTCTTAATGTCCTCATGACACTCTGGTATACCTACTACTCCCGACATAAGACCGACGTTTCCTACCACATACTCCTTCCTCCAGCCATACTCCACTATTCCTCCTCCTCCATCCTTCCCCCCATCCTTGCTCCTCCGCCTCCCTCATCTTCAATTCCTAACACTCTCCTTCCTCCTCCTCCTTCTCCTCCTCTCGTCTTCCATCTCCCCCTCCTCCTCCTTCCCCCCTCATCCTCCCTCCTCCTTCCTCCCTCCTCCTCTCCCTTATCCCCCTCCCTCCTCCCTTCCTCCTACCCCCTCCTCTCTCATCCCCCTCCCTCTACCCCCTCTCACCCCATCCTAACGCCTCCATACTCCTCCTCCTCCTCTCTTCCTCCCTCCTTATTCCTCTCCCTACTCCTACTCCTCCCCCTCTTCCTCTCATCCTCTCTCCGCCTATCTCTTCCCCCTCCTCCTACTCCCGCCTCCCCCTCCTCCTCAGCTCCTACTCCTCCTTTTCCTCTTATGCTGCTTGCTCGCTGCTCGCCGCTCCATTATACCACAAGTTAATGTTGGGAACGATGTTAAAGACCTTTCAAGTGCTCTTTCTAATGCTTTTTGTAAGTTGGTCTTCGTTTATCTAGGTTGTTCTAACTGCAACCAATAAATGATTAGACAGACAGGCAGGCAGAGAGACAGACAGAGAGGGAGGGACGGACAGACAGACAGACAGACAGACAGACAGACAGACAGACAGACAGACAGATAGTCGGTAACGGGAACGAGAACTTATATGACTACTTATATGAATTAAATGAGATGCTCCCCACCAGGGACTGGGCGAAGCCGGGCCGGGTCAGCTAGTACGTTATAAAGCTCTAGTATATAATGTATATGAGTGATAAAGTCCTGGTGTAAAATGAATATAGTTCTATTAATTCGTATGCTCTGTTGATTCATATCCGAATGACAATAACTGCGATGGATCACCTTTACCCGTCAATGAATCGACTTACACTTGCACCCTCAGCGATACAACAATGTCATTTGAAGCTGCCGGGTTCCATTTTGGTGTGTCTACAGATGTCAATATTTATGTTGTCTACCGTGTTTTAATTTTTGCTGCTTTTTATTGGTCTTTTATGAGTGCCCAACAGTGCCGTTAAGTTCAGGTCCTCTTGCTTAACTTTAATTATTTTTCGTTTCTACTTATCGGCCCAGTAGTGATTTTACTGTAACGTCTCGGAATGGAAATGTTTGACTGTGAAGCAACAACTTTCCCATAGGCATTGAGTTGGAGTCTGTTGACCACAAGATACCAACACCCGGAGAGGAAACATCATAAACCCGCAGAGAAAGCGTCATAAACCCGTAGAGGAAACATCATAAATCCGTAGAGGAAACATCGCTTAAAGTCGCTTAAAAGTCGACTTCATATGGATCAGTCTCTTTCCGCAGCGTGGAAAGCGTTGCACAAAGCACGAACTCCTTAGCTTCAGCGACGACCCTCAGGAGTCTCCAAAAATGCACTCATAAACCGAAGGACGCGGTCCGGAATTTAACCCACAACCTTCGTAGCCCATGTCAGACGGCTTGACCACTTCGCCACAGAGACTTCCGGAGGTAACATCATAAACCCGTAGAATAAACATCGTAAACCCGTAGAGGAAACATAAACCCGTAGAGTCGTAGAGGAAACATCATAAACCCGTAGAGGAAACATCATAAGCCCAAGCCCAATCCCAGCCAGTCCTTATCTGCTGTGCTGAACCATGACCTGGCCACATCCCAGTATAGCTCTCCCCAGATGTGGAGTTCCAGTTCCGGACTCGCACACACCGCGGGTGTCTGAGCTTAGAGGGGGAGAGGAGGGCACCGCAGTACAGATCCTGCGGAGATGGTACGATGGGAGCTGCTTGGGAGTACAATCTCCACAACCTCACTTTGCTTAGATGCAACAGATGTGAATGGCTGAGAAGACCCGGGAACTAATGATTCGGAATAAGAGTTAAAACTTACTGTCTGCCGGGGAATTCATAATCCAACCAACCAGTCAGCCAACCTGCTAAACAACCAATAAACCAGCCAGCCATGCGATCAGCCAGTTAGTCAGCTAACTAAGCCAATCAGCTAATCAAGCAGCCAGCCAGCAAGCCAAACAATTAACCAACCAACTAGCTAATCATCCAACTAAATAACCAGTTTTTTTGTTTTTTTTGTTCACATATCCTTTACAGGACATCGTTGTCAACATCGGCATCTTTCAGTTGATTAATGATTTCTTAGCAAGATTACGCTCAGTAGTTTGCCATTGCTTTCTGAGCGGCTAGCTCACATACCCCGTAAGTCACCAACCCGGCGAGAACCGCTACCGATTCTCGCGCAAATTACGTTCCTCACGTGAGTATACGGGATTACGGAGAAAGTCGCTAACGCCTAGGCCAGGGAGACCGGCAAATAACCAGTTAACCAACCTAATAAACAGCCAACCATTCAACCAATCAGCCAATCAACCTACTAGTCAGCCAGCCAGTTAGCCAAGCAGCTAACCAACCAACTAACCAACCCACCATCGAGAGATATAACTGCTTGGTATTGGAAGAGTTAAAGTGACTACTGCCTGTTACGGCTAGTTTTATAGGAGTCGCAATCGACCCCAGCATTTATTGTGTGTTTGTGATTTAATCGGCAATTTCGCAATCAGTAGTTTGCCATTGCTTTCTGAACGGCCGCCGCCCATACCATTGTGAAAAACACTCAAAGCTATCTGGGTCTCATATTTGACTTCGAAACTGGTATGTCGAGATTGTGAAACAGTGTTCACAACTCCAAAGTCATAGATGCTAACACTGGCTGGGACAAAAAGAGTTAACAAACAGGTCACCATTGTACAGACCCAGATCGTGTCCAAGCCAGCCACGGTTATCGTAACCCGGGTTCACAGAAAATACCTGGAATAAATAAAATACCCGAGGCCACCCATTAGTCCGCGGGCGTTGAAACGACTAGCCTCCAGCTCAGCAGGTAGCACGCGATCCGACCAGGCAAAGTGACAGCCACCCGGAAATTTATTCTTGACGTTTGGAGAGCTACTTTACAGGGGACCAAATAACTGGCTTGTCTCTGGCCAGTCACATCAACTTTTATAACAGATATGTAATGTTTTAACATTTGTAACTTCTGTAACAAATTGTGAAGGATAGTGTCTGACTTCTTTGACACGAATGTAAATCAAGAATGGTAAGTGGTCTTTATAATTGTGCAACTCCTTACTTCAGATAACCTTTGTTATAAATGTCAATGGTAACATTTTTTAATGACGAGAACCACCACAATGTTCCTTAGAAGGAGACGTGTTGGTTCATTTCTACCATAACTGCTCTCTTTTGAAAGAGTTTCGTTATTTGTAGAGTTAGTATGCTTTTTTATCTTTCTTCTTTTCATGTTTTTTTGGTTTAGTTTTGCACATTTACTTATTTTTAAATATTTAAGAATCAGTCAACGAACAACATGAAAACAAAACTGAAGCCATATCTTCCGTGGTTATAGGGACGAATAGGAAACATGTCAAGAAGAAAACAAACAAATAAGTATCTTAAAAGTTAGTAACGAAGTAAACACTACTGAGTGATTTCAAGGCCAAATAAAGTACTTCGGTCAAATAAAGAGAAACACGTCCTTGTCACGGCACGGGATGTGCTAAACGGAAAAAATAGAGAGGAATCATCTAGTGAAAGACAACGTTAAACGTGGGTTGACAAGATAAAAAGATGGATTGTTAGAAGACTGAACAGAAGTTGTGATGGAAATTTTTTTTTTTGTCCTAACAGGGACTAGACAAAGGCAAAGGAGAACTGAGAGAGATGGGTGTATGTGGGAAACTTAAAGAGCTGAACAGTAAATGGATAAACCGCGTCAAGTGATGACTCTCTGTGTCTCCAGCCAGGTTATGACATTCCTCACGGCTGTAGTAAAAATATGAATAACATTTGGTAGAACTGCGGTAAAGCTGTGGAAATGTAAACAATATAAAATAACACACAGTAATGCAGCTTTACATAACAGAATTACGCCACATACAGGTCGTTGCGGCGACTAGCCTTCATCAGCAAATAAACATTTTATTCTTCTCATCCCGTCCTTGCCGGCTTCCTGGCCTAGAGGTTAGTGACCTTTCTCCGTAATCTCGTATACTCTCGTAAGTAACGTGACGACGGTGAGAATCAGCAGTGGTTCGAATCGCGTCGGTAACTTACAGGGTATGTGAGCCGGCCGCCCAGAAAACAATGGCAAACTACTGAGCGTAATCTTGCCAAGAAATCAACAATCAGCTGAAAGATGCTGATTTTGACAGCCGATGTCCTGTATAGGATATGCAAACATCTTTTTTCCCCATCCCGTCCGTATGCCTTAATGTAGTCACCTGAGGATCTTCTCCTGTACTATATGTTGTGTTTCGTGCATACATGTATTTGCTGATGAAGGCTAGTCTTTGCAACGTCCTGCATGTGTAGTAATTCCGTTATATAAAGCTGCATTGCTTTGTGTTATTTTATATTGGTTACGGCTAGAATCTTCTCGCTCATAGTGGGGTTTGTCACAACAAAACCACCACTCTCCCCTTGACTGTCCTCCCGCCACATTTTACAGGTGACAAACCCACCCATGGAAACCATGGTCGCGGAGTGGCTAGGTAATGGCTTGTCCACTTGGTGGTCGTGGGTTCGACATGCATGTCGGCGGATTTAAAAAAAACATAATTACCTTGGCTCCCAGACGACCTGGCCTACATTGTGTACCAAGAAATGTCTTGGGAAATAAAGGCGGCCGGCGCGATACTAACCACATCAGCCTTGGAGTGATGGTTGGTTTATGGGGAAATAAAGGTGGCCGGCGCGATACTAAACACATCAGCCCTGGAGTGATGGTTGGTTTATGGGGAAATAAAGGTGGCCGGCACGATACTAACCACATCAGCCCTGGAGTGATGGTTGGTTTATGGGGAAATAAAGGCGGCCGGCACGATACTAACCACATCAGCCCTGGAGTGATGGTTGGTTTATGGGGAAATAAAGGCGGCCGGCAAAATACTAACCACATCAGCCCTGGAGTGATGGTTGGTTTATGGGGAAATAAAGGTGGCCGGCACGATACTAACCACATCAGCCCTGGAGTGATGGTTGGTTTATGGGGAAATAAAGGCGGCCGGCACGATACTAACCACATCAGCCCTGGAGTGATGGTTGGTTTATGGGGAAATAAAGGCTGCCGGCGCGATACTAAACACATCAGCCCTGGAGTGATGGTTGGTTTATGGGGAAATAAAGGTGGCCGGCACGATACTAACCACAATAGCACTGGAGTGAAGGTTGGTTTATGGGGAAATAAAGGTGGCCGGCACGATATTAAACACATCAGTCCTGGAGTGATGGTTGGTTTATGGGGAAATAAAGGCGACTGGTGCGATACTAACCACATCAGCCTTGGAGTGATGGTTGGTTTATGGGGAAATAAAGGTGGCCGGCGCGATACTAAACACATCAGCCCTGGAGTGATGGTTGGTTTATGGGGAAATAAAGGTGGCCGGCACGATACTAACCACATCAGCCCTGGAGTGATGGTTGGTTTATGGGGAAATAAAGGCGGCCGGCACGATACTAACCACATCAGCCCTGGAGTGATGGTTGGTTTATGGGGAAATAAAGGCGGCCGGCAAAATACTAACCACATCAGCCCTGGAGTGATGGTTGGTTTATGGGGAAATAAAGGTGGCCGGCACGATACTAACCACATCAGCCCTGGAGTGATGGTTGGTTTATGGGGAAATAAAGGCGGCCGGCACGATACTAACCACATCAGCCCTGGAGTGATGGTTGGTTTATGGGGAAATAAAGGCGGCCGGCACGATACTAACCACATCAGCCCTGGAGTGATGGTTGGTTTATGGGGAAATAAAGGTGGCCGGCACGATACTAACCACATCAGCCTTGGAGTGATGATTGGTTTATGGGGAAATAAAGGTGGCCGGCACGATACTAACCACATCAGCCCTGGAGTGAAGGTTGGTTTATGGGGAAATAAAGGTGGCCGGCACGATACTAACCACATCAGCCCTGGAGTGATGGTTGGTTTATGGGGAAATAAAGGTGGCCGGCACGATACTAACCACATCAGCCCTGGAGTGATGGTTGGTTTATGGGGAAATAAAGGCTGCCGGCGCGATACTAACCACATCAGCCCTGGAGTGATGGTTTGTTTATGGAGAAATAAAGGTGGCCGGCACGATACTAAACACATCAGCCCTGGAGTGATGGTTGGTTTATGGGGAAATAAAGGCGACTGGTGCGATACTAACCACATCAGCCCTGGAGTGATGGTTGGTTTATGGGGAAATAAAGGCTGCCGGCGCGATACTAAACACATCAGCCCTGGAGTGATGGTTGGTTTATGGGGAAATAAAGGTGGCCGGCACGATACTAACCACAATAGCACTGGAGTGAAGGTTGGTTTATGGGGAAATAAAGGTGGCCGGCACGATATTAAACACATCAGTCCTGGAGTGATGGTTGGTTTATGGGGAAATAAAGGCGACTGGTGCGATACTAACCACATCAGCCCTGGAGTGATGGTTGGTTTATGGGGAAAATATATGGGGCTCCATGGGTCTCCCAAAGTAATTGCACACATGGACTGAATGACAGAGTCCGAAAGCGATTCTACATCTTAATAACACGAGGCACTCGGGTTGACCACTTGGCCACTTTGACCCCCGGAACAAGTGTGACTCTATCAAGTGTGACACTGTCAAATGTGACTATCAAATGTCACTCTTTCAAGTGTGACTCTATCAAGTGTGACTCTATCAAATGTCACTCTTTCAAGTGTGACACTATCAAATGTCACTCTTTCAAGTGTGACTCTATCAAATGTCACTCTTTTAAGTGTGACTCTACCAAGTGTGACTCCATCAAGTGTGACTCTATCAAGTGTAACTCTATAAAATGTGACTCTATCAAGTGTGACTCTTTCAAGTGTGACTCTATTAAATGTAACTCTGTCAAGTGTGACTCTATCAAATGTGACTCTATCAAATATGACTCTATCAAGTGTGACTCTATCAAATGTGACTCTATCAAGTGTGACTCTATCAAGTGTGACTTTATCGAGTGTGACTATCGATTGTGACTCTATCAAGTATGACTATATCAAGTATGACTATATCAAGTGTGATGATGACACTGAATGATGACCGGGAGTTCAGACGAAAGATTTTCATTGACACACTCTATCAAGTTTGAGAATGCCTCGGAGTTCACATGCATATGCAAACAGTAAGAGAGAACATAACATGATTGCTGCGATATACGAGATCTCATCACACAAAATGTTCTGTCCTTTGCAGGACGTCGCAATCAACTGCAAGTTGATTTTCTACTAAATTGTACGTTTAGTAGGTTGCCATTACTTTCTGAACAAGAAATTTATGTTAAAGTCCAACTGATCGGTGTGTGGAATGAACCCACTACCGACGGTCTGCACACAGGCAGTTTAAGGACGAGCACGGTAAACCTCTCGGCCACACAGACCTCCGCATCACACAACACACTTTATTTTCACCTATGTAAATTAACACAAAGTAACGCAGCTTTACAGAACACAACTACAAAAAACACAGGACGTTGCGGCGATTAGCCTTCGCCAGCAAATAAATACACAAAACACAACATGCACTTAGGGGAAGACTCTACAGTGGCTACATTAAGGCGTAATAACAGAATGAGAAGAATGGAAACATGAAGAAAAAAAAAATGAGAACAATAAAAAGTAAATGAACAAAATGCGCTACTTATTTCAGAATAACAGGCGGTGATAATTTTATTTTCAATTGAACGTGCTACTTACTGCCCGTTGACGCCAAAGGGTCGTGACCTTGTTTCGAACCAGATCTTTTATTTTCGTCATAAGACATTAAGCCCATTAAAAGTAATATATGGAGCAGTTGACAGCGTTTTGCAGACGCTGGCCCCAAGTTTCTGAAACACACAGGCACTCTGTGAATGTTCAATACAAAGTGCCCCCCCCCCCCCCCTCCGACTTCCCAGTCCCTCGCCGCTATTACCAAGGTGTCAACCACACGGGGGTAGTTACTGTATTAAACGTTCTGGGCTGCTATCCAATGTTATAAACATGTCTCACCAATGAACACAAAATATAGCTAGAAAGATCGACGACACACACACACACACACACACACACACACACACACACACACACACACACACACACACGCACGCACGCACACACACACACACCACACATTCACATATACACATCACAGATACACACACACACACATACACACACACACAGACACACACACACACACTTAAAAGCGAACATTTCGACCAGATCTTTATCACCGAACAAAAACACAATCAAACGAATACATAGGTACCAAACGGAAACATCACATGCACAAGTAAAGTAATCCACAGTTTTAAATGAATAACCACGTTCACAGCCCTAAATTGGTGAAATGAAAAAAAAAAAAAAAAAAGAAATGTGGAATGAGATATGGAAGGTCTAGAATGAAATAATATAAAACAACACAAAGTAATGCAGCTTCAGAGAACACAATTACGGAAAACACAGGACGATGAAGCGACTAGCCTTCACCAGCAAACAAATTAATACACAAAACACAACGTATAATCACGGAGAAGACACTCCAGTGACTACCTAAAGGCAAAAGAACGGGATGAGAAGAATGAAAAGATGAAGAATGAGAACACTGATGAGGAAATAAAAGTTTGACAAACAATGTGCTACTTATCTCAGAAACTCAAAATCACAGAGCGGGATATCCGACGCTGTGGCTTACGGGCAGTGAAAGCGTGTCACAATTCCCCGACATACCAAGTCGAGCGTGAAATCAGCTGAAGACGATATGGAAACAATCCGCCTTGCATTGATTTGGATGGAATGGGCCTCGAGGGTTCAAAAAGCAATGGCTCACTACTGAATGTAATTTAATATACTGAAAGAAGTATTTTAAAACGAACGAACGAACGAACGAACGAACGAACGAACGAACGAACGAACGAACTTTTAAAGGTTAAGAATTGGGCACGCAGGCCCGTCTAACATTCTACCCATATATCACCTTCTTTCATTAATTATTTCATTTATACACCATTCAAG
Organism: Cepaea nemoralis; assembly: GCA_014155875.1. Taxonomy (NCBI): domain Eukaryota; kingdom Metazoa; phylum Mollusca; class Gastropoda; order Stylommatophora; family Helicidae; genus Cepaea; species Cepaea nemoralis. The sequence continues at coordinate 403,300 of JACEFZ010028497.1, forward strand.
GCTAACTGAGAACAGCAACAATATAACATATGTGCATTATAAAGGCATGGGGATAAAGCAAAAATCAATACTACACGACTCAGTAATAATAATGAATGGTGTGGCACTTGTTATTAGCTATGTGGAATACACTGGTCTACCAACAGGGGACTGACTGTTATACTAGGGTGTTATTGTTATTATTATTTCTATTATTAAGGGAGAAGGTGATCCGTACTATGATAGTGTTCGATTTTCGATTATATGTATAGTAATTGGTGATGTCTTTGATTTCTTGTGGAAGATTGTTCCACAGCTGAGCTGCAGATGCTTGTTTTGCATAAGTCAATCCTAGGCTTCGGAATGTTTAATATATTTTATCGTTTACTATGTCTAGCTCCACCATAATAAGGGAAGAAATACAAGCTAGAATCAACTCTGGAAATAAGATATACTATGCACTACAACATCTGCTAAATTAAATGCGCTATCTCGTAACACCAAGATCACAATATACAAAACACTGATTAGACCAGTTGTGCTGTATGGCTCTGAAACCTGGAGTACAACTAAAGGAGACAAAGCCTTGTTACAAACCTTTGAGAACAAAGTCTTAAGACACATCTTTGGGCCCATTAGGGATACACAAAGTGGAGAGTGGAAAAGAAGAAGCAACAAAGACATTTATGATCTGTTTAAGTCCCCGCTAATCACTGGTATCATGAAGGCTAATAGACTGCAATGGCTGGGGCATATAGAAAGAATGGAAGATAATAGGGAAACAAAACTCGCTTACACTCAAGAAATAAATGACCGTAGACCCCGAGGTAGACCAAGAAGACGGTGGAGAGATAGTATACATACAGACCTACAAGCACTTGGAATCAGCGACTGGCAAGAGAAGGTCAACCAGAGTGACGAATTGAGACGGCTTATATCTGCAGCAAAAAACCTCAATGGCTCGGAATGCTGAAGAAGAAGAAGAAGAAGAAGAAGAAGAAGAAGAAGAAGAAGAAGAAGAAGAAGAAGAAGAAGAAGAAGATGTCTAGCATTATATTTAAACAATGGCCTAAGGTAATTTGGGGCTTTCCGAAGTAGGATTTTGTGAATTAGTTTGACCTTATTGAAAAGCAGGCTTGTGGAGGGCTTGAAACTGAAGGCTTTTATGCAGGCTAGGATTGTCAGTTAAATGTTAAACTCATGGCTTGCTTCTGGAGTTAGTAAAGTCACTTGGTGCTTGAATTGGAGCAACCGTTCCAGATTGTAGAGCAGTAGTCAAAATGTGTTTGTGTGTGAGAAGTATAAAATAGTTTCCTTGTCTTCATCAAAGACATTTTTAATTTTGGCGAGTTGGTAGACTTGTTTCGCTGTTTGTTTAACGAGCGCTCGAACGTGGGGATTAAAGGTTATGTTTCTATCAACGATGAGGCCTAATGCCCTGTGCTCAATTACACTTTCTACTGGCATATTATCGATGTGAAGTTGAAGTGATCTGTGTGAATTTAGAGTTTGAAGTCTTTGTCTGGTTGTTAATAACATTGATTTTGTTTTAGTGATGTTAATTTGCATATCGTTCTCATGGCCCCGCCTAACTACATTATTTAATTCTTGTTGCAAAGACGACTCTAGCAAATTACAGTTTTCAGCGTTTGTATACACCGTACAGTCGAGTGCTGAGTCGACTGTAAATAGATCGCAGGACGACGAAAGATGCAATGGTAAATCGTTAATATATATGGCAAATAATAGAGGACCAAGAATAGAGCCTCGCGGTACTCCAATATTTAAAGTAATGGTTTGAAACAGAGATTTATTGTGTGATACTACTTGCTTTCTGCTTGACAGAAAATATGTTATTAGAGTCACTTCCTTAGGGCCAGTTTTCATTGTCTCTGTTTAAAAAAAAAATAATAACATAGTCTATTATATCAAATGCTTTCCTAAAATCAATAAACACAGCTCCACATAGACTGTTGTTGTTTATATTCTGGTGCCAGTTTTCTATCATGTTTGTTAGGGCCGTATGGCAAGAATATTTTGGTCGAAATCCTTACTGACTGTCAACAGTAAGATTGTTGCGAACTAAATACTGTAATGTTACTGTATGGGTGTGTTTTTCTAGTAGTTTAGATAGTGATGATAGTAAGGAAATGGGTCTGTAATTGTTCGGGAGGCCATTGACCAATGGGCCTGTCACGGAAAACACCGTGATTAACCAGTTGATGATAATACAGGCAATCTGATTAAACGGGATGTTTTCACAGCCACAACTATTTTAACTAACAGAAATAAACAAATCGGATGTCAAAAATCCCAGGACGGTCAAAAGTATCAACTGCAGATGTTTACTGGGAAGGGAGTGAGTGAGATGAATCAATACGCCGCCCTTGACAGTTCACAAACAGGTCGGATTCAAGCGGTAGTGCCCGGCTCGGGAGAAAACAGTCCGTCTGTCATTTAGAATTTCCCGACATCAAACGGAATGGCGGTTTTGCTTGTCACCACCTGACAGAAAGTTGTGGGTTTGTTATGGGAAACATTGGGACACCTGCAGGACATTAACTACGTCACGTGAACAATTCAAGGCTGTTTGGAAAACCATGATTGGGGGAGACAGTGTAACTCAAACAGTTGATTTAGGCGGACGTGCTTTGGCACTGCAGTTCTGAGTGGGAATATGTCTACCATGTGCGAATTAAGTTAATTTAATTTTACACGTGCCTGTCATGGCAAATGTAGATGTGATTTGATCAAACTGCGGTGTTGCCTAAGGTAGTTAATATAGTCTATTTAGGCCTAATTAATATAGGCAGTAGTCTTGTTAAAACTAGAGTGTGATGTTTAGCACTGTTAGTGGAAAACTAGTTAGAGTAGTGAAGTGATAATTGGCTCTGCTAGGATGAATAGGATAGCGGGGTGATATTTGGAGAGATTTAAGAGGGGTTGGGAGATGGGGAAAGTGTCCAATGGGGGGATCTTTCAATGGTTTGCCCACTGAAGTTTTGCACTCTGTTTATGGGTCTTTCCTTGTCATAGCCTGATTCGGACGTAGGTGAGGAGCTAATAGGCTCTATGACAGAGTTTAGTTAGCTGAGAAATAACAGAGCAAGGCAATAGGCTTACACTCAGCCGGTAGGATCAGTGACTAGTGCTATCACCAGATGTGTTGTTTCTCTAACAGGTTCCCTGCCAGTTACGAGGAAGTTCAACACTGGTTTTGAAGAAGTGCAACTACAAGTAGAAGAACACCAGTGGGACACTCAAATGCTTTCTTACGGAAAACGAATAACACCCGAGAAGAAAGATGGTATTATGTTTACGCTGGACTCATAATCAGGAGGGTTCACCATAACATGGCCCAGAAGAGCCAGCCAATATAACGACTCCTGCGTGTTAAGGTTCACCTAGGATGGGTGATGATTGTTGATATGTCACACATCATACAAACATTGTTAAAGGAACGAGAACATTAAAATGTAAGTCACATCGTGTGATAGATTCCAGTGAAATATTACAAAAGACATCATACTTGAGACTTGATAGACACTAGTTAGGATCAAGTATATTAACAATAACAGTGATACCTAAGTACACCCAACAAAGGATTCGTACAATTTTTAGGAACGGTAGGAACTTATGTGTAGTGTGCAACCGGTCCATGATCAGCTGTAATTACAAACAGTATCTATTTCGGATGATCAGGAAGATGGATTACCAGGTAGCTACAGATGACAGTCGGTGTCCGGCAGGAGGGATACAGCACTGGGTGAGATGGACTTGTTCTGACTTAACGTGCTGTGGTGTGTCCTTGCAAGGATGAACTGACTATGCTATTATCTGAGGGTCCGATCCTACACACATTATAGAACACATCACACATTTTCTTCGCATACACGTCTCACGTACATTACACTTTTCTTTTAATAAATTAATCTTTATTAATTTTTAGAAGCAAGAGTTGTTGAATATGTTGCGTGGGGAAGAATGAGAGGGGGCATAGTACGACAGTGATAGAGAGAGGAAAAGGTGTCCATGAACTGAAGGAGTGTGTTGGACGGAAGCTGGTGGATTCTCCAGGATATTGATAGGGGAAAAAAATTATAATGTGGGTGTTGACTCCCCTCACTCCAGGGACGACACTTTAAAGGAAGACACGACAGGGCCAGATTTAAGAAGAGGATTCACTTTAGCGATTTCGAGAGCAGATGGAAAGTGGCCTTTGGTGAGACACTGATTATATACATAGTTTAGTGATACACAGATCAATGGTGCAGCACAACGGAGAATCCGATTGCTGAATCCATCTAACCCAGATGGGATTACGTTTTTTTTAGGGTACTGAGATAACTGAATACTTCAGTGATTGTCATTAGCGGTATGTCGGAAAGAATATCCCTGGAGCATATATAAAGGAAGACACGACATTATTGGGGGCTCGTCCGGGATCGTTGGACAGCGTGATCTCTCGTAAACGTAATCTTTGGACAGCGGGATCTCTCGTAAAAGTGATCCTTGGACAGCGGTATCTCTCGTAAACGTGATCCTTGGACACCGAGATCTCTGGCAAGCGGAATCCTTTGACAGTGGGATCTTCTGACAACGGGGTCTTTTGACACGGGATCTTTAGTTATAAGACGGAGATATCATATTGGAGAATCCAGCTAGAGTGAATGTGGATAGGGGTTAGGACACATATCTTACCTGTTCACACTTCACACGTCTGCATAGGTCTGTGGTCCTGATTCTACTCTTGTCACTGAGTGATTGTGTTGTGGTGTGCTGGATGTGGTGCATATATAGATTTAGAGTACTTGTTCATATATCTATATATTAATTTGCAGTTAAATTGTACTCAACCTGCTAGCTCACCTCTCTGTAAAATGGCCACTCCAAAACTAACCACTGCAGAACTAAGGGCAAAGGGGGAAGAAATGGGATTGTCGGGTTCTGCACTAACAGATTACATACAGGAAGTGGAGAGAGAGTATCGTCAAGCAGAAAGAGAAGATCGAAAGGCTGAGTTGGAATTGAGAAAGATGGAGTTGGAACATGAAGCTAGGAAATTGGAAGCAGAACAAGCTGCGAGGAAATTTGAAGCTGAGCAAGCAGCTAAGAAATTTGAAGCTGAGCAAGCAGCTAAGAAATTGGAAGCTGAGCAAGCAGCTAAGAAACTGGAAGCTGAAAAAGAAGCTCAGAAAAGGGAGCACGAGGACCGGATGAGGGAACTCGAGTTGAAGAGTCAATCTAATGGGGAAACTGAGGGAGCAGTTGGAGGTTCTGCCATCCCAGGCTCAACCCCAGCAGGTGGACATGGTTACCATGCTATGAAGTTTCCTTTAGCGGTCTACGAGGAGGACAAAGAGAAGATTGACCAGTACCTTCAACGCCTCGAGGCCATGTCTGTGGCTATGGGTCTGGAGCGTAACAAATGGAATCTCAAGCTATCACAGGGATTACGCGGGACCGGCTACGTGGTTTAATCTAGCCTGCCACCAGGACATGAGAACAATTATGACGAATTGAAGACGGCTCTGCTGAAACGATTCGAGGTTACGTCACATACCTACCGGAAAAAATTTCGAGCAGCGAAACGAGAACCGGGGGAGTTGTTAGCCGCCTACAGTTTGCGTCTAAAATCCTATCTCCATAAGTGGATGGATTTGGCTGGGTTCGCACATGGCTATGAGAGTCTGGAAGAGCTCATGGTGGTCGACCAGCTGAAGAAGCAAATGTCTAAACCTCTCAGGACGTTCCTGGGAGAACAAGGAGCGGAACGTATTGACCTCGTGACAACATTAGCAGAACGGTTCGTCGAGGTACATGGGGAGGCAGGGGAAAACCTTTCCACCAACACCAAAAGTCAGGAGAAACATGACAAGAAGAAAGCCAAAAACTCAGGAACAAAATGGGAACCTTATGTGCAAAAATCAGAGGATAGTTCAGAGAAGAAGAAGGAGGGAAGCAAGAGCACTTCAAGCTCTACCCCAAAACGACCGTGGTCGGAGAAGTGGTGTTCAATTTGAAAGTCACCCTCTCAAAATACGAGGGACTGCAAATCGAAGGCTAAGAGCCCTCACTTCGCAGCATGTCAAGTGACTTCCAAGGAGGTTGTCACTGAAAATGCCAAGGTCAACAAGGAAGCTCGCCACCAGGAGAGCTCACTCAAGTCCGGCACTAGAAAATCTAGGACAGGGAAATGGTGCAACCAATGCAAGTCAAATACGCACAATGCTATTGACTGCAGGGGAAAGTCAGGAGACTCTAAATTCGTCGTGTGCCCCGGGAAACCTAAGGTGGAGCCCACTGAACAGGTCGAGGCCGAGGAAGAGACTCCAGACCAGGAAAAACCACCTGTAGTGGAATTGGTAGGGGTTAACGGTCGTCAAGTGGAGTGTTTGTACGACACAGGACTGGACGGGGAGGCCGTGATTTCTGCGGATCTGGTACATCCAGAACAATTCACAGGTGAAACCATGGAGATACAGCCTGCACAGAAGAGTGCTGTGACCATGAAGTTGCCCATTGCTAATGTGGAGATTCGGTCGAGGTATGTCATCGGCACAATCAAGGCCGCTGTATTGACCGATCGCATTTTTCCAGTAATCCTCGGTTGCCGGTATGTCTTTCTGGGAATGCCCAGGGAGCCAATCCATATGGGAGCAATACAGACTCGCTCTCAGACGAGAATGGAAGAGGCAGAAACAATTGTGACTAACCCACTGCCGGGGGAGCTACGAACTGCCCAGAGTGAGGATGCTACTTTACGTCCTTGCTACAAAAAGCTGCAGAGAAGTGCTGATCCACCAGGACGGGGGCAGTACTACATGAAGAACATAGGATACTCTACAGGAGAGCAGGAAGGGGAGACAACCTATACGGTACAGTTGGTCGTCCCGAAAGCTCACCGGTCCCAGATTCTTCATATGGGGCATACCATCTCCTTTAGTGGACACATGGGTATTGCCGCCACCATGCAGCGAATTTCCTGCCATTACTATTGGCCGGGAATGACAGATGATGTGCGTCGGTATGTGAAGTCATGCCCTGAGTGCCAGAGGGTGGCACCGAAACACTGGACAGCACCGGTGGTCTTGGGTGAGATGCCCATCATGAACTCTCCTTTCGAGAGGGTAGCCATCGATATCGTGGGTCCACTTCCCAGGACTAGGAAGAGGAACATGTATATACTCACAATGGTGGATTGCTGTACAATGTGGGGTGAAGCCATACCGTTGACCACGATTGACTCGAAACGAGTGGCGGACGCACTGATGGAGGCCTTTACCAGATTATTAGGCTTCCCTGATCAAATTCTGACGGACAATGGGTCCCAGTTTTGTGGAAAACTCATGGAGGAGGTATTTAGGGTGTTCCATTCTAACCACAAACATACCAGCCCTTACCACCCTCAAGCCAATGGACAAGTAGAGCGTTTCAACGGCACGTTGATGACAATGCTCAGGAAACTGGCACAGGAAAACCCTGATAGGTGGGATGAATATATCCCAGCAGCACTCTTTGCCTATCGGGAAGTTCCTCATGGCTCAACAGGACTACCACCCGCTACGTTGCTGTTTGGTCGTCCAATCAAAGGACCGTTGGAAGCCATGTTGAGGAGTTGGACTGAAGAGGGGACGTCAGAAGAAGTGATCTCTTCCTATAAATATGTGGAGGAACTGAAAGAAAAACTCCACAAGGGATGGACTCTGGCGAATCAAAACTTGAAAAAGGCCAGAAAAAGACATGCGGCTTACTACAACCAGAGGTCTAAAGAAAGATCTCTAGAGGTGGGAGACAAAGTCTTGTTGCTACTCCCAACGGGAAACAACAAACTGGAGATAGGTTGGCAAGGACCATTTCCCGTGGAAAGGGTGATATCCAGAACCAACTATCAGATCCGGATCCGGGGAAAGTCGAAGATTTTCCATATCAATCTCTTGCGGAAATACGAAGAGAGACCCGGAGACAAGGCAGCGCACCTCATGGCAATGGCAGTTGCAGTGGAGATGGAAGTGGGAACCAACGAGGGCAGGGAATATCCCTTGGTACACCAGGAAACCTATAGGGATGTGCAAGTGAACCCTTATCTGACCTCCCAGGAGAGGGAAAAGATAACCCAGGCTCTGAAGTCTCATAAGGAGATACTGACTGATAAACCAGGACGAACAAGGTTGGTTGAGTTCGAGATGACTTTGACCACACAGGAGCCGGTTCGCCAGAAGGTTTACCCAGTGCCATTCTCTAAAGAAAAAGCCCTTGAGGAGGAAATACAAAAACTGCTGGAGGATGACGTGATTGCACTCTCCACATCCCCATACAATGCAGGGGTAGTTTTGTTACGGAAACCTAGTGGAGAACACCGGTTGTGTATAGACTACCGACTTCTGAACAGTCATACACAATTTCAGGTGGAACCTTTGCCGAATCCAACGCAGTTATTCGCTAGGCTCCATAAGGCTCGTTACTTTTCAAAGGTGGATCTGAGTCGGGGTTACTATCAGATACCAATCAAACCGGAGATTCGACCACTGTTGGCTTTCAGTACACCGAGTGGACACTACGAATTCAAGGTCATGCCCTTTGGACTCAGCAATGCACCCAGTGTGTTTACACGCATGATGAGACTTTACTAGATCCTTTACAGGATCCGGCCATCATCTCATTCATGGATGATATTCTGATTTCCAGTGACAGCTTGGATGACCATTTGCAATCCTTGGAGAGAGTGTTTAATAGACTCGAGGAAGCAGGGCTTACCGCTCGTCCAACCAAGTGCATGATTGGTTACCAGACTCTGGAATTTCTAGGTCACACCATCACTCCAGGACACATTGTCCCAGAAGAGAAGAACCTGGAGAAAATCAGAAATGCACCAAGGCCAAAAACGAAGAAGGATGTGCGATCTTTTCTCTCGTTGTGTGGGTTCTACCACAATTTTATCCCACATTTCACTGAACTGGGAGCTCCATTGACGGAAACCTTGAAAAAGGGATTTCCGGACCAAATCATTTGGACACCAGAATGTGAGACTGCCTATAGCCAGTTAAAGGAGGCCTTGGTCAGCAAACCTGTATTACAGCTCCCTGACCTTTCCAAACCATTTGTGTTGAGAACGGATGCGAGTGCGATTGGATTGGGGCAGACTTGTTACAGGAAGGAAAAGACGATGCTTCGGTTTTGAAACCTGTGGCATACGCAAGTAAGAAACTTCTCCAGGCTGAGAGGAATTATTCAACTGTCGAGAGAGAGAGAGAGAGAGAGAGAGAGAGAGAGAGAGAGAGAGAGAGAGAGAGAGAGAGAGAGAGAGAGAGAGAGAGAGAGAGAGAGAGAGAGAGAGTGCTTGTCTCTCGTATGGGCAGTGCAAAAATTCCAGCCCTATTTGTATGGAGTTAAGTTTCGGGTCCAGTCGGATCATCAGCCTCTGATGTTCCTGGCTACTTCTCAGAAGCTCAACGCCCGTTTGATGCGGTGGTCGTTGTTACTTCAACCTTACAATTTCACAGTGGAGTATATTCCTGGGAAGGAAAATGTTGGAGCGGACTTCTTGTCAAGACACCCAGCTCCTGAAGAAGAGGAATGAATCATCTGGATTAAACTCACGGTGGAGAAGAGTGAGATGGACTACTCTCTTAAGAGAGTTCTCTTATATATCTATGTCACGGAAAACACCGTGATTAACCAGTTGATGATAATACAGGCAATCTGATTAAACGGGATGTTTTCACAGCCACAACTATTTTAACTAACAGAAAAAACAAATCGGATGTCAAAAATCCCAGGACGGTCAAAAGTATCAGCTGCAGATGTTTACTGGGAAGGGAGTGAGTGAGATGAATCAATACGCCGCCCTTGACAGTTCACAAACAGGTCGAATTCAAGCGGAAGTGCCCGGCTCGGGAGAAAACAGTCCGTCTGTCATTTAGAATTTCCCGACATCAAACGGAATGGCGGTTTTGCTTGTCACCACCTGACAGAAAGTTGTGGGTTTGTTATGGAAAACATTGGGACACCTGCAGGACATCAACTACGTCACGTGAACAATTCAAGGCTGTTTGGAAAACCATGATTGGGGGAGACAGTGTAACTCAAACAGTTGATTTAGGCGGACGTGCTTTGGCACTGCAGTTCTGAGTGGAAATATGTCTACCGTGTGCGAATTAAGTTAATTTAATTTTACACGTGCCTGTCATGGCAAATGTAGATGTGATTTGATCGAACTGCGGTGTTGCCTAAGATAGTTAATATAGTCTATTTAGGCCTAATTAATATGGGCAGTAGTCTTGTTAAAACTAGAGTGTGATGTTTAGCACTGTTAGTGGAAAACTAGTTAGAGTAGTGAAGTGATAATTGGCTCTGCTAGGATGAATAGGATAGCGGGGTGATATTTGGGGAGATTTAAGAGGGGTTGGGAGATGGGGAAAGTGTCCAATGGGGGGATCTTTCAGTGGTTTGCCCACTGAAGTTTTGCACTCTGTTTATGGGTCTTTCCTTGTCATAGCCTGATTCGGACGTAGGTGAGGAGCTAATAGGCTCTATGACAGAGTTTAGTTAGCTGAGAAATAACAGAGCAAGGCAATAGGCTTACACCCAGCCGGTAGGATCAGTGACTAGTGCTATCACCAGATGTGTTGTTTCTCTAACAGGTTCCCTGCCAGTTACGAGGAAGTTCAACACTGGTTTTGAAGAAGTGCAACTCCAAGTAGAAGAACACCAGTGGGACACTCAAATGCTTTCTTACGGAAAACGAATAACACCCGAGAAGAAAGATGGTATTATGTTTACGCTGGACTCATAATCAGGAGGGTTCACCATAACATGGCTCAGAAGAGCCAGCCAATATAACGACTCCTGCGTGTTAAGGTTCACCTAGGATGGGTGATGATTGTTGATATGTCACACATCATACAAACATTGTTAAAGGAACGAGAACATTAAAATGTAAGTCACATCGTGTGATAGATTCCAGTGAAATATTACAAAAGACATCATACTTGAGACTTGATAGACACTAGTTAGGATCAAGTATATTAACAATAACAGTGATACCTAAGTACACCCAACAAAGGATTCGTACAATTTTTAGGAACAATAGGAACTTATGTGTAGTGTGCAACCGGTCCATGATCAGCTGTAATTACAAACAGTATCTATTTCGGATGATCAGGAAGATGGATTACCAGGTAGCTACAGATGACAGTCGGTGTCCGGCAGGAGGGATACAGCACTGGGTGAGATGGACTTGTTCTGACTTAACGTGCTGTGGTGTGTCCTTGCAAGGATGAACTGACTATGCTATTATCTGAGGGTCCGATCCTACACACATTATAGAACACATCACACATTTTCTTCGCATACACGTCTCACGTACATTACACTTTTCTTTTAATAAATTAATCTTTATTAATTTTTAGAAGCAAGAGTTGTTGAATATGTTGCGTGGGGAAGAATGAGAGGGGGCATAGTACGACAGTGATAGAGAGAGGAAAAGGTGTCCATGAACTGAAGGAGTGTGTTGGACGGAAGCTGGTGGATTCTCCAGGATATTGATAGGGAAAAAAAATTATAATGTGGGTGTTGACTCCCCTCACTCCAGGGACGACACTTTAAAGGAAGACACGACAGGGCCAGATTTAAGAAGAGGATTCACTTTAGCGATTTTGAGAGCAGATGGAAAGTGGCCTTTGGTGAGACACTGATTATATACATAGTTTAGTGATACACAGATCAATGGTGCAGCACAACGGAGAATCCGATTGCTGAATCCATCTAACCCAGATGGGATTACGTTTTTTTTAGGGTACTGAGATAACTGAATACTTCAGTGATTGTCATTAGCGGTATGTCGGAAAGAATATCCCTGGAGCATATATTCTCGCAAAACGATGACAGTAAAGATAAGTTGCAAGGAGAATTTCGCATTGAAGCCTTCAACTGGTCTATGTCAGTTTAAAAAAAAAAAAAAAATTACGAATTGGTAGCGTGAAATATGATTTGATGGCAATGAATTTGAGAAGTTGTACTTGTTTGTCAATGTGTTAATTGCCTTCCTTACTATTTATATTATGTTTTGTCTTCCATGTATCCTGTCTGCCTGTCTATTTGTAAAACGGATGTTTATAGAATGTTTAAAATCATAAACAAATAACCCGAAATACACGGACAGACTACACATATATCCCAGTAATATAACATAGCATTATCATTTGGCTTACATGATAAAAAATACTCAAAGAAAATCCTGCCACAGATACTATCGTAGGATATTAAGTTACAGGATTTTCCGACAGCCAAGTCACGACATTGTCCAGGCTGCTGATACACATAACTTGAAGCATTGCTCATGAAAGAAGTAAATCGACACTTCTCATCTCCTAGCTGTAAAACATCACGAGTTGTATAATCCGCTCATGTCTCTTCTACTGATGAGAACTCCATATATTTAAGTACTGTATGCCGACGCTCTGGATTATGAGCAGTGAATGCTTTTGACAATTCCCCGACATACCGAGTGGAAGGTTCGAAATCAGCCGCAGACGATTTTAAATCAGACTACCTTGTAATGATTTCGATGGTTTGAGCGTCGGTCGTTCATAAATCAAAAGCAAACTGTCGACCGCAAATCATCATCATCAAGTGCCATGCCGGCTGGCGTGGCCGTTCGTGACTTTCCACAGATCTCGGTCTTTGGCTTTCTGGATCAACTCCGCTGATGATATTCCTCCATGCCACCGTCTCAATCCATTCAGCATCATTTCTCTTGGTCTGCCTCTGCCTTTCTTCCCCTCTATCTTTCCAGTTGTCACAATGTTCTCCAATGCCTCTCTTCTCATCACATGACCAAAGAAAGCTGTTTTGAACGTAAATAGTGCCTAAAATGCTGGGGCTGTGTGCGACGTCCTGTAAAAAAGACATAAAATTAACTTTTTAACTTGCAACCTCGAGTTCAACCCCTACACCTGTCAGCTGAACTAAAATATTGACTGCTCGTCCTTGACTTACGGATGTAAATTACAAGTACCTCAGAAGTCGGAGTGGGTTCATCTGATGGCGAGGGACACTCTGAGACCATAATGGCATTTTCTTATCCTCTGTACTAAGGAGAACACATACTGTCATTGAAGTACATAGTGCTAAGTACTTCATATATACTGGACCACTGATTTATTCTATGAAATAACCAGCTCTATTCCTCTCCGCTTTCCTTCGCTAGCTCAGACCAGATTGATCGGCTGGACCCTTTGCAGAACATCACCCTTATTCAATAATTTTATGTTCAAAAGCTGCAGGTCTTTTGCACAGGACATAACCAAGACGTTATCAAATGTAGTCTTGTTGTAGTGTAGTCGCCTGTTGGTTCTTGCAACTTTTAAGAATAAAACAGAGCGATAACATCTTACAGAATGTATGAATATAATTAATGAGACTAAAGATAATAGACCTACAAGCACTTGGAATCAACGACTGGCAAGAGAGGGTCAACCTGAGAGACGAATGGAGACGGATTGTATCTGCAGCAAAGAACCTCAATGGCTCGGAACGCTGAAGAAGAAGAAGAAGAAGAAAGATAATAGAAATGTGTAAACTATAAGAACAGAAATGTGCTTAAGACACGTTAATCAAGCTGGCTGGTTTAACATACACACCATGAGAAAGTGCACAACAATAATAAATATGTATGCAGATGATACAGTATTGATTGCAGACAATAAACAGGATCTGCAACATTTAGTAGGTACACTGTGAATAACAAGGGTTAGAATTAAATCGTAAGAAGACAGGGGTTAGTTATGTTCCTCACTAAGAAGTAAGAAATGCCACAATGTAATAGACGACTAAATGGGGATATTCTTAAACAAGTGCTTCGGTATAACTATCACGGAAAAGTCATATGATCTGATAGGAGGTGTCTTGAATAGATTAGAACTAGAATCACTATTACTATGGGTTTTTTTGCAAGATGGAAAACATACTAACCAATAAAAAGATGTCATTGGCAACGTGAAAAAGAGTGTTGAGGTGCTACATAGAACCTGCACTTTAGTATGGATATACAACGTGGACGATGAGCAGACAAGCTAAAAAATATATAATGACTGTCGAAATGTGGTTTCTGAGGAAAATGCAAAGAAGACCATGGACAGACAGAGTTGTTGAGTTGAGCTGAGCTAATAACTGACATCGCTGCACTAAGGACATTCCCATACGAGCTAAGTCTCCTCGTTCAACAGCCAGCGAGGAGTCATACTACTAATCATTTCCACCGCTATCTGATTGAACGTTCTCTGGGTCTTTCATCTTAGTTTTGAGATTCTACCAAAATCCCTGCCAATAACCCACAAGCTCATCCTTTCCACACACACGGGTTCTCAATCTGTACCCCCACCTTCTCCACCTGGTCCCACAGGCGCATGATCACACCCCCATTGTCCATAAGTAATTTAAAACCAAGAGGTTCATTCCCTGCCAGTCTATCAGCCTGCTCATTCCCCCTCACTCCGGCATGGTCAGGTAAAAAAATCCATTCAGTTCTCACAATCTGTGACCTCTGAAGCGAGGTGAGCCATTCCACACTAAACATCCTTTTCTCCACCTTACTGAGCATACTCATTGAGTCCGTGATGAAGACAATGAGACGTGCAGTGGTCTCCTCTAACCAAAGGAATGCCGCTGTGGCTGCTTCCACCTCCATTCTCATGCTGGAGGTCGTAGCCGCATATGCCAGACTCTCCTTTTTCAAGATTCGCCCAGTAGCCTTCACAATGAAACCCCAACCACCCCGCCTGTTTCTCACCACTGACTTATCAGTACAGATCACTATGTCACCTTGATGTGTATTATTCTGGATCAGTCGTTGCATTCAAACTCTGTGCGGCCGGCAGCCCATTCTCTGCACTCACGACTCAGTGTCACTATTACATTGTGCCAGTCCGTCATGTCTTCCGGTACTTCAACCCGCTCCTGTTCATGACTGATGGTCTCTATATCATACACCTGACGTAACGATATTTCCGCCTGTGCCATCCATGACCTGCAAGTCCTACATGAGTTAAATGAATGAAAAGAAATAAACTAGAAAACTTTGTGACAAGATAGAGGGGGAAAAGAACAAGAGGAAAGCAGAGAAGTAGATACAAGGATGACTAGCCCACGTGGTATGGTCGTGACTGGAACACAGAGTTGATCCACAATCCTAGTGATCATGTGTGATGCCGAAACATGACAGCTCATGCGTATCTGCATGGCACATGATGATGATGAATAAATAAGTTAAAGTAGAATATAACCTACACATCTAATGTTAACTTCTATCGTCATATAAACACACACACAACGCACGCACACACGCGTGCGCGCGCGCGCACACACACACACGCAAGCACCTCTAAATGAAAGCGAAAAGACAAATAAATGTTCAAATCAGATTCATCACAAGTCTTTGTTACTAATTTAAACGATAGAAAAATGTGATTTAATAAGAAAATCATAAGTTCGAGAAACACGGCGGCAGGTTTGTTGTAAGGATAGAAAGAAATGTGTCTAAAATTTGCCATAAGTAGTAATACATAGCTGGGTTAGCATCATTACACATAACAACTGTTTGAGACTGAATGCATTACAATAGCACTTAAAATATAATGGGTTAAAGTAACAACTGTCTGAATCACTGAATGCAAATCATAACCAGGGTAGGCTGGATAATGTAACAACTGAATGAGACAAGAAGGGTTAAAGTAACAATTGTCTGAAATAATGAGAGTAAATGTCTGATTGACTGATTGAGGTAGGGGGCATTAAAGTAGTAGTTTTCAGAAACGCAAGAGTTAAAGTATTAATTGGACATCTGTGGTTAATGTAATAAATGACTGAAAAGTGTGTGTGTGGGGGTGGGGGAGGGGTGGGGGAGGGGTGGGGGTGGGGCGGTGTATGAATTGTCTGGAACATAAGAGTTAAAGTAATAATTATGACAATTATGATTTATGTAATAACCACGGATTTAGACAGGTAACAATTGTTCGCAATCACCACAGTCAAATGTATAAACAGGTGGATGTGATGGTGTCTCAGCTGACTGAGACAGGAGAAATAAAAGTAACAATTGTCTGGGGAAACAAAGGTTAACAATTTTAAGTAGAACAGCTAAGGTTAATTTTAACAATTAACTACCCCCCAAGGGGGGGGGGGGAGGGCAAGAAAAAGTTGGCACTCTTCCGACAGACGGGTCTAAATAGTTCTGCAGTGAATAAGTGATTAGAGTTAGGGTTAGGGTTAGTGTTAGTTATATAAAATTATTCACTGCAGAACTATTTAGACCCGTCTGTCGGAAGAGTGCCAAAAAGTTGAAGAATCGTGACATAAACATGACAGATTAACAATAAACGAATACCACAACGGAAACTCCCTAGGAAGGCCAACCACACAAATGCTTAGATAAACTTCATGAATTGTTTCATCTCTTTCAACATCTAAGTTTCTTGCAAGACTCTTTCCTATGAGTTTTGTTTCCACGCATCCTATCAATGTTTTTCTATTAGCACAGACATGGTCAATATGTACAGAAAACCTGGGCTCAGATATCAATGCAGTAGTTGCTTCGCATTCCAGGTTATTGCGCGTTGTTTTCACAGCCCCCCAGCCGTACACAGGTGTGCTAAGGGGCGCTAACAAACAAAACATGGTTAGTGCTATTTGTTCTGTCATTTCACAGTTGCAACTTTTTGTCAC
>JACEFZ010028497.1:422500-470000 GCA_014155875.1 Cepaea nemoralis
GAGCGGTTCCAAAGCCAAGGCCCCGGCGAGGTCGAGTGCTGGATCCAAGATAAAAGCCAAGGGGCCTGGTAGCGCCAAGGAAGATTCCACCCTCAGCAACCACAAGGCTGCCAGTTCAAGCACATCAGTAGATGCAAACGACGCCGGGGCCAGGGCAGCAGAAAATGGCGGGGACGAGCATGCCGAGGACATCAGTAATAGTCCCACCGATCAGGTGCAGGAGAACCAGGAGAAGCTACTTCAGGTTCTTTCGGGAAATTTGGAAGATTTACCGCCCCTCAGCTCCAAAATCGTCAGAATATTTACAAGTTCCACATTTACTGGTAAGTAGGTATGTGTTTGATATTCTTGTATTCATGTGGATTACTTGAAACTCTTTCTGTCTCAGATATCAGTTACTCTCATTCATTATGTCCCAAACAGTGTGTGTTTATATGATCTTGTGCGATGCTGATAAGCGTTGACGTCATTTTTCGCCATCTCACACGATCACCAGAGTCGTGGATCAGCTCTGTGTTTTTGTCTCGATTATGTCTTGTGGCCGGGCCATCTAGATATTTACCTCTTTGCCTTCCGTATGTTCTTTTCCCCTCAGTCTTGCCAGTTGTCACCAAGCTCATCAGTTTATTTCTACTCATAACGTGCTCAAAATTTCTTGACTGTCTACGTCTAATTTCTCTAATCAGTTTACGGTTTTCATTTGTTTCTTGTAGGATTTGGTCATTGGTTTTTCTATCTGTCCATGGTACTCTTTACATTTTCCTCAGAAACCACATTTCCACTGCCATCAGATGTTTTTAGTTTGTCTGCTCATTGTCCAAGTTTCACATCCATACAAAAGTACAGGTTCTATGTATCAATACAACCCTATGTTTCTCGTTGCAGTTGACATCTCTTTTATTGGTCAGTTTGTTTTCCATCTCGCAAAAGGCTGCCTTCATCATAGCGATTCTTGAGGCAGTGTATTACCGGGGCCCATAAAGTTGATAAAGTATGATGAATGTGTATAATGAACAACAGCACTTAACCACTTAACGATATTGTAATGAGAAGTATTGTCTTGAGAAGAAATACAAAGAGAGAAAGAAAACATATACGATTATATTAAGTGTCATGTCTTAGCAAGGTGTAACAATAACGATTTAGACGAGCCATTCGAGAAAGGTTACCTAATTGACCATGGCCGTTGACATTTCAGTTGAAGAAGAAGATACGGATATCTTATATCTCTAGAATGATTATGGCTATTTTAGGGTTGTCATCATTAGCAATGTATTACTTCCATGTTGTTGATCAACTAATTGTACCTGGGTGTTCGGCATACAAGCCTCACTTACCCTCAGGGACGCAGAGGTGTTTCCAAGGCATCAGGACCGGGTTATATACTGGCCAAGACCTATTGACGGGTCCTCGTCGAGCGTCCTGAGCAACAGGTCCCTTCGGGGTCCTGGCTAAAATCAGTAGGGTCACCGATTCCTCCGAAGTCGGAGAGTGTCTGCCTGTACGGCGAGGAACCACCAGTCTGCACACCAATAAGCCAGACATGGGACAACGGATACTCACGCAAACCTCAGGTCCTGTATGACATCACACTGATGTTGGACAACAGGATGCCCTCATCCGACATACAGGACTTCGCGTTGGAGCTCAAGCCAACGAACACAAGCAAGCAAGCAACTTACCCTCAGTTCTTCATCTCTCCAAGTGTGTGATGAGTTCAGGCAACATTATGTCTTAGGTGGGTGTTGAATGGTTTAGATATTTACGATAATTGGTCGCAAGGTAGAGATTTGTCATATATAGTCTGGTTATCAGTGAGTTTCATCACCCGCCTCATTCCTTTTTCTTTCCCCTTTTCGCTCAGCTATGCTTTAACTTGTCAGATGAGACTGAGATATTTACCAGACAATGTAAAGGTGACAATTTGACGAAATAAGGTAGAATACTACCACTACTCTGTACAGACACAGTTTATCGTGAGATCAAGAGGTTTATAAGAAGTAACTACAGAACTAAGAGGGAAACAGAGCATACAATCTACAAGAAGCTGATGCATATTACTAGCTTCAGCTAGCAGTTGTTGAAAGATCATCATCATCCGCCGAGAAGCTTCTCGATTCCCCACCATGTCTCCTTCCCAAGGCATCCTCATGCCCATGGTGATCTCATTGTTCTGTGTCCGCCTTCGTGTTGGTCAATTCCTGCCTCTTCTTTTATCAACCGTGTCTTCCATCATTGTTTCTTCTTCTTCTTCTTCTTCTTCTTCT
This sequence comes from Cepaea nemoralis, assembly GCA_014155875.1. NCBI lineage: Eukaryota > Metazoa > Mollusca > Gastropoda > Stylommatophora > Helicidae > Cepaea > Cepaea nemoralis. The sequence continues at coordinate 424,768 of JACEFZ010028497.1, forward strand.
TCTTCTTCTTCTTCTTCTTCTTCTTCTTCTTCTTCTTCTTCTTCTTCTTCTTCTTCTTCTTCTTCTTCTCCTATTCCTCCTCATTTCTTCTTCTTTGTCTTCTTCTCCTTCTTCTACTCCTTCTCATTCCTTCCTTCCTTCTCTTATTGTCATCCTTCTCCTCCTTTCTCTTATTATCTCCCTCCTCTTCCTCCTTCTTCTTCTTGCCCATTCTCCGTCTTGCGTTCGTTCTTTCTTATTTACTTCCATTTCATGATATAGCCAACAGCGATTTGAAGCTTCTCATTTGTTTCATACAATTATAAATGCAGTGCCGTCTTACTAGGCCCGATTCCCTTCTCGTGGAAAATATGGGGTACTTAGCATATAGAAAGTACTTATACTGTACTGTGGATAATCCTGGGGGAAATGGCTGCAGTTTGATCACACTACCCGCAAGAGCATAGTGGTGAGTACCTCAGAGAAAGGACTAAGCAAATGCTTGTTCGGTCTGTTAGGCCATGTTTGAAGCTTTAAAACAATGACCTGTCAATACCGGTCATAATAATTATAGCCGTCGTTGTTTTGGTTCTGTTTTTATTGGCAGTCCTGTTAACTCTCTTTGTTTCATAATATGCCAGTTCGTTCTATTCCTGCTCATATCTTCCACCTTTCTTGGCAAGCTCATCTGTCTTCTCACTTCCGGGCACACCACATTAGGATGGTACCCATTAAATAGTCCGCTTTCCTTGCTAATTTCACATCTCAGGTATGGGAGTTTGTCATTCCTGAGGGCCTGCAGCACAGTCTTTAACTGGATGACAATGTTGAAAGACAGTCTGCATAATGTCTCCCTTGTCTATCGTGTGTGTTCCAACGCTTAAACTCAACACTGAATGCAAACTTCCTTCTTGCCTTGGTGATATAAATCACCACATCACTATCAAGTGTTAAAGCATCATCAAAGAATAGATAGTCGCTGAGCAGTATTTTTTAATACGACCTGGCATTCGCTGTCCTTGAATTATAATTCGAAAGTGTGTTTCGGTAGTTCGTGAAACAGATTTACCGCCCACAAAAAGAATACAGTGACACAAATTGCACCCTTTAATTCGACTACTTTTAAGAGGCCAGGAAGATTCTCATTGACCTAGTTAAATATGCGTGAAGAGTGTCTGTCGCCTGATAGTGGCACAAGTCTGCACATAATATGTGTTATGTTAAAAGTATGCTAGATATCATAAATCCATCTCCCACCTTTATCATGAAAACGATAGATAAACTTTGTGCAGAACTGCTTAATCGTTCCGTTATGCAGGTTATTCTTAACTCTCAATTTAACACACTTATACAGTTCTTTCTTGACCTTGCTAACATTTGGTAATTTAATACAATTATTACATTTCTAGCTTTATGTGTGCAGAACACATGGTTACTTAATGCAGTTATTACAATTCTTCTTTCTAAACTTTCTAATCCATGAGTGATCTGGCCAATCTTGCAATCCATGGGTGATCTAGTCAGTCTTGCAATCCATGGGTTACCTGGTCAATCTTGCAATCCATAGGTAAACTAGTCAGTCTTTCAATCCACTGGTCAACTGGTCAATCTTTCAATCCATGAGTAATCTGGTCCATCTTTCAATCCATGGGTCAACTGGTGAATCTATCAATCCATGGGTCAACTGGTCAATCTTTCAATCCATGGGCCAACTGGTCAATCATTCAATCCATGAGTCAACTGGTCAATGTTTCAATCCATGGGTAATCTGTTCAATCTTTCAATCCATGGGTCAACTGGTCAATATTTCAACCCATGGGTCAACAGGTCAATCTTTCAATCCACGGGTCAACTGGTCGGTCTTTCAATCCATGGGTTAACTGGTCAATCTTTCAATCCTTTAGTCAACTGGTCAATAATTTAATCCATGAGTCAACTTGTCAATGTTTCAATCCATGGGTGATCTGTTCAATCTTGCAATCCATAGGTCAACTGGTCAACTTTCAATCCATGAGTCAACTGGTCAATCTTTCAATCCATGGGTCAATTGGTCAATCTTTCAATCCATGGGTGATCTGTTCAATCTTGCAATCCATGGGTCAGCTGGTCAATCTTTCAATCCATGGTTCAACTGGTCAATCGTTCAATCCATGGTTCAACTGGTCAATCTTTCAATCCATGGGTGATCTGGTCAATCTTTCAATCCATCTGTTATCTGGTCAGCATCAGTGGACAGGCTGTACGTCCCAGGATATTTCCGGTTATTCATTTTAGGTTGGTTCAACCTGGTCAATTTCTTTGACAATCCATCTCGATGGGGATTCGAACACAAGACTAGCGGCAGGCAGGCAGGCAGGCAGGCAGACAAGAGTATTGGCACCTGGGCCATCGCGGCTCATAGGCGCCGGGTATTTAATGCAATTAGAACGCTGGCTATGTTCATATAGAGTCAGCCTCTGTAGCTTACTGATAGAAGCACAGTTTCACAATCGAATGCAAGCAACCCCAGGCGATTTGGGGGCAGATTCCTTTGCGTTGATGTTAAGAACAAAATAAGTGTCGGTAGCTCAGAAAGCAATGACAAACTACTGAAGGTAAGATTGATTGATTGGGCCGTCCTGCAAAGACCAAACAACTAACTTTAACTTTTGTGATCATTCACATTCACATTTTATTTGCATTTATTATTTTTGCTCGCTTTGAATTCCAGCGTAGGCTGGACTGACTTTTGCGTGTGGACTAGCTTTCCCTATTACCAATATCCCCGGCCATAGGCGAACTAACTCCGACTTCTGAGGTACTTGTATTTTACGTCCCCAAGTTTAAAAAAACAACGGGGGGGGGGGGGGGGGGAAGAGGCGAGAAGTTAACAATTTTAGTCCAACTGACAGGTGTGGGTGTTCAACCCGCTGCCTCAGCATCAGCACACCGGAAGTTTAAGAGTTATTTAAATTATTTCCTATGATTTCTCTTTCACTCTCCACCTCATGTGCCTTAATTCACCCCTTTGCAATAAAATAGATAAACATGATGCTATAATTAAGATACATTTTTGCTTAATAAATAGTAACTTGGATAAGAAAACACTTGGGTGCAAATTTCAATATCAACAATCACCGTTACTTTATTAACAACGCCTCTTAAGAAAATGTGACAGGGGTCGAAGGTTACAAAACCCAAAGGCGTCTCAGGTTACGCTGCTATTATACAAGGAAGTCGTGAGTTATTTGGCTATTTTCAGGCAGCTGTTATTGATTGTTCCGACGTTCAAAGTCCGGAGACAGTCCCATTTTCTTTAGGGTGTTATTATATGTGCAGTAATGATCGTTCCTCAGTTCACGCAGCTGAGAGGTTTACATCAACAAACTACATGTTTACTTGAACTCCCTACAGGTTTACATCAACTCCCTACAGGTTTACCTCAACTCTCTACTGGTTTACTTCAACTCCCTACAGGCTTAATTCAACTCCCTACAGGTTTAATTCAACTCCCTGCAGGTTTACTTCAACTCTCTACTGGTTTACTTCAACTCCCTACAGGTTTACTTCAACTCTCTGCAGGTTTACTTCAACTCTCTACAGGTTTACTTCAACTCCCTACTGGTTTACTTCAACTCCCTACTGGTTTACTTCAATTCCCTACAGGTTTACTTCAACTCCCTACTGGTTTATTTCAACTCCCTACGGGTTTACTTTAACTCTCCACATGTTTACTTCAACTCTCTACAGGCTTACTTAAACTCCAACTGGTTTACTTCAACTCACTACAGGTTTATTTTCACTCTCCACGGGTTTACTTCAACTCCCAACAGGTTTACTTTAACTCTCCACAGGTTTACTTGAACTCCCTACATGTTTACTTTAACTCTCCACATGTTTACTTCAACTCTCTACAAATTTACTTACACTCCCTATGGGTTTACTTTAACTCTCTACAGGTTTACTTTAACTCTCTACAGGTTTACGTTAACTCCCTACAGGTTTACTTCACCTCTCTACAGGTTTATTTCAACTCTCTACAGCTTCCCTTCAATTCTCTACAGGTTTACGTCATCTCTCTACATGTCTACTTCAACTCTCTACATTTTCAACTCTTTACAGGTTTACTTCAAATCTCTAAAGCTTTACTTAAACTCCCTACATGTTTACTTCAACTTCTTACAGGTTTTCTTAAACTCCCTGCAGGTTTACTTCAGCTCACTACAGGTTTACTTCAACTCCCTCCAGGTTTACTTCAACTTTCTACAGGTTTACTTCAACGACCTACTGACAAGCTGCACAGTTAACCCGGATTTAGCCTTCATAACACATCTAGACATGATAATACTAATGGTTGAAACCAAGCAATCTAATTATCGGCACACTTAGTTATGTGCCTAATACAGTCTGTCTGCATGCGACGATCTCTCCACTCAACATTCAGACAATCATTGACCCCTCGCAAATAGCCACTTATGCTACTACATTCTTAAATCTCACTTAGTTCTGAGACAGCTATTATGAAGTGGAGGGAGGGGGGGGGGGTGGCGGAAAAGGGGAGGGGGTAAATTAATAAGCAGTTATAAAGAGTTGGTTGCAACTCGAAAAAGGTTTGGAAACATCGTGTTAGCTGACCTTCTATATAAGTAAAATGGTATGACCTTTGCAGGACATTGCAGTCAAATCTCATTCTTATTGGATGTTTGTGAATTACTGCGCAATTCTACGTTCAGTAATTTGTCATTGCTTTCTGAATGAGAAGTCAACATTTTAGTCTAACTGCCGGCGTGTGGAACGAACCCACTACGTGGCCATCCGAAGTGAATGTTCAATCGCGATCAACGTCACAGCTATACCGACCTCACACAACACACACACACACACGCACGCACGCGCGCATGCACGCACGCACACACACACACACACATATATATATATATATATATATATATATATATATATATATATATATATATATATATATATATATGACTCTCAGCCGTGACCGTTCCCCAACACTATGTATCAATTCGTATGTTAACAGCCCTTCATGCCATGGCAATAGGCTGTTCAGAATCGTCTGTTGCTGCCTACCACTTTTGTGTGTGTTCTATTACCCACCAAGTACTTTCTCTGTAATCTCGTATACTCTCGTAAATAAGGTGACAGTGCGCGAGAAGCGGTAGCGGCTCTCTCCGCGTCGGTAACTTAGGGAGGGTATGTGAGCCGGTCGCTCAGAAAGCAGTGGCAAACTACTGAGTGTAATCTTGCCAAGAAATCAACAATCAGCTGAAAGATGCCGATGTTGACAGCGATGTCCTGTAAAGGATATGCGAGGGAAAAAAACCACAAAGTGCTACTACATGTATATGTTCGAGTGTGTTTCCTTTCACGGTGTAGCCAGAAATATCGACTGCTTCCCTATATAGGTTCCTTTGTGTTAGCGCCTCGTCACCGTTACCTAGTGTGGCTATCTGTGATATTTGTTAACATGTTGGACACCTATGGTAATTGTTAACATGTTTGTTATTCATGGTATTTTTTAAAACATTTTTGGTTTTCTGTGATATGTGTTAAAATGTTATACTTTGGTATTTAATCATATTTTACTGTAAAATAACTTCGTTTTGCCGCTTCGGGGCATTTTCTAGTTTGTTTACAGATTGTTCATGACTCACAACGAAATATTAAAATTAACTCTGTTATACAGACACAACCGGTCTCCGTGGATAAGGGCTTGCGAACGCGGTTTGTGAGTCCGTATACCCGGGTTCGAAACACAGCGGTGCTGGTTTTTTCGAAAAAGGTATAGGTGCCGGTCGTTCAGAAAGTAATGGCAAACTACTGAACGTAAAATTTGCCTAGGAATCACGAACATCGAAAATGCTGGGGTTGACTGCTACGTCCTGTGAAGGACATGCAACTAATTTTGTAAATTTTTAAAAAACACACAAACACACTAAAGAACAAACATGTATCAATAGTTACTAAGAAAGCAATCTATAACACAGTCTTCCTACCAACTCCTAGCTACCAATGCCAAACCTGGACAGTGACAGAAAAAGAGAAAAGAAAAATATCAACAACAGAAATGAGATTCCTGAGAAGAATACACAATGTATTAAGAAGAGAAATCAGAAATGAATAAATCAGGACTAACGTGGGGGTTATAGCATAGCTAGATTTTATTGGAAGGCAGCAAGTCAAATGGTTTGGCCATGCAACTATGTTACCAACTTGCTTGCTTGTGTTCGTTGGCTTGAGCTCCAACGCGAAGTCCTATATGTCGGCTGAAGCCATCCTGTTGTCCAACATCAGTGTGATGTCATACAGGACCTGAGTTTTGCGTGAGTAACCGTTGTCCCATGTCTGGCTTATTGGTGTGCAGACTGGTGGTTCCTCGCCGTACAGGCAGACACTCTCCGACTTCGGAGGAATCGGCGATCCTACTGACTTTAGCCAGGACCCCGAAGGGACCTGTTGCCCAGGACGCTCGACGAGGACGCGTCAATAGGTCTTGGCCAGTATATAACCCGGCCCTGGTGCCTTGGAAACACCTCTGCGTCCCATGTTACCAACTAACAGTATACCACAACAAGCAATGATGTACAGACCAAATGGAAGCAGAGGAAGAGGCCGATCACGTAAACGATGGACAGAGGGAATTGCAGAGTGTCAAGTAGCAAGTGTAACGTAATGAGGCAAATAAGAAATATCAGAGAATCCCAAAGCCAAAACGCTAATGAATCTAGGGATATGACGTGGTAACACAAAAACGTCACGGAAGATTGTCAACAACATGAAAGATAGACGGATTTGGAGGCTTCTCCCATAAGAGCGGCAGCTTATGTGTTTTAGAAAGATAGGTTGGCGAGGCACTGGCGCTATATCGCATTGGTGGCTGAGTTAATATATGGAATGGACGAGTCAACGTGTGGAGACAACGTTCATATAAGCCACGAATAAATATGCAGACAAACGCAGAAACTCGATGTCAGAGAAACGTCAGAAAGGACACTGAGAAGAGAACGGATAGAGAGAAGGACGCCGTGTTGACGGGCAAGGACATTGTTTAGAATTTCGTGCGGAGATGGCTTCGGACATAATGTTCATTTTAATTATAATTGTAATACTGCCCAGCTTGGTCAGAACAAGCACAGTATTTTATTCTTTATTATTGCTTTATTATTGAGACATTGTACAACCACACGGAATGACACTATCCAGTGCCGCCCACCGGGCGCTGGAACGCAAATTATTCCTCCCCACGACGCTTGACGGCAGAAGTGGAAGATGATGATGATGATGATGATGATTATTGCTACAAGCCTGTGCGCTGTGGAAATAAATCAGCGTCATAACTGCCAAAGTCTAACGGAGTCGACTTGGTTCTTCGGTTCGGTTTTGGCTTCTGAAGCCTGCATTTGAAGACAGTTGCTTGCGAGCCGTTTTTTTGTCAAGTTTCACTGTTTGAATTATTATATACCCCGGATGTCGTCTGGCACAGAGTCCATTAAGCCCTAAAATGGGCACTCTCCCGCTGTTTATATATCACATCGACACGGAAGGTACAAGAGGAATTACATGAGATGAGATATACACACATTTATTTCTAATGGAAATAACTTATGTAGGCATGATATTCGGTAATACGTTATTGTTGTGGCGATGTTGTCAAATTCCGTCCATTCATTTATGGATTGTTGAAGTATGGACAGGTTCTACCGGAAACTTAAGCAAAATACTCACTCCATGCAAGCTAGTGAGTTTTCTGAGCGGTGAGTGCCAGTCGTGAGTGCTGATTGTTTACCTTCCACGAGGGCAATAGTCATGACTTTTCCTTATGTGCTGGTAACTGTCATTTACTGCCAATATAGTACCTTGCGGTGTATGGCAGAGGGGTCTTTGAGCCTGAGGGATTAAGGCCGCCTGGCTAGTGCAGTCGCCGCGAACTGTGCAGGTTAGGATTTTCTTTTTGACCCCGACAGAAAAAAAAAGTCCACACCTTACCGAGGGATCGAACCCGGGTCTCCCGAATGAGAAATTCTCAGTAGGCTTCATTATATCGAAAACCATGGTCCTTCCTCTCTCCATTAGTCTGTCTTTTGTTTACCCATGATATCCCACGCGGAGGATACGAGTGGTTTTGGTCAGCATCCCGATAGAAGTAGAACAACCGAAGAGACAAATGGTGTTATTTGGTGGTATAATACGACTGATAGCAAACTTTTAACCCATCAAGACTCAGGGCAAAGACCAAAATAAGATCAAGATGCATAAGAGAACTACTTTTTGCAGACGATGCAGCACTGACTACTCATGCAGCAGAAGATCTCCAACGGCTCATAGATTGTTTTGCAGCCGCCTTCAAAGACTTTGGGCTCACCTTCAGCCTAAATAAAATACAGGTGATGGAACAAGATGCCGGTGCACCTACATCAATTGACATTTCTAATTACGAATTGAAGGTTGTCTATGGGTTTGCGTATTTGGGGTCGACAATATCAGATAATCTTGCATTAGAGACATAAATCGACAGACGCATTGGGAAGGCAGCCACAACACTTTCCAGGCGAATTAAAAGAGTTTGGGAGAATAATAGACTAACAGCATACAAAAGTTCCAGTATGTAAAGCTTGTGTTGTTAGCACACTATTCTATGGGTCTCAATCCTGGACCCTGTACTCAAGACAGGAAAGAAAGTTGAATTCCTTCCACATGAGATGTTTGAGACGTATCCTGGGCATAACATGAAAAGACCACATAACAAACAAACATGTGCTTGAAAGAGCAGATATTACCACAGTGCACTCCCTCCTCAAGCAGAGACGCCTCCGGTGGCTGGGCCATGTATCTAGAATGGAGGATGAACATATTCCCAAAGATCTCCTATACGGAGAACTAGCCACAGGGAAGAGGACAACCGGAAGACTCCAAATGCGAAATAGGCATGTGTGTAAACAAGATGTGAAAACACTTGGCATAAATCCAGACTCGCGGGAAAGAGTTGCAACAGACAGATGTTCCTGGAGAAGAGATGTACGAAACGGACTGGTTCTCTTTGAGCTCAATCTGATCCAACAATCACAGGCATAAAATGCAGTCACTTACTGCGGGACCTGCCTCGTCTTACAGATGCAGAAAATGTGACAGAGATTGTCACTCTCACATTGTACTATACAGTCACTAGCGGTGCTGTCAGGTACCTCTCCAGCGGCACAGCTCTATAGTCTTTAAGGACTGAAAGAGGCCTACTACTACTAAAACGACGAGAGGCGTTGGAGAACATCGTGACGACTAGAAATATCAGCGACAGAAGAGGCAGAGCAAAGGATGCTTGGTAGTTTAAGTCTATGCCGTGGAGAGATATCATCAATATAATTGAATCAGAACACCAAGGACCAAGATCTGTGGTGAGACATGAACGCCTAAGCCACTTTGCAAGGCATACAATGATGATGATAAATCCCACCCCACAGCATATCGGCCTCTGTACAACCCATTAGACTACAATCGATAGACAATCATTGAATGGTCCGATTAGCTCATACGACGCTTGTAAACTGGCTACAGATGACAATGTGATCAATGTAGTGGGCTCATGTACTTAATGTCTAGCATACACAGTCACAAGTACGACTTCTGACAATCATTCCTTATTATTGCTTTGAGTGGTTAGATCAAATACGGGAAAAGTGCTGGTCATCTGATCACGAGCAATTATTGAAGCCCAGTATATTCTTGATAATTGTACCTCCCACTGAACGACTAAAGCAATTACTAATAAACTATAAACATGCATTAGTCGGTGCCTATGTAGAACTGAAGGACTGAAAGGGTATGATAGAATCACCAATATGAAGCTCATGGAGAAAACTGAACAAATACCAGCGATTCAAGATTGAGGAAAAAAACTGTCGCTGGTTAGGACACACTGAGAATGCCTGTTAATAGTAAACCTAGACACTTCTTTGTCGATAACCCAGAAGGCCAAAGAAACAGTTGGAGACCTAAAACGTCACGAAAAACAGATGAATTATATAGGCACGACGTAAGGGTAGGAGACATAGATCAAAACGCAGGACGGCTTGGCATGCCTTGGGTGAGGTCCTATGCTTCAATGGAGAATAAAGGACAAAAAGAAGAAGTAGGAGAACGTCACACCCCTCCAGCAATATCTATTAACCGCTTGCCTGTACTTATTTTACCATGGCATTGTGTTATAAATTGCCAACATAACGAAATCACGAAGTCAATACAAATCAGAAAACGATTAGAAAAATGGGCTATAAAGCTAAAGGTAATGTCGCTTTGCCCTGCAATCTGCTGCTCTTAAAACAGCCAAATTTGGACTTTAGACAATCAACTCCGGACTCTAAAACATAACACCAAGCAGTTACAGGTCATTGATTATCATTAATCGATAACAACGATCGTTTGATTGATCGGATAACCGGGCTTTCTTTAAAACACACAATGCTATATTTGGCTTGTCAGGTTTCTCAGAGCATTTAATTACCGGAAGCCTAACCAGAACTTATCAACGGAACGTTTTAAGAAATCTCTTAGAGTTATCAATTGCTAGCGACCTATATATTACACATACTTATATATCTTCACTTTACCAATCTAAACCTCATTTCTCTATCATTAAAGAGGAAAATCTGGGCTCTTGAACTTACATGTTACGGAGTTCTTAGAATATCGTGGACATAGAAGAAAAATAGACATTTTTTAAAAATCTGAACATCGAAGAATATTGGCCCTTAAACAACATATATATATATATATATATATATATATATATATATATATATATATATATATATATATATATATATATATATATATATATATTCATTCATTCATTCCATTCATTCATTCATTGGCACCTTGCCGTCTTGACAGACGATAGTTTGTGCTTTAAAAAGGCATAATAACTTTTACCTATGGCGGTAGCGCATGTGACTGATAAGGCCAATTTGCGCTGTAAATGTCCGTTCACAGTGGGTGCATGTGAACACATGGTCATTTCCACCATCATACACCATCTTACGTCTCAAACGCTCGGTGTGTGACTGTAATATAATAAAAACGTCCCTACCCTTTCCTAAGCATTGACTCCCTTAAAAATAAACAAACCCTTACAATTACTGTTTAAATATCTTGCTTAATGTAGGAGTAGGAATTAAAACAGCGATAGACCTGACCATGGCACAGCGTAATTTATTTGGCTTTATTTTCTTCACGTACCTGGCAAGACCGGGACTGATAGAAAAACAAAGGCCCAGTGTAGCCATTTTTGGTCAGTACGACACAAAGAACAGACATGTAAAAGTTTTCCCTTCGGGGAGAAGGCACTTTGCCTTAAAAATATATCACTCTCTGCAACTATTGGTATGTTATATCTACATTATTAAGATGTATTCATGTATTTTTTTATAAAGTACATATACCAGTGTGATAATTAAGAATTAGTAGAATGATAATTCAACAGTTCTTGTAAGCTAGAGTCTGATTTTATTTTTACCAATGAAGCACATGTTCTACCACGCTGTAAATTTTCCTAGGTCTTACCATTTCAAATTCTTATGTTAAAATCTTTTATAGGCATTATGAACTTATATCTAACTAATAGTGCTTATAACCTATAAATATGTGTACTGTAGAGTATCAACTCTCATGTCAGAAACTCTTTTCAATTTAGGAAAGACTCCTGATTCATACTTCAAAGAAGAAAACTCGTTTCTGCCAATTTCATAGTCCTATGAAAAATAACTTCTATGCAATGGAACTATATATCCCTATCGATGCTTAGAAATCTGCAAATAATCTATGTACTGTAGAGATTGGACTTTAAAGAAACATTTTCTCAATGTAGGAGCAGACTCTTGATTTCATACTTCACAAATAGAGAACTGGTGTCTGCCACTTTCAAATATCCTATGTAGTGTAAATTCACTGGTAAGGATGTCTATGAACTTGTTTTATCCATGCGGGGACATACAAATGATTACGCATATTCCTGACTCTTACTTAGTCAAGGGGATAAAATATTTTGCTACATCATAATCTGTAACTTGGAACTATAGTGCTAAATTTTAGTACCATCCTTTTGTTAACAGATTAGTAACCACTCCATATGAGGAGGGACATATAATCATTTCATAAAATAAAGGGAAAAAAGAATGATCTAGTTTGTGGACAAACAAATGAAGAAAATTCAAAACCTAGGCTCCCTGGATCATCATTATGATTATTATGTATGATTATCATGTACTTAATATCAGAGAAATGTACATGTATGTTTTTTTCTGGTATGAGAATTTTCTCTGTTCTGATTGTTACTTTTTACTGTGGGAATATACCTTTTAATGTTACCCTTGGGGGACATGAGGATGTTGATAGAAGAATCCATGTGTAGGTCAGTACTTAAGAAGCCAATGTTGAACAGTCTTGACCTAATGATGATTATAGTGCCGAAAGGAAGACGCAGCATTAGAAACTACAGAGATTCTGTATAGGCTATTCTCTTCAAGTAATGAGAGAGACAATATCAACATATTGGATGGACAGAATGACTTCACTCATCTAATAGTCCCAGTAACAACAGAACACAAAATATAAGTGAGAAAATACCTTACTCACTATTAAGAGTCAGAATGGCTCTACTCAGCAATGAGGGACAGTGGAACATGGACACCCACTCCTTTCCCCTTCTCCCCTTGTTGTTTTGTATTTGTGTTTGTAATTGTGTTGTAAACCTTTTACCATAACACAGTAGGTTAATGCTCGTGTTGCATTTTTGTCATCCCTTTTCTATAGAAGAGAAGCAGGTGGTGGTTGAATGTGGTGGGACTATATCACTAAACCTGGATCCTGGGTCAACAGCCAGAAAGTGAATGTCCTAACCATAGTCTGCATCTAGAAATACCCATGGTACTGCTGCGCTCAATAGCTCCATAGCGAGCAACAGATAAATTCGAAGACAACTGACTGGGTGAGTGATTAAGTCCTATTTTAGTAGGAATATCCAGGATGGACTTCAAGATCTAATAATCTACAAAGATGAAGATCAACAGAGTAACTGACAACAGTGTATCGTCTGCTTTACGTCTGAGAAGTATCACCTATAAGCCTTATCACTCAGCAAAATCAGTGAAACTATGGGACAATCCTACTACAAGTTACTAAAACTAGCAACAGTGAAAGCCCTTCAACTGTTGGTTGGGTTACCAAGTTAATATCCAACAATGGATAAGTCTTCGAAAGAATGTCTCACAGTTGCAACAGTCAAACATGGAATTCAGCCATGCAACACCAAGTTCTAGCTATGAACACCAACTCAAAATGGGAGAAGACACTGAACCACATAAGCCAATACAACCAAGGTACAAACTTAATATCATATGAAACATAACTACGAAACCAGATTACCTCAAGGTTCCAAACCCTGAACACCATCAGATAAAAGTTCATATGAAAGCAACTAAATGCCTCTACATCAGCAACAAGAGGAATCATCCAATTGTTTGCAAACCTGTTACTGTGCTGGATTTATTCATCTGTGGATATATGTAGGTATAGATCAATTGTGGCCCTAGTCACAGATACTACCATGAGATGCCTCTCAGTCAATTAAAGTTCTACACTGGACTAGATAACAACGACTAATTCCTTGCCGGTCCAATGTCAGCCTAAATGCCATGGGTTATAGACTCGCGACTAGGTGGGTGAAACCTTTGTGTAAGCCAATTTGGTAGTCGGATATTAGAAGCCGAGAAGCTGAATGGACGTCAACTTTTCATCAGACCTGATGATAAAGGGAATTACCTTCTGCAAAGCTTAAGTGGAAATCCTGAAGTATGACCAACCGGAGGCACCAAATTTCACAAAAAGGGCACCGAGCCTAAGGCAACAGGATATTCGTGATTCTAGCCCCAAACGGAGGGGATATATGGTGTGTGATTTTTCAATTCCTGGATTATGGAGTATAAAATAGTCACCAGCCAATTACCAGTGGATAAATATTAGGAACATAACTGAGTGCATTAATTCGGTACCCAGATAATGGGAAAAGGATCTAATCTACAGCAAAGATGAACTCTTAACCGCACACCAGGAGATAAATGACTCTATTTATTAGTTTAATTAGTAATACAAAATGCTGTTTATGTGTTGGTTTTTTTCTGAAATTAACAGGTCAGTAGTTTTTTTTTTTCCAATGGTATATATATGGTATAGTATTTTGACACCAACTCATTATTTTTAAAATGAGAGAATGGTGAAAGGTGTCAGAAACAAATGTTATGCTGGGTTCTATGTACTGGGATCATTATTTGCCTTAATTATGAGGGAAAATGAAAGTAGACCCAATTTGTGGTTGTTGTGTTGTTTGTAATAACCTTGTTTTTTTTTCTGGGGTCACTGGGTACTATATTGTAATAATGCAGTGAATCCCATGCCTGTCTGAAAATGCATAGTGCTTATTACACATATATATGCAACTGCAGATCTTGAGTTAATACCTGAACTGTTTGTCCAAAAGTGTTGTGTACATCAAGTAAATGTGGTGTCCAACAGTGGTTGTTTATATGTTGTGAGCAATCAATATCCTTCTAGCACTATAGTATATTTAAACAATATAAAATGACACAAAGTAGTGCAGCTTTACATAACAGAGTTACGACACATACAGAACGTTGCGGTGGTTAGCCTTCATCAGCAAACAAACACATTCACAAACACAACATACAGTCAAGGAGAACTCCTGTGACTACATTAGAAGGTGATGACAGGACGAGAGGAACAAATGCATGGAAAAATAGAAGCAATGAAGAGAAAATGAGAATTGAAAAAAATGTTAATTGAAAAGAATGTTAGTGGAAGAAAATGTTTAATAGAAAAACTGTTTATAGAGAAAAAAAACTGCATACTCACCTCACGTACGGATCTGTAAATGACTACGGAAATCTCGGGTGTAGTTGGATGTTACGGTTCAGTGAGCACATAGAAAGAAGGGGGCGGGGTAGGAGGCGTGTAAAATTGAACGTAGTATTGACCACGACCCCATTGTATTATTTAAGGTCTGGGTGGACTGGTGTGCATGAACACGCGTACATACATAGACACACTTCAACAGACAAAATGCTAGTGTATGTGGACATATGTACAGTATATGCAAGAAGAGAGAGAGAGATAGAGAGAGAGAGAGAGAGAGAGGAGAGCGAGAGAGAGACAGACAGAGAGAGAGACAGAGAGAGACAGAGAGAGGAAAAGTGTCTGCGACCTACCACATGGGGCATATTGTAACCTACGAAATAGTCAGTATGGTTGCTAGTCATACAACGCGCTTCAGGAGCCCCTCGCCCAGTGCTCGAGTTGTTGGGGCTGTGTAAGATCCAACCACTGGCAATGCACGTGAAGAAGGTATGCACAGAGAAGCCAGATGTAAGGGGAGAGAGAGAGGGAGAGAGAGTGAGAGAGAGCGAAAGGGAGGGAGAGAGGGGGAGAGAGAGAGGAAGAGAGAGGGGGAGAGAGAGGAGAGAGAGATAGAGAGAGGGGAGAGAGAGAGGAGAGGGAGAGAGAGGGAGAGGAGGGAGAGCGAGAGAGAGAGAGGGAGAGAGATAGAGAGAAAGGGAGAGAGAGAGGGGGAGAGGAAGAGAGAGAGAGAGAGGAGAGAGAGAGGGAGAGAGAGAGGGGAGAGAGGGGGAGAGAGAGGGAGAGAGTGAGAGAGGGTGAGAGCGAGAGAGGGGGAGGGCAAGAGAGAGATCAAGAGAGGGAGAGAGAGAGGGAGAGAGAGCGCGAGAGGGAGTGAGAGAGGGAGAGAGAGCGAGAGAGAGGGAGTGAGAGAGGAGGAGAGAGAGCGAGAGAGGGAGAGCGAGAGAGAGAGGGAGAGAGCGAGAGGGTGAAAGAGAGAGAGGGTGAGAGAGAGGGCGAGAGAGAGGGAGAGAGCGAGAGAGAGAGAGAGAGAGAGAAGAAAAGTGCCTGTGATATACCACATGAGGCATGTGGGGCGCGTCAGTCTACACGTACGACGTTTCCCTCGTACTGTACCCTATGAAATAGTCAGTATGGTTGATTGTTACACAGCACACTTCAGGAGCCCCTCGCCCAGTGTTTGAGTTGTTAGGGCTGTGTGAGATACAACCACTGGTAATACAAGTGAAGTAGGTAGGCACAGAGAAACAAAATGTAAGGAGAGAGAGAGAGAGAGAGAGAGAGAGAGAGAGAGAGAGGAAAAGTGCCTGTGATATACCACATGAGGCATGTGGGGCGCGTCAGTCTACACGTACGACGTTTCCCTCGTACTGTACCCTATGAAATAGTCAGTATGGTTGATTGTTACACAGCACACTTCAGGAGCCACTCGCCCAGTGTACGAGTTGTTGGGGCTGTGTGAGATCCAACCACTGGTAATACAAGTGAAGTAGGTAGGCACAGAGAAGCAAGATGTAAGGAGAGAGAGAGAGAGAGAGAGAGAGAGAGAGAGAGAGAGAGAGAGAGAGAGAGAGAGAGAGAGAGAGAGAGAGAGAGAAAGAGAGGAAAACTGCATGCGATATACCGCATGAGGAATGCGGAGTGGGTAGGTCTACAAATGCGAGGCTTCACTCATACTGTTCTCTATGGAATAGAGGCAGTAAGGTTAATTGCTATACAACGAATTTGAGGATCAGATCCAACAAGGGTTTCTTCCCCCAGCAGCCAAGTCTTTAAATAAGCAAGACAGCTGCTTGGGCAGATCAATGTTTTGTATGCTGCCCAAAACACACAAACTGAACAATCCGGGCAGAGACCGTATCAGCCTGTGCATGCCCCACTGAGCACATATCCGGGTTCTTAGACAGAATTTTCCAATCGCTGGTTGGTGACCTCCCATCATATTTGAAAGACACCAACCATGCGATAGCGACGTTTGAATCTATAACATTCACGTCTGATAACCAGTATCACATCTTCACCCTTGATGTGACCTCACTGTACACGTCTATCCCACATAATGATGGTCTCTCAGCTATAAAGTTCTTCCTTGACAGGCGTCCCAACCCTAATATTGCCACGGACACTATTCTGCGCCTGGCTGAACTGGTCCTTACTCTCAACTCATTTGAGTTTAACGGCCAGTACTTCAATCAGATCAGCGGGGTTGCAATGGGTACTAAAATGGGCCCTAGCTACGCATGCCTTTTTATGGGCCACCTTGAGTACCAGATATGGCAACTCTACAACGGTAGAATCCCTGAACTATACAGGCGATACATCGATGATGGTGTTGGTGTCACCTGTATGCCACGGGCGGATCTCGAAAGATTCATAGACTTCTTCTCCAACTTTCATCCTTCTATCAAACTCACTTCCCATATTTCCTCTACTTCTGTCAACTTCTTAGACCTTACCGTTTCTATTGGGACCCATGGTCTCACCACGACGGTCTACTACAAACCGACTGACTCTCACGCCTTTCTACTCTACATCTCCTCTCACCCTCCGTCCTGCAAAGACCCAATTCCTTATTCTCAACTTCTGCGCCTTCGACGACTATGCCAAAATGATGAGGATTTTCAACACAGTGCTCAGGAAATGTTGGACTTCTTCAGGCTTCGTGGCTATCCTGATCATGTCCTATCATCAGCCTTCCGCCGGATTCTACCCATTAGCCGCGCAGAGGCTCTCACCTCTGCACCTAGACCAAAAAACCTTCGACCGGTACTTTCTCTTACCTACCATCCGCATAATATTTTAGTCAAGAATATCCTCTTTCGACATCTATCTATCCTTCAAGCTGACACTACTACCAGCGCGATATTTTCAGAGAAACCACTAGTGGCCTACAGACGTGACCGCAACCTCAGAGATGTACTCGTCCACAATAGAGTACAGGGATTTCCACCTCCACCATCACAATTAGGAACTAAGGCTTGCCTGAGATCTCGGTGCAAGACCTGCCCATATGTGATCCACACTAAAGTAGTGCGATTCCCCAAAGGCAATTTACGCATCACAGAAAAATTTTCCCGCACCAGTCGCAACATCATTTACGCCATAATATGCAAAAGGTGTGATATGAAGTACATTGGGGAGACGGGCCCCATGCTAGCCGACAGATTCCGCCAACATCTGATGGACATCAACACCAACGAGCGCAAGCCTGTCTCCACCCACTTCAATAGCGCCAACCATCAAGGTGCTTCCGATGTCCAGGTCACTGTCATCCAGTCCTGCTCCTCTGGTCCGCAACATCGCAAGAATACAGAAAACCGGCTCATATTCACTATGGGGTGCCTAACACCACACGGCCTCAACACCCAACATAGTTTCATCTAATCGTAGTCATTTCCCCTCCCCACTCTGTTGCTTCCACACCCTCCTGATATCACCCTTGTCCGGCCTCCAAATTATCCTCTACCCTGTCCCCTATGCCATGTGTGGCGTGTCGATCTCTCTCTCTGTCTCTCCCTCAATCTCTCTCTCATTCTCCCTCAACAATCGTGCTTCTCTGTGCCTACCTATGCCATGGGTGGAGTGTCGTAGGCTGTTTTCCAATCTCTCTCTCAATCTCTCTCTCTCAATCTCTCTCTCTCTCTCATTCTCTCTCAACAATCGTGCTTCTCTGTGCCTACCTATGCCATGTGTGACGGGTCGTAGGCTCTTTTCCAATCTTCTCTCTCTTTCTCTCTTTCTCGGTCTCAATCTCTCTCTCTCTCTCTCTCTCTCTCTCTCTCTCTCTCTCTCTCATTCTCTCTCAACAATCGGGCTCCTCTGTGCCTACCTATGCCATGTGTAGCGTGTCGTAGGCTGTTTTCCAATCTCTCTGTCTCCCTTCTCTCTCTCTCGTTCTCTCTCTCAATCTCTCTCTCATTCAATCTCAACGATCGTGCTTCTCTGCGCCTACCTATGCCAGGTGTGGCGTGTCGCCCCTATGCCATGTGTGGCGTATAGTAGACTCTTTTCCAATCTCTCTCTCTCTCTGTCTCTCTGTCAATCTCTCTCTCCCATTCTCCCTCAACAATCGTGCTTCTCTGTGCCTACCTATGCCATGGGTGGAGTGTCGTAGACTTTTTTCCAATCTCTCTCTCAATCTCTCTCTTTCTCTCTCTCTCTCTCAATCTCTCTCTCATTCTCTCTCAACAATCGTGCTTCTCTGTGCCCACCTTTGCCGTGTGTGACGGGTCGTAGGTTCTTTTCCAATCTTCTCTCTCTCTTTCTCTCTTTCTCGGTCTCAATCTTTCTCTCTCTCTCTCTCTCTCTCTCTCTCATTCTCTCTCAACAATCGTGCTTCTCTGTGCCTACCTATGCCATGTGTGGCGTGTCATAGGCTCTTTTCCAATCTCTCTCTGCCCCCTCTCTTTCTCTTTCTCTCTCTCAATCTCTCTCTCTCATTCAATCTCAACGATCGTGCTTCTCTGCGCTTACCTATGCCATGTGTGGCGTGTCATAAGCTCTTTTCCAATCTCTCTCTCTCTCTCAATCTCTCTCTCTCTCTCTCATTCTCTCTCAACAATCGTCCTTCTCTGTGCCTACATATGTCATGTGTGGCGTGTCGTAGGCTCTTTTCCGATCTCTCTCTCTCTCTCGATCTCTCTCTCGATCTCTCTCAATCTCTCTCTCTCATTCTCTCTCAACAATAGTGCTTCTCTGTGCCTACCTATGCCATGTGTGGCGTGTCGTAGGCTCTTTTCCAAACTCTCTCTCTCTCTCTCTCTCTCTCTTCTCTCTCTCTCTCTCTTCCATCTTGCTTCTCGATGTCTACCTATTCCAACTATATTGCTGGTGGTCTGATGTTACACAGCCTCAATAACACAACCACTGGGGGGTTGATCCTCATATACGTTGTATAAAAATCAACCTTGCTGGCTCTATTTCATAGGGTACAGTATGAGTGAAGTCTCGTATATGTAGACCGATCGACCCCATATACATCCGGTGGCGTGCCGTAGGCACTTCTCCAATCTCTCTCTCTTTTTTCCTCTCTCTCTATCTCTCTCTCTCTCTCTTCCTTCTCACTTCTCTGTGCCTACATATTCCAACTATATTGCCGGTGGTCTGATTTCAACACAACCACTGGGTGATTTGATCCTCAAATACGTTGTATAACAATCAACCTTACTGCCTCTATTTCATAGGGGACAGTATGAGTGAAGCCTCGTATTTGTAGACCGACCGACCCCACATACATCAGGGGCGTGTCGTAGGCACTTTTCCAATCAATCTCTCTCTCTCTCTCTCTCTCTCTCTCTCTCTCTCTCTCTCTCTCTCTTCCATCTTGCTTCTCTGTGCCTACATGTTCCAACTATATTGCCGGTGGTCTGATTTTAACACAACCACTGGGTGATTTGATCCTCAAATACGTTGTATAACAATCAACCTTACTGCCCCGAATTCATAGGGAACAGTATGAGTGAAGCCTCGTATTTGTAGACCGACCGACTCCGCATACATCAGGGGCGTGTCGTAGGCACTTTTCCTCTCTCTCTCTCTCTCTCTCTCTCTCTCTCTCTCTCTCTCTCTCTCTCTCTCTCTCTCTCTTCCATCTTTCTTCTCTGTGCCTACATATACCAACTATATTGCCAGTGGTCTGATTTTACAACTACCACTGGATGATTTGATCCTCAAATACGTTGTATAACGATCAACCTTACTGCCCCGAATTCATAGGGAACAGTATGAGTGAAGCCTCGTATTTGTAGACCGACCGACCCCGCATACATCAGGGGCGTGTCGTAGGCACTTTTCCTCTCTTTCTCTCTCTCTCTCTCTCTTTCTCTCTCTCTCCCTCTCTCCATCAGGCTTCTCTGTACCCACATATTCCAACTATATTGCCGGTGGTCTGATCCTCAAATTCGTTGTATAACAATTAACCTTACTGCCTCTATTCCATAGAGAACAGTATGAGTGAAGCCTCGCATTTGTAGACCTACCCACTCCGCATTCCTCATGCGGTATATCGCATGCAGTTTTCCTCTCTCTCTCTCTCTCTCTCTCTCTCTCTCTCTCTCTCTCTCTCTCTCTCTCTCTCTCTCTCTCTCTCTCTCTCTCTCCTTACATCTTGCTTCTCTGTGCCTACCTACTTCACTTGTATTACCAGTGGTTGGATCTCACACAGCCCCAACAACTCGTACACTGGGCGAGTGGCTCCTGAAGTGTGCTGTGTAACAATCAACCATACTGACTATTTTATAGGGTACAGTACGAGGGAAACGTCGTACGTGTAGACTGACGCGCCCCACATGCCTCATGTGGTATATCACAGGCACTTTTCCTCTCTCTCTCTCTCTCCTTACATCTTGCTTCTCTGTGCCCACCTACTTCACTTGTATTACCAGTGGTTGTATCTCACACAGCCCTAACAACTCAAACACTGGGCGAGGGGCTCCTGAAGTGTGCTGTGTAACAATCAACCATACTGACTATTTCATAGGGTACAGTACGAGGGAAACGTCGTACGCGCAGACTGACGCGCCCCACATGCCTCATGTGGTATATCACAGGCACTTTTCCTCTCTCTCTCTCTCTCTTTCTCTCTCTCTCGCTCTCTCCCTCTCTCTCGCCCTCTCTCGCCCTCTCTCTCTTTCACCCTCTCTCTCTCCCTCTCTCTCTCGCTCTCCCCTCTCTCGCTCTCTCTCCTCCTCTCTCACTCCCTCTCTCTCGCTCTCTCTCCCTCTCTCACTCCCTCTCGCGCTCTCTTTCCCTCTCTCTCTCCCTCTCTTGATCTCTCTCTCTTGCCCTCCCCCTCTCTCGCTCTCACCCTCTCACTCTCTCCCTCTCTCTCTCCCTCTCCCTCTCTCTCTCCCCCTCTCTTCCTCCCTCTCTCTCTCCCTCTCTCTCTCCCTCTCTCTCTTCCTCTCCCCCTCTCTCTCTCCCTTTCTCTCTATCTCTCTCCCTTTCTCTCTCCCCCTCTCTCTCCCTCTCTCTCTATCTCTCTCTCCCTCTCTCTCTCCCTCTCTCTCTCCCTCTCTCTCTATCTCTCTCTCCCTCTCTCTCCCCCTCTCTCTTCCTCTCTCTCCCCTCTCTCCCTCCCTTTCGCTCTCTCTCTCACTCTCTCTCTCCTTCTCTCTCTCCCCTTACATCTGGCTTCTCTGTGCATACCTTCTTCACGTGCATTGCCAGTGGTTGGATCTTACACAGCCCCAACAACTCGAGCACTGGGCGATGGGCTCCTGAAGCGAGTTGTATGACTAGCAACCATACTGACTATTTCGTAGGTTACAATATGCCCCATGTGGTAGGTCGCAGACACTTTTCCTCTCTCTGTCTCTCTCTGTCTCTCTGTCTGTCTGTCTCTCTCTCTCGCTCTCCTCTCTCTCTCTCTCTCTCTCTCTCTCTCTCTCTCTCTCTCTCTCTCTCTCTCTTCTTGCATATACTGTACATATGTCCACATAACACTAGCATTTTGTCTGTTGAAGTGTGTCTATGTATGTACGCGTGTTCATGCACACCAGTCCACCCAGACCTTAAATAATACAATGGGGTCGTGGTCAATACTACGTTCATTTTTACACGCCTCCTACCCCGCCCCCTTCTTTCTATGTGCTCACTGAACCGTAACATCCAACTACACCCGAGATTTCCGTAGTCATTTACAGATCCGTACGTGAGGTGAGTATGCAGTTTTTTTTTCTCTATAAACAGTTTTTCTATTAAACATTTTCTTCCACTAACATTCTTTACAATTAACATTTTTTTCAATTCTCATTTTCTCTTCATTGCTTCTATTTTTCCATGCATTTGTTCCTCTCGTCCTGTCATCACCTTCTAATGTAGTCACAGGAGTTCTCCTTGACTGTATGTTGTGTTTGTGAATGTGTTTGTTTGCTGATGAAGGCTAACCGCCGCAACGTTCTGTATGTGTCGTAACTCTGTTATGTAAAGCTGCACTACTTTGTGTCATTTTATATTGTTTACACTTTCACAGCTTTACCGCAGTTCCACCTAATTTTATTCATAGTATATTTAAAGGGTGATGAAGTGGGAAGGGAAACCTACACACAGATGCCATTGTTTCAAGGATTGAACTCTTTTCTCCTGGGATTTGTGGTAAATATCCCTGATCACCCTGAATTCTAACCAGTGACCAGAGAATCAATAATACCCCCTAGACTTTTAACGAAATATTCTCAGGAATTAAAATCCACAGCCCACAGTGACTTATCTGCAATAATTTTGTCCTTTGTCTTTATTCTATTTCTGATGTTTGCCCTCCATGCAACACGTTCAGCGGCGACTTGCTCCCAATGTGCATTGTCAATGCCTGTATCAATCATGTCCCGCTTACACACATCTTTGTATTGTAGTAGAGGCCGACCCTGAGATCTCTTACCCATCTGTAATTCACCAAAAAAGATGTCCTTTGGTATTCTACCATCATCCATCCTCCTAAGATGTCCTATCCATCTAAGTCTACGAAGACTGAGCGTGGAATAAACTGTCACACAACCTGATCTTTCCAATACTTCAGTATTTGTGTGTGCACACACACACACACACACACACACACACACACACACACACACACACACACACACACACACACACATATATATATATATATATATATATATATATATATATATATATATATATATATATATATATATATTTGCATATCCTTTACAGGACATCGCTGTCAACATCAGCATCTTTCAGATGATTGTTGATTTCTTGGCAAGATTACGCTCAGTAGTTTGCCATTGCTTTCTGAGCGGCCGGCTCTGTTATCTCGCAAGTCACCAGCGCGGGTTGAACCGCTTCCAATTCTCGCGCGCTGCGAGGCCCTGCGTGGATACACGGGATTACGGAGAAAGTCGTGTAACCCCTCGGCCAGAGAGACCGGCTTAAACAACATTACGTCTCAGAAACTGAAGTGTTTTGACCATATTAAACGCCGGAGAGTCGCTGTAGTATAGTGGCTAGACGCTAGCCTGTCGGTCCAGTGTTTGAATTCCCATTTCCCTTTTTTTTTTAAAGTTGCGTATTCTTTACAGGACGTTCAGTCGACACCAGCATTTTACTGACGTTTGTTGATGTCTTGGCAAGTTTTACTTTCAGTAGTTTGCCATTGCTTTCTGAATGACCGGCTCCCATTCCAACACTTAAAAACCAGCGCGACACGGTCTGTTGCCTAATCGGTCACTGCTATGGTAAGCAGCATTATGAATCGCGTCCGCGACGCCATCGCCACGTAGAGCGGCATTTTTCCCATTAGGGGAATATTAAAAAAATTACCTGGGCTCCCAGATGGACCCATCTTAAAGTAGGTACCAGGAAACGTCTAGTGAAGTAAAGGCGCTGGCATGACATTGATTACATCAGCCCTAGAGGGCCGATTGGTCCATAAAAATATCGGTCTATCACCATATTCTCAAAACGCCTTAAGGCGTGTGGTGTAAATGGGGTCCTTTACGTCACTTCCTTACTTATATATTCACCATCAAAGTGGCTTGGGCAGAAACGGAAAACCTGGTCCCTAGAAATAGAGGCAGGGGTCAATCAGCACGGAACTTGACACAAAACACTGTTGACACCATAGACATGAGGGTGCATGAGACCAAAAAAAAAAAAAAAAATTTTGTTGCGTTTCCCTTACGGGACGTTGCAGTCAAACAATTTCAGACATTTCAGACAAATGCAGACATTTCATGGCATGAGACAGGAGAACTGCAAAGATTCGAGAAGCGGCGCGCCGTGATGAGAACCACGTTCTACAGAGAACCTGCTACACTGTGATGGCTTAACCTATCTACGTACATATTTATGAATACATAAAGCAAGGAGTAATACAAGGATGTGTTTTGTTATCAGATCTCTCTCTCTCTCTCTCTCTCTCTCTCTCTCTCTCTCTCTCTCTCTCTCTCTCTCTCTCTCTCTCTCTCTCTCTCTCGAAATAATAATAAAAGAGATAACCAGAGATCATAAATACGAGTTGGAGGATATGAGATAGACAATCTACGCTTATGCAGATGACACAGTATTGATAAATATACAAAAAAATCAACAACTCTTCTACATGGTAGTAATAGAGAGTGAAAAAAAGATCTTCCCTTGAATATCAAGAAAACAGAAACATTGCATATATAAAAGAAAAAGATAAAACCAAAATGTGATATAACAATAGAAAGGAAAGTCCTTAGCCAAGTTTATAAATTTAAATAATAGCTAAGAGCAGTTATAAAATAGATATACAATGCGTGACAGAGATTAAGAGCTGAATGTGTCAAGCAAATGTGCATTTTGGGAAATGATAAATAAAACAAACACCTTAAGCAATAAGTCACTATCAATGAAAGTAACGAGTAGAATATTGAAATGCTATATAGAACCTGCTTTACTATATGGCAGTGAATCATGGAACGTAAATGCACAAATTAGGAAGAGCTTTGAAGCAACGGAGTTGTGATTCCTGAGATGAAAGTTGGAAATACCTTTGACTGTCAGGGTAACAAACAACAATGACCCGAAAAAGGCTTTTGAACGTAGAACAGTATATATGACTTAAGAAAGAGACAAACAGCGGTAATTGGTCATGTAATGAAAAGAATTAAAAAAATTAAGTTGCATGTCCTTCACAAGACGTAGCAGTCAATCCCAGCATTTTCGCTGTTCGTGATTCCTGGGCAAATTTTACGTTCAGTAGTTTGCCATTGCTTTCTGAACGACCGGCTCCTATACCTTTTTCGAAAAAAACCAGCACCGCTGTGTTTCGAACCCGGGTATACGGGCTCACAAACCGCGTTCGCAAGCCCTTAGCCCCAAAGAGAGGCATTGAAAACATTGTGGAATGATGAGTATGAGAATAGACAGAGGCAGACCAAGAGAAATTATGCTGAATGAACTGAGACAGTGGAATAGGGGAATATCGTCAGCGGAGTTGATCCCGAACAGCGGTGACAGAGATCTGTGGAGATATACGAACAGTGGTGACAGAGATCTGTGGAGATATACGAACAGTGGTGACAGAGATCTGTGGAGATATACGAACAGTGGTGACAGAGATCTGTGGAGATATACGAACAGTGGTGACAGAGATCTGTGGAGATATACGAACAGTGGTGACAGAGATCTGTGGAGATATACGAACAGCGAGATCAGCACGGCCGAGTGGATATGCGCGCTCGCTTTTAAACTTCCAGTGTGCTGATGCCAAAGTAGTGGGTTCAACCCCTTCACCGGTCAGTTGGACTAATATATCGATTTCTCGTCCTTGACTTGAGGACGTAAATTACCAGTACCTCAGAAGTCGGAGTGGGTTCGCCTGATTGCGCGATGCACTGGCAATAGGGACAGCTAATCCACACGCAAAACTCAGAAGTAGTCGCAAGTAGGTGGACTACGCTTGAGTTCAAAGATATGAACGGCTGTGCAAGTTGGGAGGGCACATGATGATGATAAAGATGATCATGAACACGGTTAAACCTGGAGAACTGCTCTCGGCAAGAAATATTCAAATGACATGGACAACCTGGGAGGGTAGTTATTGGTAGGATATCTTCAGAGTAACTTGGTCAGGTCATATCAGAAGAATGGCTGTCAACAAGAAATATAAAAGATTGAGATAAGAAAACCTAGAAGAATAGTTGTCGACAAGAAATATGAGAGAATAACGTGACAAAATCTGACAAGTTTTCAAAGATTTACTGTTGACAAGAGTGGTACTCGTTGGCCTGTGTATGTATGCATTTTCATTAACAAACATTGTTGTTGAACGACGTGCGTAGTGGTAGTGTGTAACATTTTAATTTCAAACACGCAATCCTTCGCTAATGTCTTAATGCGTAGGTAAATGTGAAAATAACAGACGTATTATTGTTAAAAAGTAAAAACATAACAAAGTCCCATAGGAAGAATCTGCTGTGAGTATGTGAAGGGTTAAGACCATCACATTTTGTAGACCTGGGTGCAGTTGTCACCGTTACATTCCATCGTCCGTCGCACCATAGAGTGACCGGAAAGAATCATCTGTCTGTCACAGGATAGGGTGACCACAGAAAGAGTCAGTCTTCTGTCACGTCATAGAACCACTACATAAAGATCCAATTATCTTACCACCATAAGGTGTCGATGTAAATAACTAATAATGTGTCACACAATGGAATGACCACGTACAGGACTAGCAATCTTTCACACATAAAATAGAGTGATCAATAATCTGTCACACCAAGAATAGAGTGACCACGAAAAGAACCGATAATCTGTTACACATAGAATCATTACGTAAAGAATCAATAATCTGTCACACATAGAATCATCACGTAAGGAACCAACATCTGCCACACATAGAGTGATCACGTAAAAAACCAATAATCTGTCACACATAGAATGATCACGTAAAGAACCAATAATCTGTCACACATAGAATCATCACGTAAGGAACCAAAATCTGTCACACATAGAGTGACCACGTAAAAAACCAATAATCTGTCACACATAGAATGATCACGTAAAGAACCAATAATCTGTCATACGTAGAGTTATATAGTAAAAAACCAATAATCTGTCACATATAGAATCATCACGTAAAGAATCAATAATCTGTCACACATAGAATCATCACGTAAGGAACCAAAATCTGTCCCACATAGAGTGATCACGTAAAAGACCAATAATCTGTCATACATAGAATGATCACGTAAAGAACCAATAATCTGTCACACATAGAATCATCACGTAAGGAACCAAAATCTGTCACACATAGAGTGACCACGTAAAAAACCAATAATCTGTCACACATAGAATGATCACGTAAAGAACCAATAATCTGTCATACGTAGAGTTATATAGTAAAAAACCAATAATCTGTCACATATAGAATCATCACGTAAAGAATCAATAATCTGTCACACATAGAATCATCACGTAAGGAACCGAAATCTGTCCCACATAGAGTGATCACGTAAAAGACCAATAATCTGTCATACATAGAATGATCACGTAAAGAACCAATAATCTGTCATACGTAGAGTTATAGAATAAAAAACCAATAATCTGTCACACATAGAATCATCACGTAATGAATCAATAATCTGTCACACATAGAATCATCACGTAAGGAACCAATAATCTGTCACACATAGAGTGATCTAGTAAAAAACCAATAATCTGTCACACATAGCATGATCACGTAAACAACCAATAATCTGTCATACGTAGAGTTATAGAGTAATAAACCAATAATCTGTCACACATAGAATCATCACGTAAAGAATCAATAATCTGTCACACATAGAATCATCACGTAAAGAATCAATAATCTGTCACACATAGAGTGATCACGTAAAGAGCCAATAATCTGTCACACATAAAATGACCACGTAAAGAACCAATAATCTGCCACACATAGAGTGATCACGTAAAGAACCAGTATTCTGTCATACGTAGAGTTATAGAGTAAAAAACCAATAATCTGGCACGCATAGAATGACCACGTAAAGAACCAATAACCTGTCACACATAGAATGACGAGGTAAAGAACCAATAATCTGCCACACATAGAGTGATCACGTAAAGAACCAGTAATCTGTCACACATAGAGTGATCAAGTAAAAAACCAATAATCTGTCACACATAGAATGACCACGTAAAGAACCAATAATCTGCCACACATAGAGTGATCACGTAAAGAACCAGTAATCTGTCACACATAGAGTGATCAAGTAAAAAACCAATAATCTGTCACACATAGAATGATCACGTAAAGAACCAATAATCTGCCGCACATAGAGTGATCACGTAAAGAACCAGTAATCTGTCACACATAGAGTGATCAAGTAAAAAACCAATAATCTGTCATACATAGAATCATCACGTAAAGAATCAATAATCTGTCACACATAGAATCATCACGTAAGGAACCAATAATCTGTCACACATAGAATGATCACGTAAAGAACCAATAATCTGTCATACGTAGAGTTATATAGTAAAAAACCAATAATCTGTCACATATAGAATCATCACGTAAAGAATCAATAATCTGTCACACATAGAATCATCACGTAAGGAACCGAAATCTGTCCCACATAGAGTGATCACGTAAAAGACCAATAATCTGTCATACATAGAATGGTCACGTAAAGAACCAATAATCTGTCATACGTAGAGTTATAGAATAAAAAACCAATAATCTGTCACACATAGAATCATCACGTAATGAATCAATAATCTGTCACACATAGAATCATCACGTAAGGAACCAATAATCTGTCACACATAGAGTGATCTAGTAAAAAACCAATAATCTGTCACACATAGAATGATCACGTAAACAACCAATAATCTGTCATACGTAGAGTTATAGAGTAATAAACCAATAATCTGTCACACATAGAATCATCACGTAAAGAATCAATAATCTGTCACACATAGAATCATCACGTAAAGAATCAATAATCTGTCACACATAGAGTGATCACGTAAAGAGCCAATAATCTGTCACACATAAAATGACCACGTAAAGAACCAATAATCTGCCACACATAGAGTGATCACGTAAAGAACCAGTATTCTGTCATACGTAGAGTTATAGAGTAAAAAACCAATAATCTGGCACGCATAGAATGACCACGTAAAGAACCAATAACCTGTCACACATAGAATGACGAGGTAAAGAACCAATAATCTGCCACACATAGAGTGATCACGTAAAGAACCAGTAATCTGTCACACATAGAGTGATCAAGTAGAAAACCAATAATCTGTCACACATAGAATGACCACGTAAAGAACCAATAATCTGCCACACATAGAGTGATCACGTAAAGAACCAGTAATCTGTCACACATAGAGTGATCAAGTAAAAAACCAATAATCTGTCACACATAGAATGATCACGTAAAGAACCAATAATCTGCCGCACATAGAGTGATCACGTAAAGAACCAGTAATCTGTCACACATAGAGTGATCAAGTAAAAAACCAATAATCTGTCATACGTAGAGTTATAGAGCAATAAACCAATAATCTGTCACACATAGAATCATCACGTAAAGAATCAATAATCTGTCACACATAGAATGACCACGTAAAGAACCAATAATCTGCCACACATAGAGTGATCACGTAAAGAACCAGTAATCTGTCATACGTAGAGTTATAGAGTAAAAAACTAATAATCTGGCACGCATAGAATGACCACGTAAAGAACCAATAATCTGTCACACCAAAACTAGACTGATCACGTAAAGAACCAATAATTTATCACACCAACAACAACATGGGATTATGAAATAAGTAGAAACATGTTTGTCAAATTTTAATTTTTTTCTTCACTGCTCTCACTTTTTCATCTTTTTATTCTTCTCGTCTCGTTCCCATGCCTTAATTTAGTCACTGGAGGGTCTTCTCCGTGTCTATATGTTGTCTTTTGTGTATGTATTTGTTTGCTGATGAAGGCTAGTCGCCGCAACGTCCTCTATGTTTCGTAATTCTGTAAAGCTGCATTACTTTATGTTATTTTATATTGTTTACAAAAATAGAGTGACCACATTAATGCGTAGGTAAATGTGAAAATAACAGACGTATTATTGTTAAAAAGTAAAAACATAACAAAGTCCCATAGGAAGAATCTGCTGTGGGTATGTGTCATATATTTTTGAAGGGAGTGGGAGATCACTGTAGTGCATGCCCCATCTCTAACAAAAGATGTAGAGCCCCATCCTCTTCTATCTTCAATAACCCCAGAATATGAACCTTGAGTTATCTGCAGGCCTCGTTTTGTTACGTATTGTCTAGGAGATATAGATTACGGCCCTGGTAAGAATGGTAATTTACTAATTGGGAATCTGCCCCTTCTCCAATGATTCTTTAGCTCTGGAGCCCCTTTTTAGTTTATCAAATCTGAGGAAAGTCAGGAGAATTTTCTCAGCCTGATTTAGATGAAGAAAACATGGATGTTGAGCAGTTGATAGGTATAGAGTCTTTTATTTCCCCCTTTTAGTAAGTCATTATGAGTTAATTTATCTTTTAACAATCAAACACATAATCAATCACATCAGATTTTGACAACATGATGTACAAAGAAGTTGTTGACAGATAGGTTTGAACTTGACAAATTAACAGAAGGTCAATTCATGTTAATCATTTATTGACTGGCCTGAGCCTTCTGGTCAGTACATACATCTCTATTGTGATTTACACAAAGTAATAGAACAGTTGCACATTGGACCATTGTCCCAGACAATCAATAACAAGCATCAATATATGAAATGTCAACAAGTGTGAAACATAGTAAACATTTTGATGTTGTACATATTAAGTATGATAGTGTTGCATCAACATTTAACCATTAGTTTCCTGAGATTGGGTGTGGTGTATACCGATGATAAAAATAACCTGGTGACTGGAGGATTAGGTAAGCCAGGGTCCATTGACTGATGGATCCACTTCAGGTCTGCCCGTATAGCTCCACTGAAGGCCTCCCCATGCTCTGCTCATAGCGAAGTCATCCTCCATCTCACTTGTGGTTCATCTCCTTCTCTCGGCTTCTCTCTCTCAGGTCTGATTTAGGTGGTTAGTTTGCTGATGTGTTGGGTGGTTGTTGGTATGTAGCCACCAAGATCACTGATGAGTATTCACATAAATATATACAATCCTACCAATACAATCTTTTAAAAGTAGGTAAAAGAACCTAAATTCCTGAAGTAGGAACTAGTTCCCCTCCCCTCCTTTTTCTCTCTAAGCTAGTGTTGGGTTAATTTGGGGTGGTCAGAGTTTATCACACTGTGTACGCCTTGTATCAACTTGTTCCTGCTGTATGTAAGTCTTCATTTGACCTGGGTCAGTGAACGTGTACAGTGAGACAATGACAAGAGTGAGAAGGTGTCAAGATGCATGTAAATAAATGACATACATTTATAACATTTCTTCTACTCAATGGTGTTCACAATGTGTATAAATAATTCTCTGTGTTTTCCCAATTAACTACTTCTTCTTATTGTGTCTAATAACTCTCTTCCATTACCTGTTGTTGTTGTGAGGTTGAGTGTTGTTGTTGTGAGGTTGAGTGTTGTGTTGTGTGGTGATGAGTGGTGTTGTGTTTTAAGTTATGTTGAGTAATGAGTTAAGTTCACTTCGCGTGATGGTGTTCCGCGAAGCACAACTTTCTCATGTATTGCAGTTCCTAAGTGCTCTTATCTAATTAAATTTGACATAAATATAAATATTTATTTCGCCAAACCCTATTAATTCTATAGAGAAAGGAGAAAGGAAAGATTGATTTCACTTTCAGCTTTCTAGATCGTAAATAGGCATAGATAAGTCTGTTTTAGAACAAGGCACTTGTTCTAGTACACGAACTGTCAGTTCAGCTGTAGACAGTGATAGCATCTTTTACAATGTTTCTGGTGAAATGCACAAGATTGCTTTCGAATCATCACTTCTCACAGTTGTTTAGAATAGAATGTAATAGTGTAATGCACTTCTTAAAGTTAATAATTATCTCTAAGAATATCAGAGGTGGCAGTTTCATCGAAGAGAATATTCTGCCCGGGAATGGCTTTGCGTCATTAGAATCTACAGTCGAGCATTTTTACATTTCTGAGGTTTTAATTAATAATCATACATTTCAATTGACATCACAAACATGGGTTTACGTTACTTGATACTTGATACATCGGGTTCTTAGTCTAATCAAGGGCTAACAAACGTACCTCGGATCCAGACTTTTGCTTTGTCCATTGAATTTTTGGTCACACAATATTCTCACATCCGTCCATGGAGCGAGTTCAGACAAAAGTGCGGGCTGATTAACATTTCTGATGAAATGGGGATATATGTTAATTATGCACTGGCGCGAAGGCGGGTCAGGTGGTTTTCTCATCCAATGATTTTCCGAGCTTGGTCTGATGAAATCCTTCTAAGAATCCACGTCATTTGTCACTTGTTCAGTTCCAGTTTCGATGTTAAGTCTCAAGTCCCAATCTCCAATTGCTTTTGCGAAGTCAATTTCTTTTAATGTTGTTTCCTCTTTTTGCGGCATGTGTTGATAAAATGAATAATGTTGGCTGCGTTATGCCACAGTATGTGAAGGGTTAAGACCATCACATTTTGTAGACCTGGGTGCAGTTGTCACCGTTACGTTCCATCGTCCGTCGCACCATAGAGTGACCGGAAAGAATCATCTGTCTGTCACAGGATAGGGTGACCACAGAAAGAGTCAGTCTTCTGTCACGCCATAGAACCACTACATAAAGATCCAATTATCTTACCACCATAAGGTGTCGATGTAAAGAACTAATAATGTGTCACAAAATGGAATGACCACGTACAGGACTAGCAATCTTTCACACATAAAATAGAGTGATCAATAATATGTCACACCAAGAATAGAGTGACCACGAAAAGAACCGATAATCTGTTACACATAGAATCATCACGTAAAGAATCAATAATCTGTCACACATAGAATCATCACGTAAGGAACCAAAATCTGTCACACATAGAGTGATCACGTAAAAAACCAATAATCTGTCACACATAGAATGATCACGTAAAGAACCAATAATCTGTCATACGTAGAGTTATAGAGTAAATAACCAATAATCTGTCACATATAGAATCATCACGTAAAGAATCAATAATCTGTCACACATAGAATCATCACTAAGGAACCAAAATCTGTCCCAATATAGAGTGATCACGTAAAAAACCAATAATCTGTCACACATAGAATGATCACGTAAAGAACCAATAATCTGTCACACATAGAATCATCACGTAAGGAACCAAAATCTGTCACACATAGAGTGATCACGTAAAAAACCAATAATCTGTCACACATAGAATGATCACGTAAAGAACCAATAATCTGTCATACGTAGAGTTATATAGTAAAAAACCAATAATCTGTCACACATAGAATCATCACGTAAAGAATCAATAATCTGTCACACATAGAATCATCACGTAAGGAACCAAAATCTGTCCCACATAGAGTGATCACGTAAAAAACCAATAATCTGTCCCACATAGAGTGATCACGTAAAAAACCAATAATCTGTCACACATAGAATCATCACGTAAAGAATCAATAATCTGTCACACATAGAATCATCACGTAAGGAACCAATAATCTGTCACACATAGAGTGATCAAGTAAAAAACCAATAATCTGTCACACATAGAATGATCACGTAAACAACCAATAATCTGTCATACGTAGAGTTATAGAGTAATAAACCAATAATCTGTCACACATAGAATCATCACTTAAAGAATCAATAATCTGTCACACATAGAATGACCACGTAAAGAACCAATAATCTGCCACACATAGAGTGATCACGTAAAGAACCAGTAATCTGTCATACGTAGAGTTATAGAGTAAAAAACCAATAATCTGGCACGCATAGAATGACCACGTAAAGAACCAATAATCTGTCACACCAAAACTAGACTGATCACGTAAAGAACCAATAATTTATCACACCAACAACAACATGGGATTATGAAATAAGTAGAAACATGTTTGTCAAATTTTAATTTTTTTCTTCATTGCTCTCACTTTTTCATCTTTTAATTCTTCTCATCTCGTTCATATGCCTTAATTTAGTCACTGGAGGGTCTTCTCCGTGTCTATATGTTGTCTTTTGTGTATGTATTTGTTTGCTGATGAAGGCTAGTCGCCGCAACGTCCTCTATGTTTCGTAATTCTGTAAAGCTGCATTACTTTATGTTATTTTATATTGTTTACAAAAATAGAGTGACCACATTAAGAACCAAAAATCGATCACTCCAGAAATAGAGGGACCACATAAAGAACGAACAATCTGGCACACACAAAATAGAATGAGCACTTAAAAGCCAATAATGTTTCACGCCAAAACTAGTGTGATCATGTAAAGAACCAATAACACTAGTCAACAACCAAAATGAATGAACATATCTTAACTAATTTTGATGTGCTGAGAACGAAAAAGACATGGAAAAATGTTGATTGACTCTAGTTTTCAAGATATATGCTATTAGTTTATTTAATTTATATATACTGTATATGACGCGACTGTTGCTGTGACTTAAAAGTGTCGATCTGTTGCTAGAACTACAGTGTGGATACACCAAGTACTGCTTCTTTCTCTGTGAGTGGGATAGCCGTGCACGAATTGGCCATAATATCATAAGACAATGGCCAATCAGGCAATCATTGCAGCCTGGCAGTCAGAACGTTGAGAACCCAACATTTATCGACGCCAAGATTTTGTTGCCGCCCTTGCATATTAAACTGGGTCTCATGATAAAACTGTACCAAGGCAGTGGAGAAACCAGATACATTTCCAAGACTGAGTGAAGCTAAAATAAGAGAGGGAATATTTGTTGGTCGAAAACTTCTTCGTGATGACGAGTTACTTTGCGTGTAGCATGCGAGGTAAAAGAGTCATGGCTAGCATTTAAGTCGGTAGTGGACAATTTTCTTGGAAACAACAGATCTGATAACTACAATGAAATTGTAAAACAATGTTCTTCTGAAGTATAAGAGTCTTGGCTACAGCGTGTCTTTGACAATTCATTTTCTTGATTGTCATCTGGATTTCTGTATGTCAAACTGTGGAACTGTCAGTGATAAGCATGGTGGACGATTTCACCAGGACATTGCTGATATGGAGACAAAATAGCAAGGCAGTTGGAGCCCTTTAAATGCTTGCTGATTACTGTTGGACTGTGACAAGAAACACCTCATCGATTGATTACAAGACGCACGCAAAGAGAGCTCGAACAGCCACTGAATAATGACGGAATGGGTTCAAATGTGCCTTTTTAAAACATTATATGTGAACTTTAAAAAAAAATGTTTTTATTTTGTTTCTATAATTTTACGTTGAAATATCAATTAATTGAACATGTAACTACAATTTTTATTATGCTGGCGTAGAAAGACTAACTGTTCGCCCCAGAGAATTAAACAAGCATACATTATGTGTGTTAGTTAGTTAGTCTTTCCTCTTGAGCCTAAGGCGGCGCATAGGGCAGAAGTCATGGCTCTACATGTCTGGCGGTTCGCTGCTACCTGTTGTAGATCCTGGATGTTCACTTGGCCGTTTAATGAGCCTTCTCTGATGATGGTTCAATGCAGGGTCTCTCTTGGTCTTCCCCGTTTTCTTTTCCCTACTATTATTTGTGTTGCTGTAATCTTCTTCTTCTTTGCGTTCATCCTGAGTGTTTTTTTTCCCCCAGATGTGATTGCGGTGTGTCTGTTATGCGCCCTTGGGCCGAAACCCGTAGGCCAACACATCCGGCTTTTGCGTGCTTTTTTTTTTTTTTACCAGGTAGCATTCCTAGGAGACTCTCACTTTTGCGGTACCGTCCACAACCCAGCTGGCCAAGTTGGGACGGTCGAAGACAACGGTCGTCCCTCAAAGGAAGGCAGGGACAGTCCATGGTATTTTCCGCCATCCAGGGTGGCTTCCATAATTGCACATAGCGCCCTGGTGCTGGGCTCACCGAGGGAATCGTCACGTCCTGCTCATGGCTGCTTTAATTCCTCACTTCAATATATTGGGCATTTCGTTCGCCCCGGGCCGTTCCCGCACAAACCAGACTGGTCTGCAGTCAGTATCCACTCAGCGAGTTTTTCGGACATGTGCTTGTCGTTGTGTCCGTCAGAACTGTTCCAGACACATCGGACATTCGGAAAACTACCTAGACAGAGCTGTTCCAAACAAGAGCGGCATTCGGAAACTATGCAGCTGTTCCTAGCACGAGGGAAGACTAGTTAGAGATTTTCCGGTCACGAAAGACATTTCACTCGGACGTAATTGCGTAGTGCCAATTTTTATTTTGCCGCCCGAAGGCTGGCACTTCCGGCTTCGGCGGGCATTTTTTAATGAGGTTAGCCTTCCTCGGGTTTCGAGACAAGTTAGACTCTTATTTCGACTTCCACACAGCAAGCTTTTGCTTCGGGCTGCCACGTAATGGATTCGCAAGCCAGGCGTTCCATTTCGTGTCAACGAGACAATTTTCCACCTTTGACTACACTCACTCCATGAGTACGGTTACAGAATATCTTCGTAACGTGCGACCGAGGTGTTTTTCCACCTTTAGTACTCGCTCACGAGGTAGGCTACATGTGCTGCCGGCTCAGCACCTTACCTCCGTGCGTCTGTGGGCGAGTAGCGGCCAGGCCCTCTCATCCGGGGATCCCTCATATCCCCCAGCTAAGAGCCATTGAACGAGTATCTGCACCAAGCATGTAGCGTGCTCAGCACCTCACCTCAATTTTGATGTAGGTTTGTGTCGGCCAGGCTCTCACTTCCAAGGGTTTATGGCTTAGAGACGTTCAGCCATACACCTCGGCTGGGAGCCTTAGAGGTTATGTCCGGACTGAGATTACTGGCATCGTTTGCCTGATTTAGACTGCTATCCTCAGTCTACCTGCAGAGCAGCAGGTTGTGTCTCTCTAAGTCTGGTCCCTATCCCAAGAGCTGTCCAATGTGTAGTTAATATCCATCGGCATAGCGCTTGGTGTCAGTGGGACACTCAAGCTCCCCCGCCACGGCAAGGTGGAGACACATCGGGGAAGGTTGCTGTAATATAAATTCATCATTCAAAAAAAAAAAAAAAAAGAGAGCCAATTGGTGAATTTGATTATGATATTTGAAATCGGCATGTCAAAATGAATAAGAAATGTGTATTTAAATTATGTTACAAATAACTGTTGAAAATGTGTTGACTAGTGTAATCTATCACACATAGAATGATCACGTAAAGAACCAATAATCTCCACACCAGGAATTTACGGAACAGGGTTTAGATTGTCCAGCTTGAAACATGTCTAGAAATCATGGTTATAGTTTTCCCTGGCTCCCTTAGAGAACCACACGGTCGGTATTGGTAAAGATTATTGATTTACTAAAACCCATATTAAGCGATCATTTTCAATTTGTCATCAAGTTGTGGAATGCACCTTGGACTTTGCTGAAATTTCAATTTAAAGCTGGCGCAATAAATTCTGGAGAGTCAGGAGAATGAAGCTGGGAATGAAAATTAATAGACCATTGAGTGGCACTACAGTTGACAATACAGCTGTGGTATAATGGGGTCAGTCGACTGGCGGTAAATTAACAGGCTTGTCAATGAAATGACCTGGCCACGTGCAGGCGTGAACAGGGCATGGTAGACGAGAAAAGGGCTCAACAGATAGACAGCAAGACACATAAACTGATAGAAAGACACAGAGAGGCGAGTGCATGGATGCATGGATGGATGGATGGAAGGATAGATGGATGCATGGATGGATGGATGGGTGAGGGGATGGATGGATGGTTGCATGGATGGATGGGTGCATGGTTGAATAGATGGATGGATGGATGGATGGATGGATGGATGGATGATTAATTGTCTGGAAGCAGTTTCTCGCTACGGGCCTGTGATGTAATAGCACCATTCACATCTTATAGGCCTGGATGTACGGAGGGCTAGGTGGCCAGTCTTGTCCTCACTTTCGAAACGACGAGCCCAGGCGTCGAACCCGTGTCCTTACTTGCTCATGATATTATCGGTGACCACGTAATGAACCAATAATATATCACACCAAAGAGTGACCACGTTAAGAACCAATAAACAGAGTGATTCGTAGAGAACCAATAATCTGTCACACCAAAGAGTGATCACGTAAAGAACCAATAATATGTCATACCAAGTACAGAGTGATCTCGTAAAGAACCAATAATCTGTCACACATAGAATAGAACCACCACTTTAAGAACCAATAATATGTCATACAAAAACAGAATGATTACGTACAGAACCAATAGTCTATCACATCAAAAAATGATCACGTAAAGATTACCAATAATCCGTCTGTCACACCATAGAACCATCACGTAAAGAAGTAATAATATGTTACACCATATAGTGATCTATCATATCAAATGGATGGAGAATACTTCTTCTTCTTCTTCTGCGTTCATCCGGAGTTGTTTTTTTTTCTTTTTCGGACGTGATTGCGTTGTGCCTGTTTACATCAGAGCTGCGTTCTTGCGTCGTTAGGCCGACACATCCGACTTCTGCGGGCATTTGTTGACCGGGTTAACCTTCTCTGGGATGGAGACAATATAAAATGACACAAAGTAGTGCAGCTTTACATAACAGAGTTAAGACGCATACAGAACGTTGCGGCGATTAGCCTTCATCAGCAAACAAACACATTCACAAACATCTCCATATAGTTAAGGAGATCTCCTGTGACTACATCAGAAGGTGACGACAGGAAGAGAAGAACAAAAGCATGGAAAAATGGAAGCAATGAAGAGAAAATGAGAATTAAAAAACTGTTAATTGAAAAAGAATGTAAGTTGAAGAAAATGTTAAACTGAAAAAAATGTCAATAGAGAAAACATACATACTCACCTGACCGCTCGGATCCGCAAGTGACCAAAAAAATCTCCGATGTATTCTGATGTCAGGTGCTACGGTTCAGTGAGCACATAGAAGGAAGGGGGCGGGGTGGTCTGGCAAGGGTATCTGAGCAATCACCGCGGATGTGCTAGTGAAGTATGGGGCACGCCAGATTGAAGGTGGCACTACCCAAAACCACATTGTGTTACTATAGGGGCGAGTCCCAAAGTACGGGTGGACTGGCATACATACACAGGCACACCTCAACAGACAAAATACTAGTGTATGTGGGCATGTGCAAAGTATATGTAAGAAGAGAGAGAGAGAGAGAGAGAGAGAGAGAGAGAGAGAGAGAGAGAGAGAGAGAGAGAGAGAGAGAGAGAGAGAAACGTCGTACTTGTAGACCGACGTACTCCGCATGCCTCATGTGGTATGTCACAGGCACATTTCCTCTCTCTCTCTCTCTCTCTCTCTCTCTCTCTCTCGCTCTTTCTCTCTCCCTCTCGCTCTCCTCTCTCTCTCTCTCTCTCCTCTCTCTCTCTCTCTCTCTCTCTCTCTCTCTCTCTCTCTCTCTCTCTCTCTCTCTCTCTCTCTCTCTCTTCTTACATATATTTTGCACATGCCCACAAAATCAGCTTTAAATGTTGAATATTTTACGTGTTTCACGGGATTGGTCTTATGCCAAGAACCTCGCGCTGTTTAAACTGGGACCCTTCAGAGGTGTCATCAAACTGTGGGTTATTTCATGAAACCTGATTATTATTATTTAAAAAAAAAAATATTACCACTTATCGCTAACATTGAATGTGTGAATATTTTTCAATGGGATTGACTGCGCAATTGTGTATACACTTCAAAGCATCGCTATGAAGTTGTGCACATATTTTTGTATAGAAGCTGATCGCAGGAAACTGTTTTATACTATTACAAATTTCGAAAAAAGAACAGTGCATGCATTGGGTTTGAGTAAACGGTCATTTCGTCGATGGGTGCAAGAATCTGGAATTAAACCACCACGCAATAACCAAACGGTAGGTAGAAAGGTTACTGTAGACAGCTTTGACAAAGATGTCATAAGGCGAGCTATTATAAAAATGCTTTAAAAAGTCGCTTAAATTCGACAGGGTCGACTTCATTGCACCGGGTTCTATCCCATATGTCTCGGTCTCTTTCCGCAGCGCGGAAAGCATCGCACAAAGCACGAACTCCGCAGCTCTAGCGACGACCCACAGAAGTCTCCGACAAATTTAACTCGTGAACCGAAGGATGCGGCCCGGAATCGAACCCACAACATTTGGAGCCCGAGTCAAAATGCTTGACCACTTCGCCACGGAGACTCCTAAAATTATAAAAATTTTGGATTTTATATCCAGGATTATCCAGCATTATAAAAATGCTGGATGCCAAAGAAACAGTGACTGTAAGAAAACTTAGGGTTTGGTTGAGAAAGAACAATAACATAGAGCTATCCAAAACAACTTCGTGGAAAATTATAAGGACATTATCTTCACTTTTAGAAAGTACAAGGGCGGTAGAAATAATCTTTGCGAGCAACCACATTTAGGAGCCATGAGAAGCAGATACCTACGTGAAATAAGGGAAAAGCGCAAAGAAAATTATGGCATAGTGTGTTTGGATGAAATGTGGATCAATGCGCACCACACAAGTGATAAGGAATGGCAATCAGTGGATGGACAGATAAAGCGATATGTGCCCAGTAGTGTAGGACAGCTTTTGGTCATGGCCCATGCTGGTAATACGCATAATGGCTTACAACAGAATGCTGGGCTCATGTTCGTATCAAAGCT
Organism: Cepaea nemoralis; assembly: GCA_014155875.1. Classification (NCBI taxonomy): domain Eukaryota; kingdom Metazoa; phylum Mollusca; class Gastropoda; order Stylommatophora; family Helicidae; genus Cepaea; species Cepaea nemoralis. Next base: position 465,855 of record JACEFZ010028497.1, read on the forward strand.
TACAGATAATAGAGATTATCATAATAAGATGAATGGTAATGTATTTAGAGATTGGCTTGAGAATACTGTGCTTCCATCCCTAGATAGACCGTCGTGTCAAATTATGGACAATGCATGATATCAATGTTGTTGCCCAAGAAGACAAAATACCTACAGCATCGAGCACAAAGGGAGAAATAAAGATATGGCTCCGAATGGAAAACATACCATTTCCAGAAACGTATTTTTAGCTAGAATTATTGTCCCTTGTAAAACAGACGCCAAAAAGCAAGAAATATAAAATCGACAAGTTGATAGAAGAGCATCGTCATGGGTGCTTGAGACTTCCGCCGTACCATTCTCATTTTTTAACCCTATAGAACTTGTGTGGGCTAAAATTAAAGGACAGGTGGCAGCTGACAATACTATATTCAAATTGTCTGACGTCAAGATACTAATCCAGTCCGCGCTATTAAATATTTATAAAAGTTACTGGAAAAATGTGAGGACCATGTGTTGAAAGTGGAAGAGGACTATTGGAGAAAGGATGGATTGAATTTTATGCAACCGAGAGCAGTCATCAACCTACTGGAATCGTCCGACACAGATTAAGGTCTGAGCAGATCGCAGACCTTAATCCACGTGCACACCAACTGGGATATTTTGCTCCAACTATTCAGACATTACAGCATCAGCACAATGTCAATGGCAACAGTTTGTATTCCACAGTAATGAATTTTCAATTCCACAAGCGCTCAGCGGTGACAAACAACTGGTATTGAAAAAAAAAAACACACACACACACTAAGCGCATTGAATACCAATAGAAGAGTACTATTGCGGTGGAAACTGACATATTGTGGCATAACAAGAAACGTGAGAGCAAACACGTTGTCAAATTAAGGGACAACACACGTGCATACGAATCAATCTATAAACTACAATGAAAAGAGGACCAACATCTTGGTCGTTTAGAAGAAAGCCCACTACAGAGGCACTGACAAATATTTTCATAGTGCAAAACAGGTAATCATGTTCCGTCTCTGAACAGTAAACAGCAGAGTAGACAATCTTTCACGTAGACTCAAAGCGGGTCTGTCACCCATGTGTACGTGTGAACAAACTACACAGACAGCTGAACAGATCCTTAAAAATGGACACATGATGACTAAATTGCGGTATCATTTCTGGTCACCCCATACACACATTAACGCACAGCTATTTGGAAGCTTTCACGAACTCAATATAAAAAGCTAAATGTATGCTAGTAACATGAATACTTGTGTACAGTTATTAACCAGCAGCTGGAGAAACAAGAAGGAAATGAAAAATAAGGTAAGAAATATATTCCTTCTACTTTCCTGTCAATTTACACATTATTTACCCCATGCCTCTGTAAATTCTCTGTCTTTACTAATATTACACATAGCACCCCTCTCGGGAGTCTCCGTGATGAAGTGGTCAAGCCGTCTGACTCTGGCTACGAAGGTTGTATGTTCGATTCCTTCATTTCACGAGTGCATTTATTCGGAGATTCCCGAAGGTCGTCGCTGGAGCTAAGGAGTTCGTGCTTTGTGTGACGCTTTCCGCCCTGCGGAAAGAGACTGAGCCATATGGGATAGAACCCGGTGTAATGCAATCGATCCTGTCGACTTTTAAGATACTTTTTTTTATTGCACCCCTCCCATACGAATCTGGCTACACCTTGTACTGGTGTCCTTACCAGAAATAACGTGGTTTACTGTAAGACTAGTTTGTTAGCGTGAATTCACTACATTTTCCCCAAAACATCGAAGAAATATCGCCGCTCTCGATGATTTAAGTTGGTTCTGGACCTATCAAAGACATATTCCTTGGGTGGGGAAAAACATAAGATGCAGGAAAAAATTTAATAACGATGCGACAGACAGTTTTCAAAATAATTGATCGTGAATTACGGCATTCATTTCTGGACATACTATAACACCACTTCCTAAGCCAGGCAATGATCATTCAAAGCTAAATGGGTTCACAATTAGTTTAGTTTAGTTTAGTCGACGGATCAACATCACGGCACACAGGTGTAACCCATAAGTGCTCCGTTCTACTCCTAACTCAAGCCTGAGTCCGGAGAATCTCAGCTCAGTGCATGAACTCCATAGCACCGGTGGGGATCCTGAAATACTATGGGTAGATTTTAAACTCGAAATTTAGCCCTGGCAGCGCCGTTAGGGTACTCTTTTTCCATTTCCAACTGCCAAGGGATTTTTTTACGTGCGCAACAATACACACGGGCGTCCAATCTCATTACCCAGAGACCAGGGGAAATTTTGTTACTAGAAGTCCACGTGAAAAAATCCCGGCCCTCACCGGGGCTTGAACCCGGGACCTTCAGCACTCGAGGCGGACACCATACCTCGATATCACTCACCCCCCACCCACAAGGGGGTTGAGGCCCCCACCCCCACACCTTCATGGGCTCATGATTATCACCCTGCAGAACACTTTTGGCAAGGTGTCGGGGAAGATCGCTGCTTAAGCTTCAGGACTATTTAGAAAGGATAAAACTTCCCCGCAGGTCTCCCTGGTCTAGGGTTTAGCGACTTTCTCCGTAATCCCGTTTATCCACGTGAGCAAACGCAGCTGCGCAAGAATTGGTAGTGGTTCCCACCGCGCCCGTTTCTTACGGGATATGTGAGCCGGCCGCTCAGAAAGCAATGGCAAACTACTGAGCGTAATCTTGCCAAGAAATAAACAACAGTGGTAAAATGCTGATGTTGACAGCGATGTTCTGTAATAGGATATGCGACCAAAAAAAAAAAATTCCCCCGAAAGATGTGGGAAGTTACCGACCAGCGAGGGATACTTGGCGAATGCAGCCACATTTGCCTATGATGTTTATGAAAGGTTCCAAAAACAGACAAGAGCCGGAGGTGGCAGCACTCGATCTGGAGGATGCGTACAACAGAGTCAGACATGAGTGTTGATGTACGCTCTCATGGAGATGGGAGTCTGTCCTTGGTTGGTGAACTGGGTTGCAGTTATTTTATATTCTCGTAAAGTGGCTCTCCGCTTTTATACATGGACCTCCGAGCCATGTATCATAGACCCTGGACTACCACAGTGGTCAGCAATTTCACCTGTGCTATTATTCATTGTGTATACGAGCAAGATTGCAAGCCTCGAAGCTCCAGGGGCTGGAAGGATACGAACATTTGTTCTCCCATATAGGCAGGGAAGGGACAGAAATCAAACAGCTCAGGCGCTGCAGGCGACACTGGACAAAGTGATGGATTGGTGCACGGAGATGAATGCTGTTATTAACTCAGAAAGGCAGCTATCTGCCTTGTGGTGCTCTCTGGATGATAGGATTGTTAAAGCTGACCTCTTGAGCTTCACAATAAATGGTAGAAATGTGACTAGAGGAAGCAGACTGGCGATTCTGGGAATCACTTTTGATAGAAGTCTGTCCTTTAAGGATCATATTGAAGTGGTGGTTACATAGTGTCATAATGGATTCAATGCACTCCAGTGTGTGGCGGCAAGTTACATTGAGCATAAAATGCTATTCACACTTTGTTTTCAGCCCTTGATCATTTCAGTTGAAAGGTATGGACTAGGAATACTCACTGTCTCAAAGAGTCAACTAGTGAAACTAAAGCGCATACAGAATGAAGCAGTGGCGATGATTTTGTGGTGTACAAGGGAAACCCCATTAGTGTGTGTGCGATACATCCTGGCGCTACCGATCATTGCAGACAGACTCAAAGTGTTGCAGGCAAGGACATGCCTCAAGGTAGCTGCTGACGAGGAACACCTCCTGGCTATAAGCCTGGATGCAGTCAAGGGTCGCAGACTGTTAAGAGGAGGATCATGGATGGCTCAGGCAGAAGATAGCATCAGGGAAGTGTACTTGTTTGAGAAGATTGACAGAGGCAAGGAGTGGGTTAGAGTGCCGAATACAAATTCACTCTTTTGTGGGGTTATAATCACTTTGGGACGTGAGTGTAGGTAGTAGCCAGCAGGCACTAAGGAACTAAGGAAGTAGAAATTCAGCAATTAATTTAGGACTACTCTCGTCCTGGCGATGTGATCATCTATACCGATGGCTTTGTGTTAAGAGGCAAAAAAGTCTCTGGGGATTCATAACAAAAGCCAACGGCCAATGTATGGTAAAGGAGAGCTAGG